>JAOXOE010000256.1:27762173-27824687 GCA_028565055.1 Phoeniculus purpureus
AATCATTAGGGATTGGAAGGGACCTCGAAAGATCATCTAGTCCAATCCCCCTGCCACAGCAGGATCACCTAGACCATATACTAGCATTACTTTAGGTCTAGCTGCTAAAAATTCATCACGTAAATAATTTAAAGTGAAAATATTCTTAGTATTGCTTGATGGTCAAAGGGAAGAAGAGGAAAGGAGGATGGAAGAGCAGGAGTTTCCTATGGCCACCTTGTTTCCTACCTGAGCCCTCCAAATGTTGTTCATGTCTGTGTACTCACAGGTAAGGTGACAACTCACTCATATTCTTACATGTCTTCCAAGAATTTGAGACTGTATCTCTACTGGTTCATTAGAGGCTGTTGGCTTCATTGGTGGTAAAAATGCTGCTTGGGAGATGTAAATCTTTGGTTTTCATGGTAGCTGTGCGTATGTTAGCTAGCTCACAGCAAACCTTGGGTAGCTCTTATAACTATGACTCATTACAGAAATATTGTTGTCTAGAGAACGGGGCTAATACTTGGTTATCTCAGTGCCAGAAGTCCTGATAATTAATTATTTAATCTTTATAGAGCACTTAGATATTTGGATGCCTCTTGATAGAATCATGTATTCCCTTAGCTGTCAAACCACAAAAGCACCTTTTCAGCCCTGCTGGCGATGCAGCGAGAGATAATAAAACATCCCCAGTGCCTGAAAGCACTGAGTGACTGGCTCTACCTTTATCAAAGTAAACCACAACAGGTTTCACTACTTGCATGAAATAAAGCCTGAAAGGAGATATGAAAAAGCAATAAGATTGATGCTAGGCTTGGTGGAAGACTTCCTGTCTGGCTGCTCTTGCCCAGAAAGTCCCTTGGAGACCAGAATTAGTGGTTTTTATGCACGTGTTGGCAGCAATTTCTTCATCTGATGCTGTTCATGTTCCATGAGCTCCTTCCTGTTCCATGGGTTTGAATGCTTCACATTCAGGACCATGTAGCCTGGGTCGCCCTGTTTTTATATCTGTGGTTATGAGCTCACCTGCAGTGTGTTGCAAACACAGTGCAAGGGAGAAGCAGACAATACTCAAACATCTCTGCATTCTGCATGGGTGTATGACTGAGGGATGACTTGTAGTCTGCACATGAATCTGCAGAGCTTGGAAATCCAGTTCAGTGGCCCCAAGGGACATCCCTGTGGGTGCTGTCCATTTCAGGTAGGAGGTCAGGCTGGTTACTGAAGCAGCCAATCTGAGTCACTTGCTCAATAATCTCTAGCCCCTAGTAGCACATGGTGATCATGCAGTGCTCCTTGCTCCTGGTCATAAGCCATGGTGGTACAGTGCTACCACAGGAGACCTCCACTTTGTGCTGCCCTGTGGTACTTGGAGCAAGGCAGACTTTTTTCTCTTGTAGAACAGGCAGATCGGTATTTTGAAGTCAAGCTGGGTTCCAGTACAAGTTAGAGTTTGTTAACTTAAGTAGACCTGAGTCTGATTTAATATCTTAAATTCAGGGTTGGATCTGTTCTAGATCTTCCAATAGTTTCTGTTCCCTCTTTAGTCTGGATGGACTAGATAAACTGAGATCATCTCAATTTTACCACTATAACGAGGCACAAATTCTGAAGCTTTTCATCCAGACCATGTAGAACAGACTTTGATGTGATCAGGTAAATTGAAACTCAGCTTTAATCTGTCTCTGGTTGTGCAGAATTATAGGCTGAGCCTGCAGAAACCCAAGAGCCAAACTCTTCATTTTTTGTTGGTTTCCAACAAACAACAGTGGTTGGGTTTTTTTTTTTCTTGCAAATTCAAATACAGCTTCAATTACATCCTGTTAATAGCTAATAATTTACTTATGACTTAGCACAAGATCCCACCCCACTAACGATGACGATTACCATTTAAAGCATTATACCTGCACGGGTGAGGACAGTTTGGTTTCAGAGCTCTGTCTCTTGGTGTGACTGTTCCTGATGGATTGCAAACAAAATTGTATTGTGAAATACGTGTCCTTGTTGGAATTGCTGTTAACTTCATAATTGCTCTGTAATTACTAAAGAGAGAGTATCTTCTGCTTCTGACAGCCAGGTGCATGTATTGCTTCATCTATCTCCATTATCGACTTGGCTCAGTTCCTGTGGGTTCTTTCCGATTCTCTTTCAGTTGTGCAATACCAAAACTGACTAAATGTTGCGTCTGCTGTTTTGTTCCTGCTTGGGAGCTAACAACAGGAGCAAACACAGGGGATCTTTGTAGGAGCTGAGAGCAGAACGCATTGCTCTTGCCATGAGCATCTTCCCTGCTACATGGCAGGGTCCCTGCAGGACAATGGGGAGCAGAGCCTGACTCAGATATATTCACTCCTGCCACCCTGCAAGCGTGAAAAAATAGTGCAGTGTCTGAACAGGCAATACTGCCAGGAGCTGAGAAGACTACCAGGAGAGATGGGTCAAGGGTCTGTCTTCTGAATATCTTGAAAAAGGATCATCATTAAAAAAAGTTGAATCTCAAACTGCGATTAAGAGTGGGACAGCAATGAGATAAGCAGTGAGTTGTCAGCAGCTTCAGAAGCGATTCCTGCCCTGGGGATGTGCCATTCATCTGTTTTGCTGTGTTCTGGGTCAGAGCTTATGCTAAAATATCGCAGACTGTCAGCTTTGTCTGTGGCTTGGGAATATCGCAGTAGCCCTCGTTGCATGCACCAGCATTCTAATAGAGCTTTAGGAAAGGGCCCTTTTCAGTGTAATCTGTCAACAGATAAACCCAAGGAGGAACAGAATGAGAACCCAGCACCTTCAGCAGCAGTGAAGACGTGTGCGTTGAACATTCTTCTCTCCCTTGGTACCCTCAGCAGAGCAGGCACCTTAAGGATCACACTGAGCGCAGTGCTGGCTGAATGGGTATCCTGCTTGACAGCAGCTTTTCTTATTAATGTTTTCACTTACATGCAGAGAACAAAGTTCCTGTCTTGTTCTTTCCTATATCTCTTTTTCCCAGTGGAAAAAAACCTGTCTGTGTTACGTGACCAAGAAACAACTATCTCACGGGGGTATTGTCAATTTTTATTGACTTCCCAGTAGACCAGAGATCAGTGAAACAGGTTGCTACAGATACAACTTGTTTGTTGTGTATGTGACAACCATGCAAACCTGGCCAGGCAATAATTTCTCCCAGGACTGATGTTACACCTCTGAGGCCACTAACAGCGTTGAGTTCCCATGCAGCAGGAGTCCATGATGGACTTCAGTCCATCTGCAGGCTTCTCCCCTTTCCTAAGCAGCCCATGGTGCAGGGCTTGGAGGGTGGTCTTACCAGCATCCAGCTCTGAGTGGGTGCCCTGCTTGCCCAGTATCTTTGTTTCTCACAGCCCAGGCTGCCCATGACTGATTTTCTAGGCTTGTTACTGGAAACTCTTGCATCTTGGTTTCACAAACTGGCTTTGTGCTCTTCTCCAGCGGGGAGATGGATTCCTTCTTGGGCTACGGAGACAAAAATCACCTCTTTTTGAAAACATTTCAGTGTAATCTTTTTCTTCAGTCACTGTTTCAAGGTCAGTTGGTGTCAGTGTTGCTCCCTTGTCCTCAGAGAACTGAAAGCATACAAAGCATCTGCCTTCCCCTGCCTTTTTCTCCATTGTCTGCTTATCCACACAGAGTAGAGTAAAGTTGTCTCTCCAAGAGCGGAGTGTGCTTTGTATTATGGTAGGTTAATTTTTTTAGCTGCTACTCTCCCCTTTTCCTGTTTCCTTTCTTGTTCATGCCCGTTCTCTGCTCAGAAACCTTTCAAAATACCCACGTGGTTCAGGAGCCTCTGCAAAAGTCCAGGAGGGTTTTTTTGTTTTAGAAAACAGTTGAGTCTTCATGGCCATGCAGTCGGTACACTTCTAGGAAATGCTTTGAACTGGAGAAGGATATGAGATTGTTTTATTTTTGAATGACTCATGCTTTTTATAGATTAGCAGTTTCACAGCCTTGGAGGCTGATAAGTCTGTCCACAGAGCAGGTGCAGCAAGGTTGTTGGCTTCAGCACTGCTGCAGGGAGACGTGGCCATGTGCGTGCCCTTGACTTCTCAGCCTTGCTGTTGTGCTCCCAGGGCTTCAGTTGGACATCTGTCTATATGGCCACGAGCTGACGGGAGAGGATGGTTGGATGACTCCTGATGTAAAATTGCATTATTAGAAGAATCAGGGAAGAGAAAGCTGATGGTGGAGAGATTAGAGGCTGTAGGAGTGACATGTCCCCAGTGTGGTGGAGACCTGAGTGTGCCTAGAGTTGGGGCATTGAGCTCTGCTCCTCAACATACCACAGTCTGAAGAGAAGCCTGAAAGGGCTTTGCTTACAGCCCACTTTGTGCACAGGGTGTTGGTCAAATATTGGAACAGGCTGTCCAGTGTGGTGGTGAAGTTCCTGGAGGTGTTCAAAAAACATGTAGAGATGTGGCATGGAAAACATGGTTTAGTGGGTGTGGTGGTGTTGGGTTGATAGTTAGACCTAATGGTTTTGAGGTCTCTTCCAACCTTAATGATTCTATGTTATTGATGCTGTACCTTCATTTCCAGCAGATTTACAGCTTCTTCTAAGAGTTTTTCCCCTCCATGGGGAAGGGGTGGGAAATCAAGGGAAGATGTAAATGCATCATGTCTGTGCTTTGTTAGGTACAGCAACTAGATTGCTACTGGTACAGCTTGGGGTTCATGCCTGAACCTAAGGGTGACTTGGCAGTAATTCACTACACACTAGTTTTTGGAACCACAACACTCTTGTTTTTCTCTGGTTGTAGCACATTACTAAATGTCCTCCCTTCTGATACCACATCTGGATGCTTTATACACACATGCAGAGCAAACATGAGGCCTGTTTCTCCTCCAGAAGGGCATCTTGGACCTTTGCTTCTGTCATCAGCCAGATGGGATATGCCTGCTGCTATTCCCCATCTCCTCCAGAGAGCATTTTCTCCTAGGTGCTTGATTCTTGCTGGAAGCAAATTTCATGTAGCAGCATTGTTTGATAGCATTCTGCCAACGTTTAGTCTCACAGCTGGGCTACACAGTGGCACGAGGCTTCCCTCTCCATGAGTGCTGTGTCCTATGCTGTATGGCTCCGTGGGGCTCTTCTGGCATCACCCAGCAGTGACACACCTCCTGGTATCGGGATGCACTTTGGCCTCGGAAAATACAAAGGCCTCATCCTGCAGGTCTTCACCAGCAACCTTTTTTATGATGTCTGGAGGCAGGGGCTTGTGTGGAGGGGGAAGGATCAATCCATTTGCTCGTGCTTCTTGATTACCTTGAGGCAAGTTAGCCAGGTTGTAGATTAACTGTGCACAAAGCCCAGCAATTACGGAGCCATTATAGATATGGCATTATGTATATCCTTATGTTTATGACTTCATTCTTTCTTAACCCCATTTCTCAAAGGCAAACACACTGATCATGTGGCGTTCTTGCAGCCTCAGCTGACGTAGGCTTTGTGAAGGATCTGTCCTCCTCCTGAACGGGACGTGTCTTCCTGCTCGCTCAGCCTGCACTCTGTCCATCTACCTTAGCTCTTGGGACGATTCCTGGGACATGGAGACCTGGAGAAGAAGCCTGTCAGTGCTTCTGGTCCCAGCTGTGGTAGCAGAGGGATTCATTTACATTTCATTCCCCCCCGTGAGGGTGCTGAGGCACTGGAACAGTTTGCCCAGAGAGTTTGTGACTGCTCTATCCCTGGAAGTGTTCAAGGTCAGGTTGGATGGGAGTCTGGGCAACCTGGTCTGGTGAGACGTGTCCCTGCCCATGGCAGAGGGGGTTGGAACTAGATGATTTCTGAGGGCCCTTCTGACCCAAACCCTTCAATGATTCTCTGAATGCAGAAAGCATTGGAAATGAATGTCGGCTTTTATGGGTAGCTGAAGGTTTGGCAGGTTCACAGAAACACCCATAGCTGAGAAAGTATTTGCCAAAACAACCAGCCACTTGATTAGCTTGACACTTCCACTTCTGGCTGGGACAAGGAAATGCCAGTTCCTCAGGAAAAAAAAAAGCATGCAGGGTCACTCAGGTGTATCTGAGCTGTAGGAGGAATTTGTCTTCAAAGCATTTCTCATTCAGCCTGAGGAACTTTGTCCCACTCAGACCTTGTGCTAGATGTGAGCAACTTAGGTCAAACCCCCAGTTACATCAGGCAAGGGACTTTTGATAGGGGAAGGAAAAATCCAGACCCAGATTTTGCAACCCAACAAAACCCAGACAAAAGCATTGCTGAGCCGGAGGATACCAGGGCTACAAAGTTGGCCTCCCCAGCCTATCTCACATGCTCTTCTTCTTCTCTGAAGGTTTGCCAATGAGCCTACAAGCACAAAATAAATTTGATGGCACTGACCTCAGTAAGTCTCTGCATGTGGCAGTGGCCTCATGTTACTGACTGCAGGGACTGGGAAAAGCAGCTGTGGCACAGTCCATGAGTGGGAGGCACTGGTGAGCCCTGGGCAGAAGTGGGTGCAGTTTAGCAGCTGTTTCACAGATCTGGAACTTCTACAGCTCCAAATTCCCAAGTTCTGCCCTTATTTCTTCCTTCTCCCTTTGCAAATAACCAAGAAATCCATCCACTGCCTAATGTTTAAAGATCTGTGGGAGGTGCAGAGTTACCAAAGTGGATTTCAAAGCAGACAGAGTGCAGTTCAGGATTGAAAAAAGCAGAACATACAGATAGAAAAAAACCCCAACATCTACTAAATGTAAAATGCAGCCTTCCTGTAGCACATCTTCACCTGCATCACGGAGCCCCACTGTCAGAGGGAAACACTCCCACGCAAAGCACACGCTGACACCCTCTCCCTTTGCAAGCGGAATTAATCACACTTATGTGCCATATTCCGTTTTAATTTTTATTGCGCAGCCCAAGATTAATGGTTAATGTAGTACGTCTCCCCATCTCCACTCCCATTACAATGGAGTGCTTTGAATAACTATTAACTTCACGGTTAACTGAAAGAAAATTGTTAATCATTTACAAGCTTATGTTGCATAAAAATCACTCTCTGTAACCTTCTCCCAACTGTGGGAGAGCCCTTTCCTCATGGCTGACCTTCAATGACACCTGGTACCTGCAGCCTGCAAAACACAGAAGATCACACTGCATGGGCTTATCAGCCAGCCAAGGTCATAAACTACGTACACGAACCAGTGGAGCGTAAATTATGTTTCTTGGGTTTGATGTTGATCCAACACCCAGTTCTTCTGCTGACACAGATACGGTTCTCAGGGTCCTCAGAAAACACCTGATAAGTGGTTTATTTTGTTTTGGTTTTGGATTTTTAAATATTTTAACAAGTTGAGGCTAATCTGTGGAGCTCCAGGTGTTGGTGGGACACATTTTGCAGCACTACAACATCCTTAGACTGGCACATGTGGTTCAGTGGCAGGGTTAGAGCTGCCCACCCTGGGAACCAGCTCCCATCTAGGCACTGGAGATGCAGGGCAGGGGATATCAAGAGAAGTGTTGCCAGCAGAGCAAGAGACGTGGTTCTCGCCCTTTATATTGTTCTTGTGAGACCCCACCTCAAATACTGTGTCTGGTTCTGGTGTCCCCAACATAAGAAGGACATAGAGCTGTTGGATCAAGTCCAGAATGGGCCACAAGATGATCCAAGGGTTGGAGCACCTCTGCTGTGAGGATAGCCTGAAGAAGCTGGAGTTGTTGAGCCTAGAGAAGACTCATGGGGACCTTATAGCTGCCTTCCAGTACTTGAAGGGAACCTACAGGAAGGCTGGAGAGGAATTTTTCACAAGGGTGTCTAGTGATAGGCCAAGGGAAAATGGTTTTAAGTTCAGATTAAATCTTAGGAAGATGGTCCTTAGTACAAGGGTGGAGAGACTCTGGAGTAGACTGCCTGAAAAGGTTGTTGATACCCCCTCCCTGAAGTTGTTCAAGGCCAGGCTGGAAGAGGCCTGAGCAACCAAATCTAGTTGAGAGGTGTCTGATGATCTCTAAAGTCCCTTCCAACATAAACCATTCTGTGATTCTATGATTCCATGAATCAGGCACCTGCCCACGCAGAAGAACCACTGGTGCAGGATGGAGGCTTCTCCTGCTTTCCCCACGCAAGCAGCCAGGTTGGGCTGCAGAGGTACATGCTGGAGGAGGCTTTCATCCAGCAGTTCAAGAAATAAATCACCCACTGTTTGTGAAGTAGGAGGGAAGCACTTGGGACAGTGAAAGATTAGCCTGTGAGCCTCCCAAAACTCCCCTTCTGGCTGTAAAGATGGGCTGCGGATGTTGTGTTTTCTGAGCTCTTAAAATGATTATTTCTGAGCCAGACGTATTAGGCAAGGTATTGTTGGGATCTTGGCAAGGAGATAAATACGGCTGCAGGCTTCGCAGTCACTCCTCTCTGCATCTGGTCACTGTCAGGGCTTCAGCTAATAGGCTGAGGACTGTGTGCGACAGTAAACAGCCTCTGCAGCTGCTGAGGGCTAAATGTAGCTATATATTGCTCCAAATACAAACAGTTCCACATGAGGCATTGCGTGTCCTTCCCCAGCACGGAGCTGCAGCCATTGACCTCTGGAGCCTGCACTGCATCAACTCCTTCTGGCTTCTCCTCGGCCAGCAATTCCCATCTCTGTTTATGGCTGTGGCTCTGCAAAGTGAGAGCAACAACCCCAGCTCAGGTCAAGCTGAACATGGCCAAGCATTGTGCAACCTTCTGTAGATGATCTCAGTGCCGAGCTGCCAAGAGCCAGGGGATGGCTGAGGCAGGAGTCTGGTGAGGAGGGACTTGTGGGGGAGTGGTGAGCAAAATGGGAAGAAATGGGTGTTCCCAGGAGGGACAAGTTTTGGAGGAAGGCACAGATAGCTCCAAGAACTCCTTCTAGACATCTCTGACTAGGCCCCACGAAGCTGTGCAAAGACAGGAAAAGTCTGGGAGATGCTCTTGGCTCTTGCTTGGTCTTCAGACAAGTTGCTCTGCATGCAAAGATGAAGCCCCACACAGGTATTCAGGCACAGTGCCCAGCTCGCCCAAGCAGCATGCTTCTTCCCTTCCTCTTCTGCCTTGTGCTTCTGCCTGCTATCTGAGGCCAGGAGCAGTTTGATCAGGTTTGATTCAATGGGGTTTTCTTTAACCTTGTTTCATGAGAAGGACAAACTTGTCATCTGGAGCCTTTGGCCACCCCTGTGGTGAAAAACAAAATCAACTTCCACCCAGTATCTACAATAGCGCTCAGTAGCATCCAAGGGGAGTCTGTGAATGAAAGGGGTTTGATGTAGCTGGTCTGGTCTCTTCCCAAATCGCTGAAGAGCTCCATCCTTCAATGCCTGCCCAGGTTAACTGAGTAGATTGCAGGACTCAGGGGGCTTTGCCCCAGTGCACCAGCTGGGTAGCTAAAAGCTGCAGCAGGAGGCTTTTCCAAGACTCAACATCTAGCATGACAGGTGTGTCCAACCACCAGCCTCCAGTTTGGCAACTCAGTGTGCCGCATTGACTGGGCTTTGCTTAAATGCATTCTGATTAATTCCATGTTAGCCCATTCACACCAGCCCTCCGGCCTGCTTGTCCACTGCACAGCCCCACTTGATCCTACAGGGAAGAAAGACGCCTTTTGGTGTTGGCTGACTCCCGGCTGGACCAGCTGGCCAGGTGCGTGGCCAGTTTCCATGCTGCTTCGAAGCCAAGAAGTATTTTGAGAAGAATAGAGCCTTTAGCCCTGTAAGTAAAAGCCGTTTATCTTAGGGTGAAAAATTGCTGGCATGGAAAAATTCCAAAGCTCTGCAAGTCTCTTTTCCTGAATGTCTTGGATACTTGCTGGATTAGGTTCACGGGTAAGGAGCTGGGAGTTATGAATGTCTCTTTTACAGAGCAGAGCTGCAGAAGGAAATGGCAAGCCCTTGCATGTTCGTAAGTGGCACAGAGTGAGATTCCCCATGGAGTAGATATTTCTGAGATTGCTGTTCGAGGTACAGTCAGTATTGCTGAGTGAGCCAAGGTGGTAGCAAAAACCTGATTGTAGCCATAGCCGTTACCACTTCCCAGGGGTATAGTATCAGCACAATACCTTATATAAACAAAAGCGAAGCACTACTGGCTCTGCTCTGCACGGCTGTTTAATATCGCTTTGAGCTCCATCCGGAGAGCGTCGGAGTGTTTTATGGGTGCTAATGAAATTACCCTCACGATGCTCTGGCGAGGTGAGGATGTTTATCAGCCCTTTCTTTCCCTGCGTTGAGCATGCGTGTGGTGTGTAGGACTCCCAGCTGTGTGGGGTGTGCATGCCTGGGATTTTCCATAGGAAAACCTGGTGGGATGGGACCTTCTGCAAACACTGGTCTGTCTGCTCCACCACTGTTACCTGGCCAGGTTCTGCTGCCTGGTGCTGAGAGTAGGTTTAGGAGGAGGTGGTGGCAAGCACACTGCTCTGTCACCACCTGCACAGCACAGGCTGGTTTCTGGGTCACAGCAATCTTCCACAGCCCAGGGTTTGATGAGAAGAGGCACGTAAATCAGATCCTCCTCTTGGGTCACTCAGGTTGTGCCTACTGCATTTCAAGGCCTTATGGCAGCTTGCAATGGTTGAGCTCCAGGACTTCTCTTACAGGGCCAGGTAAATCTGGAGAGGGACTTTTTGCATGAGATTCTAGAGATAGGACAAGTGGAATGTTTTCAAGAGAGGAGATGGTTGAAAGAGAGGAGTTTGAGATTAGGTTTTTTGGAAGAAATTCCTCCCTGTGAGGGTGCTGAGGCACTAGAACAGATTGCCCAGGAAGGTTGTGGCTGCTCCAACCCCAGAAATGTTCAAGGCCGGGTTGAATGAGGCTCTGGACAGCCTGGTCTGGTGAGAGGTGTCCCTGCCTATGGCAGGGGGATTTGGACTAGATTATCTCTGATGTCCCTTCCAATCCAAACCATTCTATGATTCAGCATCTCTGAGTAGCAGCCTGGACAGTGTGATGCTGGAACACATCTCTCTCGCTTGCATTTATACATGTCTGTGACCTCTTTGGGTGAAAGCTGGGATGTTCAGTGCAGTTTTGCAATGATCCTGCCATTCTCATGCACAGTAGCCCCAGTTTTGTCACAAAAATCAGTGCTGGCCCCAGGGTTGTTATTGAAGCTACCACTGATACTTTGCTTTAAATAGATCCTAAGCAAACCTCTCTGTTTGTTTTTCTTGACATGGTACTGACTGGTGCTTTCCAAGAAACAAGGAAAAAAAAAAACTGGAATCACAGTGGTGACTTTGACTCCATCTGGCAAAAGCAAACTGATCTCCTAAGTGAGAGAGGCACAGCCATGAAAAGGAAAAGTAAACGGGTCACTGCAAGAAGCTGCCTGTTCTTCTGACCCAGTGGCTGCAAGTAACATTTCTTGGTTCAGAGACCCCCACAGTTCTAGGATTTTCTCTATCACAAGGACATCAAAGGGCTTTCCAGGTACATGAGATCTGCGTGTGGAGTTTCATAATGGATCTCATAAAGTTTGCTGTACTTTAACCCGCTCTGCTAAGTAAATCTTTTGCCTTTCTGGGTCATGCAGCCCATGAGGCTCGTGCCTGTTGCTGGTGTGAATTCCTGGGGACCAGAAGATGACATTTCCAGGTGCAACCTTTCTCTCCCCAGAGTGTGTTTGCCTTCCCCATGTGAAGTCTGCAGTGTTGTGGTGACGTGGATGCTCAGGGGAAGGGATAAGACCTTCCTCTAAGTTGGGCACTGGAGAGGGCTGTTTTGGAGCTCAGGAGGTCTGAACTTGGGAGTAGCTCAGAGGAGCACCCTGGGGGTCTGCACCTCTTAGAGAGAACAGAGGAGCAACTGTGTAACCCAGAGGAAAAAACTCCTGGGAGTCCCTCAGAGGTTTTTCCTGTCCTCTCCTTCGCTGTGTCTTCTGGCTGGAAGTTCGTCCACTAGGTGCTGAGAAACCACCCTGCCTGTGTGGTACTAGCACACGGACCATTGAAACGGGTCCCAGTGATTCAGAGAGGAGGCAAAACACCGTGCTCTGGCTTCAGCCCCCGTTCTGAAATAAAGGGATGAAAATAGCACTTTTTATCATTGTCTCTATAATCCAACTCCTCTGCATCCTCCTGAAGTTTTGTTGGCTGGTGTCTGCCTTCAGCACTGCCTGGGTGCACTTGGCCAGGGTTCGGCTGGTACAGCTGCCAGAGTAAGAGGCAAATCCCAGTGCTCAGAGCTTCAGCTCCAGTGAGTCACCAGTGTTTGGCTAGTGGTGAGCTGAAACTGTGATGTTTGAGTAGACCTTTCTGAGCCTCTCCCTCCTGCTGCTCATGGGTAATTGGAGATATGGTCTGGTTTGTCTGGAAATATCTGTTCAAACTGGGCTTTTCTATGAGCAAGGAGCTGAGTTGGGAAGTCTTAGTGTGAACAGCAGTGATTTGCTTGATTTTAGATCTGAGTTGGAGAGGCAACCACATATGAGATGCAGTGAGGTCTCCAGGCAATGCTTCTCTCTTCCTCAGCCAGAGGTCTGAAGTAACCTCTATACATCCTTTCATGAAGCAGCCTCTCTGGCTAGTTCACATCTAAATCCATGAACTTTTCTTCAGGGAGAGGTGGAAGCCTAGTCTTGTGGAGAACACTGTGCTTTGGAGGTAATTGTTTTCATGATGGTCAGAACCAGACACCATATTGCAACATAGGCTAAAACGTGGATGTCTTTCATTGAAGGCTTCATCAGATCTGCATCTAAGTTTTGTGACTGCCTCTGTCTTAATGACCGGCTGGATCATGCAGTCCTGCACCTCCTGAAACTCCACTTCTGCAGAGAAATTGCCAAAAGGATGACTTATCCAGTGCTTTGGGTGGGCTTCTCATTGTGTGGGTGGTGACAGTGAAAAATGCAGTTTTATTTTAGGGCCATGTTCACACATGTTATTAAGGATATAAGAACTGCCAGGGAGAGCTCAGGCTGAGTTTTGTCATCTGTGCCATCCACTGAGCCTGCTGATAACTAGAGCTTGGCTTAAACCTTGAAACCCAGGTTTGAGGGCCACTTCTACAAACTCTCTGTTGTCATGACATACAGCATTGGCAACAACAGGCAGCCTTGCAGTGTAGGCAGAAATGCCGTCCTCGTCTGAGCTGACCAGTAGGCTTTCGTGGAACTGCTTAGAATTTGGGCTTTTTAGCATCTGAGGGATAAGGCTCCAGTACTTCCCACTTGGGTTCTTTCTCCTGCCTGTAGTGCCTGGAATATGTGCTATTCTGTCTACTGATAGAAATGATAATTAGGGGTTTTGTCAAGAGCAATGTGCATGAACTTTTCAAGCTGTCATTCAAAAAACCATTTTTCACAGTCAGCTCTCAATTATCCGTGGGTGCATCATCTGAGCTGTAGATCAGACGTGCCACGTCTAACCCCCCCCAGAACTCTTTCAAAACCATTATAAAGTATAGTGCACAACATGGGGGGGTGGGGGTGGTCTTTTTATTTATAATTTCACACTGCATCTTAAACTTGGTTTTCTTTTTTTTCCCCAGAGGAAAACATAGGAAAGCAATACATTTCTAGAGCCTTATTTACATGTATTTTGTATGATGGTTTTGCTTTGCTTCCTTTGCCCTCGTTTCGTTACCCTGAATCCTGAGAGTGGAGGATATCTGATTACAGCATCTCTGGAGGAGGGCATGTGACATGGTGACCTTTTCCCAGCTGTTTTCTTTCCTTCTGGTGCTGCATAAGAGTTTCGCAGTGTGATGCTGCACAGCCGGTCGGGCTGGAGATGGAGCGCTCTGCTGCTCAAAAAACAAACAAAGAAATAAATAAATCTATACCTGAAGGATCATGAGTGCGTGAGAAACAGCTGAAAGCAAAGGGATGTCTTAGGAATGGTTTGTCAGGCTGGGGGAGCAGCAGCTCGTTCAAAACATACCTGTTCAGTTAAAGAGGCTGCATTAACAGATGAAGGCTCAGTGCAAATTTCAGCTGCCATCACTTCAAAAGCCCTCACGGCTGAATCAGCAGATTTCTGTTGCCGCACAGAATGGATGCAGCTGGCATGCCGCTCCAATGCCCACAACAAGATTTGCCTTAACACTCCTTAAATTAACTGCCGCCTCCTCTCAAAGGTCCCCATGCCTCCCCAGTCTGGAGCTGCTGCTCTGTTCTCCACGGCATCCTGCGGTTGGGCCATGTGCTCCTGTCTGGCTCAGTTCCATCCATGTCAGCGCTGGGTACAGCTAGTGCTAGACAGGAGCTCCTATCAACCCCACCCAGACTTTGGCAAGGTTTGGGTCCAGATCCCTGGTTTCAATAAAAAGCAGTCCAAGAAGCGACACCTGGGGATTTTTAGTGTTGCTTGGAGAGTCTGAAGGGAGCTCAGGATTTTCACAAAAACAAGCCATGCTGAGTAAAGTATTATTGAAGGGTTGTCAACATTAATCCAAAACCTACTGCCCTAGAACAGTTTTACTCTCTTTTTTTCCAGCTGCAGGAATGAAGAAGGAATAACAAACATTTTTTTTTTAAAAAAAGGACTTTTTCTGTGAAAATAGAAAAAATGGTAAAGTTTTTATCCCAGCCAGAAGGTTTTCTGAAAGGAATATTTGCTGAATTTTATTTTTTAAAAGAAGCGTTGGCTGAGAAATATTGACCAGTTTTAATACCTGACGAAAGATGCCACACTCAGTGACAATGCAGGCAGGCAGAAACAACACACCCATTCATCTTCACCCAGCCCCGCTGCCTTCCCCTGCCGCCTTGCTCACTCCACAAGCCCTGTCTGGTGACACGAGCTCTTCCACTGGCTTTGGTGACATTTCTGGGCTAAGAAGTCATCCTGTGAGCCACAAAAAGGGAAGTGTGCATCCCTTGTGAGATGGTGAAGTTCTGAGCCCTGGAGGCACGAGCGATGTTTCTGTTCGCAGCGATATTTCAGGAAGTTTCTGTAAGGTAAACAAAGGCCCCCTCTTGATTCACTGGGGTCATTAGCAAACAGTAAGATGGTATTTACACTGCTGAGGTATTCGCACAAGCACTCTCTCCCAGACGGCAAGTTCACCGGGGAGGAGGTGACCTTCAGCGTTTCTTGCTTTGCCCTGGGTCTGGCATGCAGGGGGTTGCCTGCCTGACTGCAGAGCCTCGGTGCTGTAATCAAAATAAATCATCCTGATCATCGCTGGCGGTGATACTGCAGTGGAAACCAAAACAGGCGCCTGCTCTGCGCTGTGCAAAAATGACATCACTGTGAGGAGTGGGATGGGAGGTTGGAGATGAGCTCCAGGCAGCTGCTCCTGCCACCTTTCCTGAGCAGGGCTGTCCTGCCTGTCCCCAGCCTCCCGTCTCAGCAAGAGCATGAATTTGGTCTGGCTGAGGGGCTGGTTTGCCATCCAAATTAAAGTAAATCACAGCTAGGAAATGTTTTGATTGAGAGTGTGGTGATGTTCTAGTTCAGCTTATCACTTATTTTTGGGAGCAAGATTAATAAGGGAATCCTCCAAACTCTTTGTCTCTCCCCTCCGTGGGCAAACCGTGACACACATTTCATTTTATAATCATAGAATGGATTCGATTGGGAGGAATCTTTAAAACTCATCTAGTCCAACATCCCTGCAGTGGGCAGGGGCATCTTCAACCAGAGCAGGTTGCTCAGATCTTCATTCAGCCTGATCCTGGAATATCTCCAGGGATGGGGTATCAACCACCTCTCTGGGCAACCTGTTTCAGAGTTTCACCACCCTTGTTGTAAGAAAAGTCTCCCTTCTATCTAGTCTAAATCTACCCTCTTTTACTTTAAGACCATCAATATCTTTGTTGTGTCAGAACAGCCCCTACTAACAAGTCTGGCCCCATACTTCTTGTAGACTCCCTTTAAGTATTGAACATTCTGGTCTGTTTTGGAGGAAGAGGAGTGTTCGGTGAGTAGTGGAGCTGTTTAAGGCTGCTCTTTCTTCCTGTGGATTTGTATGGTTCTCACAGTGCCGAGGACTGACTGTGACTGAATTCTTGTAACACTGAAGAAAACGAGCACTCAGAGAATCTACTCACACTGGCACTGCTATGGATACCGTTATCATAGGAAGAAAACTTTACAGTTTGCATATATTAAAGCCCAGCAACTCCGTGTAAGAGAGGGCATGGGCTGAAGACTGAATTATCTGATGCTTAATAAGGTGTAATAATTCTTTCCCTTTGAAGGAGGATTTGTAGAGGCTCTGTCCAGCTGCATATTTTCAGGAAGCTCTTAGCAGCAGCTTCCTATCTCAAAGGCTGAAATGTTTCAAAGAGGATTTTCCATTTGCTGTCAGGGAGAGCAGGTGTGGGGGAAGGTGGGGAGATATGCAGGGAAGAAAGAGCTTGAGCTTGAAGCAAAACCAGGTGAAGCAGGTCCTGCCTCCACCCGTAAGCAAGGCACACAGGGTACTCTGCTGCCTGGCCACAGGGCAGGGATGGGCATGAGTGATGGTTGCAGTCATCAGGTTGTTGAGTACTTTTGTCTCCTTGGATAGAGGAAGTCACTCCTTTGCTGCAGGCCCTCCAAACCCCGGGCCAAGTTCCTGGCTCCACCACTGTCTTTCTCTGTCCTGTTTCTTTTGTCCGCGAGAGAGGGTAGTCACTCGCATCCCAGCTGCAGGGTCAGCCAGGAAGGCTCCTCCTTGGTGAATCACCTCATGCTCCCCAGAGATGTGCTGCACACTGGCAGGACCAGGCAGAGGGCTTTAAGATGAGTTGCTTTAACAACCCTTCCAAACTCCTTCTTTTCTTCCTGTCTCAAAGAGACAAACATTAGCTTTGAAGTCTTTGAAACAACATCAAAGGATGAGATTTCCAGAGGAGCTTAAGGGAGTTGGGTGCTCTCCCTTGACCCATTGATGGTCAAGAGGAGACGGGCATTTAATCCCTGGAGGTGCTTTGAAAATCTTGTCCTATATGTACATCTTTGCTGGGAAGGAAGTGAGAAACAGTTGGCAACTCCTTGGCTTTGTAAAAGGCGGATCCTGCCTTTTTTTTCTGAAGATAAAACATGATGGATTTGAAGATGATGTCCAAAACCCAGGTGTGCTGTTGAAAACCAACAACAGCTTTTTAAAGGAGAAACACTTAAAACCAGCCAGTGATTTCGCACCATCCAAAAGATGGAAACTCGTCTGGTCCTAATACAGATGCTGCCACTTGCTCTCCCCTCACCAATGTTGTGGACACAGTTTGACCTTACTGGAAACCTGAAAACCTCTCAACTTTCAAGTTACCTGTGGCAGCAGTACTACTTCTGTGCTTCTTTTCACCCAGGAGAAGAGAAGGCTCTGGGGGGACCTTACAGCAGCCTTCCAGTACCTGAAGGGGCCACAGGAAAGCTGGAGAGGGACTTTTTATGAGGGTCTCTAGTGATAGGACAAGGGGGATGGTTTTAAGGTAAAAGAGGGCAGATTTTGATGACATCATAGGAAGAAATTCCTCCCTCCCTGTGAGGATGCTGAGGCACTGGAACAGGTTGCCCAGGGAGGTTGTGGTTGCTCCATCCCTGGAAGTATTCAAGGCCAAGTTGGATGGGGCTCTGGGCAACCCGGTATGGTGAGAGGTTGTCCCTGCCCATGGCAGTGGTGTTGGAACTAGATGATCTCAGGGGTCCCTTCCAACCTAAACCATTCTGTGACTCTATGATTTGTGCCATCTTTCAGCAATACTTAGTAAGGCCTCTTTGACAGGGGTTTCACCTTTTGTAGGCTTCTGCTGCTGAATATTAAACCATCTTCTGGGCTGTCCCAATGCTGGCCATGGGGAAAGGTGGGAGGGTGCTGTGGCTGAGGACTGGTATCAGCAGGATCCTACAGAAAGGCAAAGGAAACTTGGCTGCAGCCTGTCTATTTTTGGTCAAGGTAATAACAGGAACTCCACTGTAAATAAAAATAGACAAGTGAAGAATTTCCCGAGCCTGTTTCTCCTCATTGCTTTCCTGGTGAGGAATTATCACACTTCAGAAGAGCAAATCCTTCTTGCTTGCTCCTTGTAAATGGGAACAAGAACACTGGAAGTGAAAGAAGTGACCGTGGAATTGTCACGAGGGTGACAGCGACACATTGTGTGCTGGGTGTCAAAAATGCATCCTCCAACACCAGTAAAGGCTGTGCTCTGCTGGGCTTATCCTGACAATGAGCTGGTCTGTGTTGCACCCACACTTCAGTGTCACCTCACTTTCAGCTGCACCCAGGGTCACAGAGCACTCCTACCCGAGCCAGTAACCAAACAGGGCATGCAGTGTGAGATTCCTTCCCTGGTGATAACTATCATCTTTCACAGTAGCCTCATGTTTTGTCCTTTTGCTGCAAAGTCTCTGTTTCTGGGGGACTTTTCTTCTTTCCATATGAGACAAGGAGATGAGACTCTCCCACCCTTACCCACTGAACGTGTCTGTTGGTCAACAACTACTGGTGTAATCAGAAAAGTGCGTTAACCCCAGTGTTCCCACAGAGCCATGGGACTCTGCCAAGCAATCAACTAACTGACCCTGCCATCTTATCACGGGCTGCCTGCCCCTCCAGTAGTGCCAAAGGGTGCTCGCTTGCTCCGCTGCAAAGTGTCCTCTGCATTCAAGGAAATCCTGTCGCCAGGAAATGCAAAGACACAGGGAGCCCCAGCAGATGCTTGGAGGAACCTGCAGATGTGCTGCAGAGCACAGTGAGAATGGGGTGTGGAACCTGCAGATGTGCTGCACAACAGTGAGGGTGGTATGTGTCAGAGTCAGAGAGAGCTGCCGCACAAACCCAGCTGAAAACTGGTCCCTGCCAGAGGGTTTTGTGTACAATGCAAGCTTAACATTCCCCAGGGTTTGCAGGGAGAGTTGGTGACTCAGCAGGGGTGGGAGTCTTGTTAAAGCTATCTTAGGGCTGTAGCTTCAAAAGCTCACCCAGTTTCAGGTGTTGATTTCTCCATTCTTGGCTGTTCATGCCTACAGTGATGAGAAGGTTAAACTCACTATTGTCTGTGCAGAAAGTGAAGGACAAGTGACGTGTCCTCTCAGAAACAAGTGAAGAAATGCTGGTTGATTTTTTCCAAACTGTAAGCAGTAAGGTAGTGTTCCCTCATTTTCAGGAGCTTTAACCAGCACCAAAATATCAAAAGGTATGAGGCAATGTATGTTCTCTGAGCCTATGCTACCATTTCTTTACAAAAAAGTCATTGATACAGTAAGACAGATGCTTTGCAGAAAGAAGGGAGAGTAAGTTCTTGCTTCTGCCCTCAGAGCCCTGCCACCCCATGATCAAACACCTGATCAACGTTTACAGAGTTTGAAACTGCAGAGTAAGAAGAAATGCAAAGCAGCTTGTGAATGGAGAGGTGTGAAACCAAGCGTGTGAAACAGCAGCTCTCATCTGTCAGGTCAGCTTCCTCTATCTACTGAGATGTAACCCACAAAAGATCAGGAAGCTCTGCTCTACAGCATTTGGACTCTTTCAAAAATATGTGTATGAAAGTAGACACTGACACCATGGGAGATGGATACCAGGGAAAGAGGCATTTATGTGCGTGTGAGACCTTGCTAGCTCAGAAAACTGGCTCTGAGGAGCCTGAGAAGTCCAAGTTTTTGTCCTCACGTATGAATACAGCTTTTGTTGAGGGCTGTGGATGTTTGATAAGCTGCATGGATGGTCTCATTCTCTTTCTCCCTCCTGCTGTCTGCGTAACTGACAGAGTTGTCTAAGCAAATGTGAAGCTGCTCCATGCCTCTTACCCAGGTTGCCTGAGGTAGCAGAAGAAGATTGAAGCTGACAGGGTTCTGCAGGAGAAAAAGTGGTGGTAGTTCTAATTTAGAGATGCTCTTTAATTTTACCCACGCTCTCTAATTTTACCTGTTTTCTCTCTAATTTAGGCTAAAGCTTCATACAGACAATGCAGAAAGGTGCTGTGTTCATCTACTGCCTTCACAAAGTAGGGATGAAGGGACTGAGAGGAGCTCTGTAGAGAAGGACTTGGGGAACTGGTAGACAAAGAAGTGAACATGACCTGACAGTGTGCGCTTGCAGCCCAGAAAGTCTGCTATATCCTAGGCTGCATCAAAACGATTGTGGTCAGCAGGTCAGTGGAGGTGATTCTGCTGCTCTGCTCTAGTGAGACCTCATCTGGGGTCCTGTGCCCAGTTCTGGAGTCCTCAGCACAAGAAGGACATGGAGTTGTTGGAGTGAGTCCAGAAGGGGCCACAAAAATGATCAGGGGGCTAGAGCACCTCCACTATGAGGAAATGCTGAGGGAAATGGGGTTGTTCAGCCTGGAGAGGAGGAGCCCTTAAGCCTTTGAGGACTTAGAGGAGGCCTGTAAGAAAGATGGAGACAAACTTTTGTAGAGGCAGGACAAGAGGTGATGGTCTTAAACTAGAATAGGGGAGATTTAGACTGGATATAAGAGAGAAATTCTTTGCACTGAGGTGGTGAAACACTGGAACAGGTTGCCCACTGTAGTGGTAGAAGCCCCATCCCTGGAACACTTCTAGTCAGGTTGGATGGGGCTCTGAGACGCACGATCTAGTTGCAGATGTTCCTGCAGGGGTGTTGGACTAGATGAGCTTGTAAGGTCCCTCCCAACCCAAACCAGTCCACGATTGTACAATACTATGAATAGCACAGCAACCTGTTGCTGCCACTGACCAGGATGGTGCTTTGTCAGGGTTTCCAGAAGAAGTTTAAAGATTTTTTTTCCCCCTGGAGTTCATAAACGGAAACGTTCCCATCTCAAAGCTCAGGCCTCTGCTGCAGTAGCCTGTTTTTCATCACGGCGTCAGCACAGCCAACCTCTTCAGATGATGTGCATGGCTAATAGAGTTAAAAGCAGCCCCAGGAGCATCCCTTGGTGCCCTGCTGAGCAGGCACAGGCAATGTGCAAATGTAGTTGTCTTGCTGAATCAGAGCTAGGTGATAACATGCTCCCACTAGCCAAGATGGAGCAGCGAACTGCACGTGTTAACAAGGTGACATTTCAGAGTGGAGGTTACATTAGAGGGAAGAGAAACCAAGTTTTAATAGCGCTTGCTGCGCCTTCACATAGCTGCAGGACAGGCGTCTGGGGTGAAGCAGTTGGGTTTTGAGAGGTAACTGGGAAGCGGCCTGGGCATTCTGCAACTCCGTTGGCTTTCTGTGCAGGCATACGATGGGGAGGGTTTCTTCTGCCCTTGTATGTGCAGTCACACACCTTACTTTCTCATGGTAGGACAAATAGGCCACCAAGAACAGAAAGTAGGACGTTTGGCCTGTCTCCTCTATGGAGGTGCAATGCAGATTGGCTTCCTGAGAACTAGGACAGTCCCCTAAAAGTAGAACAGCTGGTCACCCCATTCGTGTCTGTCTTGTATCCTCTAAAGCTCCAGCTTGAAGAGACATTTTTGGCCTACTTAGGGAAATGTTTTCTGAAAATAGGGACAGGTACATTGAAAAGGACCAAACCCTCTGCTTTCCTTCCGGAGCACTGAGCCGAGCTGGCATTGGGAGGAGCTGGACAAACAAACCGAGCAGGTGCTCTGCATCACTTCTTGCTTGTCGAACAATACCACAGTTATACATCCAGCCTCCTTGGCTGGGAGGTGTCTGTTTTTCAGCAGCAGAATCTGGACTGAAGGTGCCTCACCGCAGCGTGCGATGATGCTTCGCTGCCACAGGGAGCTGTTAACAAGTCAAACTCCTCTGTGTGTGTGTGTTTGCTGTTACGTGCCTGCAACAATGTATATCTGACCGGAAACAAAACAATGACTCTCATCCAAGTAAAACATACAAAAAAATCCACAGAGGCCCTGCGTTAAGGTTCTTCTCTCAGTGTAGTCTGGTCCTTAAAGCCTACAATTTCTTGTGAGTTCTAATGATGCCAGTGGGACAGTAATGTGTTGTCCTGATCAGCAGAACATACCTGGGGGCTAGGCAGCAGCCTCTGCGGGTAAACAGGAGCACAGAGTACCAACCAGGTCAGCTGCTAGCTGGTTCTTGGAAAGACACTGCTGTCCTCACTGGTCGAGGAAAACCTCTTTGTGTCTCCCCTAATGACGTCCATTAATGTTTCCACCTGGTTGCAGCTTTGACTAATCCCACGTGAGCTTCTCACCTTGAGGCAGAGGTTACTCAGAGTGGCTGTGCTGCCTTGAAGTCTGGGTTCACTCTCTTGGGACTCATCATTAGTCAAGTCAGGTATGAGGCTGAATCTTAATAGTTAGAGAGGGAGGCTAATAGGAAGGGAAGCCTTCCAAATATTTTATCCAGTAAGTGTGTTATGGTAATGAAGTCGGAGCTCCAGTTGTAGTGGGGAGCTCGCTGCATCGAGAACAGGTCTTTAATCCACACGAAGAGGTGTTTCATAAGCCATATGTGATGCCCTGCTTTGAATATTAATACCCAGAGCTCTTATTCAGCTCACAGGCGCTCCATGGAAATGCTGTACCTCTGCGAGGCCAGAATGAGCCCTTGGGTGCTCCCATTTTTTTTTCCCAAAGACAGTTTCAGGTTGTTCTGTGCTCCTAATTCAAAATTCTTATTCAGCTTCGAGTCTCCAATGCTGCTGCATTTATATTACATAATATTAACTGATTTTAGCTTTAATGAAAACGTGAAGGAGACTGTAGGACAGTGGGCTCAGTCTACTTAGCCGAGTGCCCTGTTAGTTATCTACTTCATGAAGTTACTTCATCTTCTGCAGGGCAGCCCCTTCTAAATAAATAACACAAGAAGGCAGCGACCGTTCTGGGGAGTTTTAAACAGCCTTCAGCAAAAGCTGGGGGATGAATATTCAGTGTGAACCAAGATGTCTTCTAGCTGTGCCAGCCACGCAGCTTTTGGGTTTCGCAGTTATATCTGTAGGTAGAGCTGAGGAAATGGCAGCAACAGAGCTGCTGCTGTAGCGTTTGCTCCCACCAAGTGCCATCTGCCCAGAGCTGAGGGCTCTGCATCCAAGGTGGTGGCAGGATTACAGTGAAGTGGAGGTCTCAGAAGTGGATATGGACAATCCTCATTATTTTTAATATTAGAAAACCCCTACAGTAATGCCTGGGGAAGGCAGCTTGGGCTGCTAATGCTTGGTCATACTCCAACTCACCCAACCATGAGCTGAGCTGAGCAGAGCCAGCTGCCTGGTGGGGGAATCCCTCCCACAGAGGCAGACGCAGTGAGCGATGAGTGAGCTGTCACTTCTGCCTGGTGATTGCTGCAACTGTTTTGCCCTCCCAGTACTGGTAAGGGATGGACCAGGTGCTGCTTTTCTCTGTGGGTACTTCCTACATGTGCATGTGCTCCCCACTAGAAAGTAGTGTCATTATTTTCTGGTTGTAACTGAAGGCTCTTGCTCTCCAGTGACCAGTAGGACACCCTTGCAATGGAAGGATCCAGACCAAGAAGCAAGGCAGGGTTTGATGTGCATCTAGTGGGGGTAGCCAACTTGTGGCACATGCACAGTGTTTGTGTTATAACCAGGCGTCTCTGTGTTTGTTTCTACACTTTTCCCTGTCTCAAAGGAACTGCTTGGAAGAGAGAGTTACTTTGGATCTCAGCTTCTGGTGGTATGTGAACTCCCACATGGTACAAGTGTTAGGATAAGGGTGAATCCAGTGACACTTTCTTGTTATGGGTGTCTCTGGGAGGCATAAGAAGTAGAAAGCCAAAGCTAAGAAAGGTGCATTAATATCTTTGAGATATGTCTCTGAGTCCTCCAGTGTGATAAAGCCATCAGGCAGCAAGCTGAAACCATTCCCTACTACGCAGCAAGTGTCTGATTTATTGTTTTCTTCTGCCACTTTCCACCCTGGTCTGGTCTGCCTAATGTTATACCTTAAAGTCAGACTGTAAAACCTCTTCAGGGAATGTTTCTACCTGCTTGCACCAGGCCTGCCCCAGTGAGGACCTCAGCTTGGGGTTCACTTACAAACTCCTGAAGACACATTGGCTTCAGTGAGGGAGTGGGGATGGTGGTCAGAGAGAGTGGAAGGGCTTTCAACACTCTAAGAGAGGGGGGGCTCTGACCTGCTGAAAGCCAAGCAGCCACATCCTCTCTCCCTCTTTAGGTGCTCTCAGCCTGAGAAAATAGCCAGGGCTGTTTCTCACAAATGCCCTTCATCTGGATGTGCAGGGGAAGCTGCTTAGGGTCAAAGAGAGACACTGCTCTCCAGATACTCCTACCCCTGTGCTCTCATGGTTTTGCAGCGCCACATGTCTCTGGACATACAAAGTCTGTTCCCTCTTGTAGATATGAGAGGCATCTATCACTGTGAGCTTTTTCTGTGCCTCAGAGGGTTTGCCCATTCTGAGCACTCAGGTACTACAAAGATGTGGTTGAAGAGGCTGCTCCTGATAGAGGAGAGTGTGAGGTGCTGGAAGGATCAGCAAGCAAGGAGTTCAAGCTGCGTGTACCAACAGGTCTAGGACGGGGGAAGGATCACGTCCTCAGGAAAAGCGGGATCTGTGGCTTAGAGCTTATTTAGAGGGTGTGGGTCTTGGATAGGATGGCAGCAACCTCAGCTCAATACTGGGGAAGGTTTAAATCTTCCTCCCTTTGATTCGCCAGTGGGACATGTGCCATACATAGCATAGGACAGGTGGTGGGAGCACTGGGCAGAGGAGAGAGGGGCTTTACTGGTGACCTCTGCCATTGTAAAGGCAGTGATGGAGCTGTCAGGAAGGCAGAGGCTGTGCTCACAGTGACTGGGTGGTGAACTGGGAAGTGGTGGGAGCTCCTGAGAAACAGCAACTCTGAGGAGAGGGACTTGCTTTTCACCTCTGAAGTTAGGCACAGAAGTTGCACAGGGGGTGATTTACATATTTCAGCAGGGCTTTGGCATTTGTGCCCAGCCTTGTGGTTCATTTCCTCATTCACTTGGATGCATAAAGGAGTGAACAAATGTTTGGTAAACAGGAACCTAAGTTTTCAGCCATGAAAAGCCTTAACTCTCACCCACAAAGCTGCTTGCAAGCATTGGCTTGGAAGTGTTTTTCCGAAGGTGATTATTTGCCTTCTCCCTGTCTCATGCCTGCAGTAGCTCCAGCCATCCCCCCCTGTGTCACCTCCCTGCTGCCCCTCTCTCATGGATCACCCACTCCATGGTGCAGCCTGCCTGGTGGACCTCCCATGCTGTGAGGGGTTTGGATTAGCAAAGAGAGAGCGCAGCAAGGTGGGGCCCTTCAGGTTGGCCACAAGCCTGGCTGGTGAGGGCCAACCTGGGAAACTTGCACAGCTGCTGGCCAGGCTTGGTTGGGCCTCTGGATAACTGGAGAGCTTTCCATCACCACAGCTGTTGGCCCAGGTATTTGCAAGCGCTTTATTTGGTGGTTTCTTTTTAGTGTGGTTGCTGGATGGGGACGACAGCATAGAGAGAGGAACCTTTTATGCTTCAGTCTTCTGCAGCATCCGGTGTTTTCATGAAACCACAAAGGACGTTAAAGAAAAACGAACAAGCGCTCTGTTTATAGGGATTTAGGCCAGCAAAACAAAGAGGGAGCTGTGTTGTTCAGTGATCACTCGCAGTCAAGGAGTCCAAAGACACAGGTTCACAAGAGATGGTCTTCCAGGCTGCAGCCCACCCTGCCCAGGCTGCAGTTTGCTACCCCTCGCTTGTGCCGCTACAAGGGTTGGCAGAGCTGGCTGTTGCTCTGTGCCCACTGTGCTGCACAGCATTGCTGTGCATATTAAAAAGGCTCTCAGGAAGACGACTCCAGCCTTCTGCAGCTGCCTGGGAATTTGTCTTGTGCAAGGCTTTTCCTCTTGAAGCCCTTGCAGGACATGTCAGAAGCAAAGGAGAATTGTGCAGCTCTGCAGGCAAGAACTGCACAGAGAAGGGAGCTGGGCAATCTGTAGTCAACACACCATCAGCAACTGCTGCACAGGTTGAGAGCAAATGGTCCCTTCCACCACCTGCATTCATTGCAGACTTTTGTGCAAGCTTGATAGTGGGAGATAACACAGAAACAGGTCTGATGCAGAAAGGCTGCTGCTCCCAAAAGTAGTCCTGGTGCTTTTTTAGGAGCATTGCACCAGAACAATGGCTGTGGGAGGGAAAGGGTGATGACAGCCTGTGATTCTTAATCACTCGCATTCATCTCAGTGTCCAAGCTGACTGCAGTGCGAAATGAAAGCAATTGCACAGGAAATACCAGATGCAAGTCCTTTTTACCATCTAAACTCAGTGTCCCTGACTGCAGCTCCGTGCAGGTCCCCTGACCAAGAGTCTGTGCTGAGTGGGACAGCAGGATATGAAGCTGCCTCAGCCCACAATTCCTCTGTATTTCATCCCTCATGGGAACAAGCTGCAAAACAACAAACAGCCTGTAACATCGTGAGATCAATAGAATCATAGAATGGCTTAGGTGGTGGAAGGGAACATTTGCTCCCCTGAGATCATCTAGTTCCAACACTCCTTCCATGGGCAGGGACACTTCTCACCACACCAGATTGCCCAGAGCCCTGTCCAGCCTGGCCTTGAACACTTCCATGGATGGAGCATCCACAACCTCACTGGGCAACCTGTTCCAGTGCCTCATCACCCTCACAGGGAGGGATTTCTTCCTAAAATCGAATCTAAATCCCCCCTCTTTTAGTTTGAAACCATCCCACTTGTCCTGTCATTAGACATCCTTGTAAAAATTCCTCTCCAGCTTTCCTGTAGCCCCTTCAGGTAGCTGCAGGGATGCTATAAGGTCCCCCCAGAGACTTCTCTTCTCCAGGCTTAACAGCCCCAATTCCCTCAGCCTGTCTTCAAATGAGAAGTGCTCCATCCAGCCCTCTGATCATCTTCATGGCCTCCCCTGGACTTGCTGCAACAGTTCCATGTCCTCCTTGTATTGAGGATTCCGGAACTGGATGCAGTGCTCCAGGTGAGGTCTCACCAGAGCCGTGCTCCTTGGTAGTTATTTGTTGAGGAAGGCCCTTTGGAGAAGTAATGCTAGGGGAGACCATGGGAGAGGCGTAAGTCCTGCACCAAGGAACAAATGACTGTCGATGTGCTGTGCCTCCAGCTTGGTGCATTAAAACCTCTCCCTCTGATGCAAAGCTGCACTGTTTTCCTAGATAAAGCTGCTCCCGGACACTGCCAAAACTCCTGTTTTCTCCTCATGGCTGGAGTGCTGGTGTCCTTTAGAAGGAAGAGCTGGCTCAGGCAGAGTAAATAAATAAGTTCTCACTCGTAATTTTTAGTCACCCAGCAGCCATTTGCCACCTCACTGAAGTATACCATTAGCAACCCTGTTATCCCAAACATAAACAGTGAGCAAACTTGCATGTGTACGCTGCCTCCAGATGCTGCTGGAGCATGCTCCTGCTGCGTGGGCTCCATGAGACCCAAGAACAGCTCTCCCAAGTGCCCTGGCCAGCAGGCAGGGATGCCAGGAGGGTACAGGCAAGCATCCTCCTTCACATGGCAGAGAGCAAATATCTTCTTCTGGACTTCCCCAGGGCTCAGCTCCCTTCCAGGGTTCAACTCCACCCTGAGCTAAAAGGCAGTGTGAGGTGCTTTATGTCCAAATAATCTCCTATTAACCTGTGAGGAAATAGAAGCCTTTAGGAGGGTGAAGACTGAATCAAAAGCTCATGTTTTATAATCCAGCCTCCCCGAACAGGCTCTCCATTCACGGAGCACCAGTAAAAATTTTGAAGTCATATTCTGGGTGTGGAACAGACCTTGTAAATTCAAGTACGTATGGAATCTGTGAAAATGATCTTCTCTTTGGGTTTATGTAAAAACATTTCCAGAGACAACTATTAGGGGGTTTTCTAGGGAAAGTGTGGGTAGATAGAATCTAAGTAATCTCAATGGTTTTCATCAGCTTGGTGGAGAAAAAAGTCACATGTTTAGCAGGGGTATTTTTTCCAAAAAAGGCTTGATTAAGATTTAAATGACTTAAAGCATAAGATTCTAGCTAATTAAACACAGTTTTGCTGTGCCATATTGCCCATGCAGGTGCTTATTAATCTAGGCTATGGAATTTGTGGTCCCCATGTAGACTTAGATACTCTTGCCAAGTGATTTTAGTGATTATGTGTGAATTGTCTTCAGGATTGATTTTGTGAAAAGCTTTAATGTGCTCCTAGAGGTTTCTGCTGCCTGCACTGAATGCTGCCAAATTGCATCGTCCAAGTGTGTGACCTGGTAAACTCACACAAATGCAGAGTCCTTACTTGAGGTTCCCTTTTAGATTCCTGCAGCAACGGTAGGTGTTTCTGCCCACCAGCAGCGTGTGCCAAATCATCATTGAAAGGAATTCCTAAAAGGCTGTGGGGCTGACCATGAGGTGGCCAAAAGGTCAGTGTGGTCTCCCAGCTTCAGAGCAGCACGGGAGAGGTGACTCCAAGTACATAACAACATCCCAGACTTACGTGCTGCTGAGTCCCATCAAATTAGCCAGTACTTCCCATGCCCTGTCCAGCATGTGGTGAGCTTTGGAACTGTTTTGGAGCTTCTGCCAGTGTGAAGGCCCTGGTCAGAGAGTAGATTAGTTTTGCAGACCTTCCAGTCAATAATTTTGATAGCTAAGTTTCTGTGGGTCACATCTTTAGTGGTATCTTGAAATACATTTCAGTGCCATGCAAGTACGTTATCACTCAGACAACACGAAGTGCTTCAGACACCGGGCAGAGAGCCAAAACCTGAATATTTGCAGTTCCTCTTGAGTCCCTGGTATCTGAAGATCAAGTCAGACCCAGAATCTCCGTAAAAGCTGAAGTATTAAGGGTGCCAAAGAAAATTTAGGAGGGCAAATGTCGTTCCCAGCAGTTTCCAGTTGCTTTGTTCTGGTGATGAGGAGTTAGAACCTGTGTGAGAGAGGCAAAAGGAATACACTAAATGCTCTTGTAAGATTGTACCATCTCTTGGTTTCTAGCTGCTTAAGTGTAAGCAGCTGTTTTGTTATCTTACCCGGCAACTGACTCTGAGCTCTTCCATAGCCTTTTTTGCTAATACTGAGCCCAACTGTGTCTTTGGCTGAGTGCACATTTTTAGCTTCTTCTGCTGACTTTGTCCATCTTGCAAGCTGGTGCTTGTGAGCAAAAACAGGGGTGTCTGCAAGAGGCATTTGGCTGGGCTCACCTCCTCTCTCCCAGTTGCAGGAAGACTTCACCACAGTTCTGTGTGCAGACAGCTTCAAGTCAATGGTTTAGCAGACCTGTCGGTGTCTGCTAAACATCGATGCTGTGCTTGGCCTACACCTTGAGAAATTCAGCCCTGTGCATGGAGAGACAAACTAGAGACCTTTGCTGAGCCTTCAGGCACAGTACCCACGATAGGCTGAGGACTGGGCTGTCAGAAAGCATTGAAGTTTTTGGGTTTGGGTTTGTACAGTGACATGACAGTTTGCTCCAGTGTTGTGTTTCTTGCATAGAGAAAGATGAGGGAATGCCCAGGTGTTTACTGTGAGAAACAACCAAGCACACCTGAATGAGCAGCAGGCTCTACAAGAAAGATGACTTTCCCCCCACCCTGTTTCTGTCCAAGGTCTTTCACCATGAATCGCAAACCTGTTCCTGTTCATAAGCGCACTGAGCTTACCCAACCCGCTGTGTCTGAGCTGTGAAACCTCCCACAAAGTTGAAATGAGTCTGGTATTCTCCTCCTTCTAATCTCTAGCTGGCAGGTGTGGAAGGGTTCTGCAGTCCTCTTGATCAGGTCAGAGCAGGCTGACAGTCAGGAGAGGCAGGCAGTGAGCAGGCATGGGAATTGAGCAACCCTTCTGGCTGCTGCTGTTCCTGCTCCATCAAGGGCACCAGCTCTAACAGGACATGATTACCCTTTCTTCCCCAAAAAACCCCCACAAACCAAAGACATTTGTTGGTGGATCCACCTCTGAAGATACTGTCCTACCTTGGTCCCTTCTGCATCAGGCTGAGGTTGGTTCAGCCAGCAGCACCGGGGTGGAAAGGTGCAGCTTGCAGCCCGCAGCACCAGCCCCTACCAATGATCAGGGAGTGGTTTGGTTTTAAATTGAAATTTGGAGTGAGAGTTGTGCCCTGGAAAGGGTCAGTCCTGTAGCTCAGTCCTGCAGGAAGCATCCTCGAGAGTTCAACAGCAGCAGGGCCAACAGCACTCAAAGGACATGACCAGGTTGCCCACATACTAAAAAAAACCAGATCTTTTTTTGTAGAATGTTTGGGCTAGCAACCTTTTCCTATTAAGTTGGATGGAGTGACATGAAAGTCCCTGTAGGAGAGGTGATCATTCTCTGTTAAACTTCAAAAGGATTCCCCATCAGGTCAGAGGCTGAAGTTGTTCCTGGGAATCACAGAGCTACCAAGTGGCTGCACCTGGGGTTGGGCTTGCCCATGGTTCACCTTGTTATAAGCCCCAGTAGTCTCCCTCTGCCTGGAGCTGTTACAGGGAAGCACCCTCCAGCTTCTGTCTTCATTTGTGGCCAGGCTTGCTCTCACCTCTCCTTGGCACGCTGACTGGGGAAAGCTTTTCTTAACATGAAGTTACATCTCTGTTGGGGCCACCAGCTTGTTCCACACAGGCCCTGAAGTTGCTTCCAAGTGGCAGTGAGTCCTCTGAAGTCTCTGCTAAATGAATTTGCTCTTTACAGGTAACTGTTTCGCTTTGGGCACCAGAATATTGCCTTGTGGTTGCTAATAACCTGGGCCAAACTGAGCTAGTGATTTATTGGAGAAAGGCTTTGCATCTGCCTCCTTAAGTGCCTGCCTTGCTGCTTTGCCTCTCTCCCTGATCTCTCTTCTGATCCCCTTGCCACTCACATTCTGAGTATTTGCAGCTACCTCTGAATGAGGCATTAATGTAGATAAATATTACTGTGAGGAAGTAATGGCCAAATACTCTCTGCATCATCTATATGCATTGGTTGGGGAACAATATTTCATTTCATACATCATTTGCTATTTCAGCATGTGGCAATTCTGCAAAATGAAGAAGGAGAATTAGAGAGCTGAAGAGCCCACACCTTGCTCCTGACATTCCCAAAACTGGCAAGCGTGGGCACAGGGCGAGAGCAGTTACTGGCCTGAGATGCATTTGGATGAGCTCACGTGAATCTCATCCCAACCCTGTATTAGCCACCCTGAGCACCTTTTTCTTCCTGCTTTTTTGCCTCTCTCTCTCCTTTGCTCAGCTTCAACACACCCATGTAGGTTTAATCTTCTTTCCCACTCACCCTCAAACCTCCACCTCACTGTAGTCCACGTTTTTAGCTGTAATTTGTCCCAGCATATAACAACACAACCATCAGCCCTTTCCCCTAATTCCACTAAGGGCTCATCTGCTGGTGGAATAATCTTTCCCACTCGGGCTGCTCCTGTGGTTTGGTATCACTTAGTCCTCCTCTGTGAGCTGAGGATGAGGTTAAGGTAACACCTGCTCAGCTCTATGTTGGCTGTGCTCCTGCCGGGGGTCCCACAGTTCCCATTGCCAGGCAAGCAAGAGGAATGGCTGTGCCAGAGCCCCGCATTTTCTGAGACACAACTGACTCTGCCAGCCCCCGTTAAAATAAGGGATGTGTGTTTGGTAAACTTATTCCTCCAGACTGCTGTGCTTATCCTGCTGCTTGTTTTCCCCTTAAGCTTCCTTGCAAATTCACTTCCGCTGTGCTCCCTCCCCACTGCTGGTGGCACCAGGCTGCAAGGTAGGAGCTGAGCTGTCTTCTCCAGGGTAAGCTGCAGGCTGAGGTGGTCCTACACCCTGCCTTGGTTCTGCAGCTGTCAGTGCTGGCATGTCAGCCACGCTGCTGAGCCTCGTTTGAAGTCTGCTGGAAAGAGCTGCCAAATTTGTATTGCAGTGACTGCTCCACAAAGGCAAGGTGTACCCTGCCAAAAATGCCCACAGGGATCTCCTGAAAAGCATTCCAGGTGCTTGCTGATCCCAGGGATGTGTCTGAAGGTCCTCCCTCAGCATACGGCAAGTGCGGAGGGAACTAAGAGGTGCCTTTCTGGAGATGTCTCCTCCTCATGGTCTCACACGCCATGCAGAGCCCATTCATCTCTGCAGTGCGCTGCCACACTCTTTGAAGTGAGCCATCATTTCATTTTCGGTGACTTCCTAATGTGTTTGTTCTTTTTTTCTCTCCTTTTTTTCTCTTTTCTCAAGCAACAGCACAGGCATTGCGGCATTTGGCAAAGGAACAAAGCCTTATTGTTCCGAGCTCAAGCACTCCCCTATCAGCTGGGACAAACATGCCATTGCGCTCCTAGACCTCAATCTCAAAAGCCAGCTGGACAAAGAGTGAAAAGGCTCAAAATTGCCAGTTAGAAAAAACCCTTTACCTTTATCCAGTCTCTAAAGGGCTCTGTCAAGTGCAGTTTTATATCCACACTTCCTTTTTGTCAGGAATACCTCTTCAGAAACCTGAAAATAGCTTCCCTTTGGGTATTGATTTGCCCCCCTAAGGAGCGCTGATTTCTCCCCTCTCTGATTGGGGTGGCTCATTACTTCAGTTTGCTTATGCAACCCCATTATCACGGATGTCAGTGGGGCTCTGGTCACACAAAGCCAACCTGCTATCCATTTCTTTGCACCTGTGTGGCAGCTACAGCACTGCCCAGGAGTCTCCTCCACAGGTGCTACCTCCTGGTGCCTCAGCTCTCACAGCTCCGTCCTAGTGTGGACCCTGGTGTCACTCTCCTGCAGAACTCCTGTGTAATTTTCCCCCTATAAGCTGCTCTTCTCATCTTTCAATTACTTTTCCTGGTTCCTTCTGCTCCCCTTCTCCTCTAGCCTGGTGGCCTCACAGGTCAAGAGACATCAGGACAGAAAGACTACACAACAGCGATCGGGCAGTTGCTCATCTCTCTGCCCTGGGGTATGCCGTGCAGCCCAAATCCACCCTGAGACGTTTTCTGTTGATGTGGCAAACTGTAGACTCCTCTCCAATTTCCTGTATGCTAACCCTGGGAAGTCTGTCACTGCATTTGGGTCTCCTCCTCCCATAGGGTGTCTTAATTTTGGACTGTTTTCTCCCCAGACCTATTAGTCTGTGTGTCCTCTGAGCTAGGTCATTTCCTCCACGAGTCCCATATCTGGGGTTTTTTTGTCCTTTTGTGTTATATTCCACTCTAGGCTGGTGGTTGCATCTCCTCCCTAGCACAGTATCAATTACAGTCTTAATAGACACGCTGTCTAATGCTGTTTCTAGATCATTAATGAAGATGGTAAATAAAACTGGAGCTAACACCAGTTTCTAGTAATAACCCTACTGGATGCTTCCCCGCAAGCTGACAGTTCTGTCGTTGATCACTATTCATCACCAAGCCTGAACATCAGCGTCCCTGTGTGAGGTAATTTATATTCATTTAACACTATTCATCACAGAATCGGAGAAAAACTGTGGCTACAAAGGACCTCAAGAGGCTGATTTCAGAAATATTCCTGAAGTTTCCAGCGGGCTCTTAAACACCAGCAAGGATAGAGGTTTCACATCCTTTCCAGTCAGGTGGGTTTAGCGCTCCTCAGCCTTTCCCTTTGCTACGTGTCTAACTTTAACCTCTCTTGCTGCAGTTGAAGCCTGTTAGTTCTTGTCACATCGCAATGGGTATAGAGAACTGTCTGGAGAACAACTTCTTGCCCCCTCCTTTTCTGGAGGCATCTTTCACGTGCTTGGAAATCAGTATGTCTCCCCTGGTCTCTTCCTTCCTGGAGTGAAAGTCATAAAGATCTGGAGCTCAGGGACATGGTTTAATGGTAGGCTTGGTAGAGTTGGTTCAGTGGTTGGACTTAAAGGTCTTTTCCAATCTAAATGGTTCTGCAATTCTAAACAATCTCCACTGAGTAGGCTTTTCTTTGCAAGTCCAGTTTCCTAGTCCTTTCATCGGGAAGGGATTCCAGACTCTCCTGAGCAGAGTAGCAGCACTGAATAAAGTACAAGGATGATGTGCCCTGTGTTTTACAGGCAGAGGTCCTCTTTGAATGCCCTGGTATGGTGACTGATCTGTGACAAAATAGCACGTTAAATTCATTTCCAGATTTTAACATGACAGGAGAGTTTGTGATTCTAATCCTCTTCTCTCACATCTTTGTGGCTCATCTCAGCTTGGTGTCTTCTGCATGTCTGATAAGGACGCTCACTATTCCACCATCCAGTTGCTGCACCTCTGTTGAACCTTACTTAACCCTTCCCTGTGTTCTGACAAAGACACTTGCTTTCTCAGTGTAGTTTTCAGCCAGTTTGCACCACTTCCTTGAGGTAAGGAATGTTTCCTTAATTTACTTCTTGAATCACAAAGCGAGGTGATACCAAGGGCCCTACAAAGGTCAGGCTACAGCACGTCTCCTGCTTTCTCTCTATCTGCGAGCCTTGCTGCAGGATGAAATTAGGTCAATTTGACATTATTTGCTCCTGGCAAATCAGCACTGGCTGTTCCTTTTCTCTGGGTTGTTACCTAGGTGCTGATGATTAGTTTGTTTAATTATTTGTTCTAGTGCATTTCCAGGAACCAAAGTCAAGCTGACTGGCCATAGCTGCCTCGCTCCTCTCTCTGCAGCCAGGCAGGGTGCTGCTCTGTGAGGAGCTCCACCCTCCTGAGGTGCTCCTCAGGGTTCCCAGAAGGTCCCAGCCTGCTGTGCTGACAGACTGATGCTTTCCTCAGATCACTACCAGTTTATAGCCAGAACACTTCCCTGCTTGCCTTCCTGTTCTGTGCTAGTTATGTTTCCCTTTGATGTCTCTCTCCATTTTATCCATGGATGACATCCATCACATGTCTCTCAGCTTTCTGTTTGCTTCCTCTGTCTCTGTGAGGCCCCTGAAGACTGACTGATGCAGCCATTTGGTCTTTCCCTCTGTTTGTTAACCTTCATTTTTGTACTGGCATGACTTAGGTTTGTGCTCCTACAGACAGTGCTGAAACTCAGACTTCCAGTGAAGCTGTGGACATCACTCACTTCAAACTGGACTTTCCCAAACCACACAATCCTTGTTTCCAGCAATCTCTTTTTCTCCCTAAAGGAGTAAGCATAGCAAGCCAAATCCTGACCTCATGTACACCAGTAGAACCTGGATAGGTGCCAGGAAACTGCTGAATTTATTTGTTTGGGGCTCACAGCGATGAGGATGAGAGTGGCATCTGCCTCATTAATTCCCCCAATTCACAGAAAGCAAATGATTCCAAGAGGAAATAGCTCTGCAGAAGGGAGCCCTGGAAAGAATTAGAGACTGACTTAATGGGATTAAGGGGGGAAAAATGCTTTAGCGAATCCGCATCAATCCTCTCTTCAAAACATTTGAGGTGCCAAAATAAATACAAACACTGTTTGTGGGAAGGAAAAGGTTAAAAAGCCACTAAAACAAAATATATCTGCTTTTTCTAGTGGTGTCCTGCAGCAGAACGATCACAACCCAGAGTTACAGAGTCAGCATTACTGTACCTGCCACTTGGTGCTTATCCTTGAGGCTCTAAGGATGGAAACTCGGGTTTCCCATTTTGTGCATGGGGCTCACGCTGCATTTTCAGGTTTGATAAAAGACCTGTGGAAGCCAGACAGTACGATGAGTAGGGATGGGTGAGTGGGTCTGGCAAAGGGAAACCTCTCTCTCCCATGCCTGGCCACTCTGATGTCCAGCCCCCAGACCTGCTCCTCCAGCCGTAGCTTTGGCTTGGTTTGCTTTATGAAAGTCTCCCCCACTCCAAGGTAAGCCTGGCTGAATGAAAGTTTTCAAAGGGTAACTGTGAGAATGTACCAGGGCCACAAAACCCATCTCCTTGTGACAGGGAGACTACAGGGAACTCCTGATCTACTTAACATAAAGTTACAAGGCAGCTTGGTAACAGCATAGAATTGCTGTGGTAGGAAAGGGACTTCTGAGTGGGGACTTCCATTTGGGAAAAATCCCCCCACTGTGTCAGCCAGTGGCTAGAAGCAGAGTCAAGCCAGACACAGAGAAGAAAAAGAGTGCTCTTGTTGTATGAGAGTGACCAACTGAAGAAAGGCTTCTCTGACATCCTGGCAGACTTTCCAGGCATGGGAGTCTTCAAGCCAAGACTGAGTGACTTTCTAACAGATGTATGGTAGCTCAAAAAGAAGTTATGGGCCAGCATCAGACGTTAGTGGGGGAGGTGCTCTGGAGCTCTTATGCAATGGATTACACTTGATGATTCTAATGGTCTCTTCTAACCTTAGACAATTAATCCCTGACATTCAGCTGTCTGTGCTCAAGTGTGCTACTTTATCGTACAGCAGTTTTGGATCAAAAATTGCTGTTATCAGTGAATTAAACAGGGAAATTAGCAGCGTGGTTGCTCCAGCAGCCCTTGTGCTCCTTAATGTCTTTATTTTATGTTGTACTTACGTGTTTCATGTGCTGCAGAGCTGTGTATTGGATATGCAGAAGCACATTATAGGGGTAATTAGGAGGCAGCTGGAGGGTTTTGGCAGCTGGGAAGGGGACAACAAGCACTCTTGGCTCTTTGAGAGGCAGTGTGGATTTGTGGGAGAGGGACATTAGCTGAATGCTAAGATTGTCAGCAGGGAGAGTCAAAGGGGCTCACAATACTGTTTGCATCATCTTGAAGTTAACCACTTCCAGAAGAGAACAACAGTGTGCAGCAAAATAGGAACCATTGTTCAGCCTGCAAACTGGTAATCTCATGAATCTTGCAGCAAAGCGTTTGTTTCCCATGCAGCTTCACTGGTTTGAACCCAAAATATAGCTCCTGTTTGCACCGATGGCCTTTGCAGAGGATTAAGGCCAAATGCTTGAGGAAAGCCTCACTAGCACAAGACACAGCTCTTGGTGCTGTGAGTTTTCACTGTTGCTGACCCAGGGTCTACATCTGCTGGAAGGCACAGCTGAGATGGGCTTTGCCTCATTTGCTTCACTTTGCCACAGGGAGTGGTGGTTTGGGGTGTTCTCTGCAAACCATAGAAACTGCTACTCTGCTGCCTTGTTGCCTATGAAGGCTTAAGCCCTGCAGCCACAGAAGGGTGGTCCACATAGGAACCTGAGTTTAGGAGGGACCTGGACACATGTTGCCTCTCACCAGAGTTTTATTTTGGATGAAAGAAACAGATCTCCTAGTTGTGCCACCTAATTGTGGCTTGATGATTCACAACCCCAGGTGATGGAAAGGACATGCAGGTAGGGAACTGAGGTGCTCCAACCCATGACTGTTCAGCCCATGGCTCCAGGCTGGAACCAGGCACAAGCAAAACCAACTGACAGGATGCCAGCCTTGCTCTTGTGCTGCTCTACTTAAGAAGACAGACACTTACCCTCTGTGACTGTGTCAGTCAAAACATTCTAATGTCTCTTGTTTCCCAAGATCAGAAGTGATTAAATTAATTCGTATTTCAGAAGGACCCATCAAAGGGACCGTTCTGGTCATGATGTGATTATCAGGAAGGCCAGAGGAGTTTAGTCTACTTACTGCGACTTACTGAAGATGTGAGGTTGTCTTTCTGCTGAGAACCAACTCATTTTTGATCTCTTAAGTTTTCCTGCTTAATAACCCTGCCTTGAGCCAAGCCTGTGCTAATTTGTCACTGATGTGTGAGGATTAATGGAGGGGAAACGTAAAGCAATGAGGTTACATGATAGTCCTAGGCTTGGAAGTCACTCTCCTGGTCAACGTTGTCCCAGATGTGCTTTCCAAAGTAAGCCATAAACTTCCAGGAGGTCTGAAGCCTCAATAGTAGTAGTAGATCTGCGATCCCTGCGTGTTTTGCTGCAGATCCTATAATTACTTTATTTAGATCCATTTTGTTGAGTTGTACTTTGGTTCCTTGTTAGCTTTCATTAGCCCTTCCACCTTCCCTTGCAAAGGGCAAAGATCGTACGTAGCCTTTTTACACTGTTAGGACCACTAGCTCCAGTTATGCTGGCCTCCTCTCCAAGATCATACATTTCCTTCTCCAAATTTAAAATTTCCCTTTGATTTTATGTGGATAAACCGGTTTAAGCTGCTGAATATCGTTGGACAATGACCCTCACCATCCAATGATGGGCAAATCGAATCCTACCTTATACATAATTTCTCAATCAGACAACAAAGTGTTTTGACAGTCTGGATCAAAGGCATCGTGTAAAGTCATGATTACTGTTGTTATAGTGAAATGAGCTCCTGGAAAAATCCTGCTGACTTCCTTGTAGGTTGTCTGCACCGTGGAGCCTTTGATGTCTGATGGCCTGGCACCGTACCTTGTATAAGTACAGCCGAGAAACAGAAATGTGTAATGAATAAGTAAATTATTATTAACTATTTTAGGAGCTCAGAACACAATCCTGTGCACATGATGCAATTGTGTATGCAGGGAGAAAAGCTGTAAGAAAGAGATTAATAAGTGGGGGCTTTCATTTCACCCAGCATAGACTCTTTCAGTCTCCATCCCATTTTAGGTGGATATTCAGTCAGCAAAGTGTAAGATCTGACTCTACATCTTCGTATTTTGTTGCTGGCAAACTGAAGCAAATGGAAAGGGTGTTCTATGTGAACTCCACAAAAGGAACAGTGATGATGGTGGGGAGGCAAAGTCAGGGCTCCTTGAAGTACATCTAGGTCTCCACACTATACTTCCAGGCCACAGGAAACCTCACGTGTGCTTTGAAATTTCCCTGCTTATACTTCTGAGTCCTCCATCTCTACAAGACTCCAAAACTCTGCTGTGGCTGACTGGCCATGGTTCCTAGACAGGCAGAGACAAAAGCCTCCAAAACCTGCTCCAACTGCTGCACTTCCTGGGCTAGCGGAGCTCCCTGCCTTGCAAATGTTGCCGTGAGCCATGTCCGCGCATGGCATTTCCCCATGTTCTTTTCCTGAATCAGTTTTTTTTCTATTAAGTGTTTCTTAAATGACAGAAATGGGTTAGTATTGAACTACAAGATCCAAATGCCCATCAGGTTTTCCTCCCTGCTGCTTTGTCACTGTCATGGGCCAACCAAGACTCTCCAGGCTTTATGGGTGTGGGGACTGTGGTCCAGACTGTGCAGGTCATGCCCCGTTCTGCCCTGGGGAGAGCTAAAGATGTCAGACTTCAGCCTTCCTCTTATGAGCCCGTTACTAGTCCACATGTGCCTGCCTTTGTATCTACTGTTTTAAAGACCGGTTCTAAACCCAAGACCTCAAACTTAATGGCTCTCTGATGGCACAGCACTACAGGAGCCTTTGTTCAGCAGATGAGGAGGGGAGGGCAGAGAAGGAAGGGCTTGCACGTTTCACTCCCAGTCCCACCTTTTCTTCCCTTGTCCTGCAAGTGAGCTCCACTTTACCCCACGGCACCTGGCTGGTTTGCTCCTTTTACCTTCCTTTGACGCTGATCCCTGTGTGTTAAGCTTCAGGGGATCTATACCCTGCCCTGCCAAGAGGAGCCAGATACTTTTGGAAGCAGCAAGACACTGTCCTGGCAGCTTCTTGAAGCCAGTGCTAAGGCTGTGTACTTCAGAGCTTGCATAACCCTAATTTGCTTTGGGATTTCTTTTTCTAAGGGGCCACGACGCCAAGGGCTGCACTGTAGAGTTTTTATTTCACTTCCAGGAGGCTGCTTGCCATTTTCATATCATCCCACACAGTCAAGGAGCACTGCAGGTAATAGAAACCTTTAGTTTTCATTGATTATTCATGGCACAGTTTGCTTTGCTAGGCATCCTTGCAGACCACAGAGCCTGCAGCCTCTCAGCAGGCGTAAGGGGACACATTTCCCCGCCACAGGCTGTTTGGCTCAAAAATTTCCTCAAAGTGTTCCAGCTCTGCAGGTCATGAGTGCTTGGGTGGCTTTGACTTGGGTTCGTTCCTCACCAACTCCCTCTAGACCCCCTGGATGCCCTGGGTGGGTTTGTTAGCCTCTTTTTGCCAGGACGGTGCTCCAAGAACAGACTTGGGTTCTCACCAGAGTGAGCAGGACCTAGCAAGCCCTGTAAGGAAATGTCAAAAGACAGGCTTCATTGCACTTTAAATATTCTTTGGGGGAAATCCTGAAAACCTCTTTATGGAGACTGTATTTTTGCAGCAGCCTGTTTCCTCTTTCCTTCTCCTCCTTTCCTTTTGCCACCTCTTTGGCTGCTAAATAAAACAACCTACATTTTTGACCTGAATTACTTCAAGCATCCCTGAAGGCATGTGCAGCTCCCAGGTCTGTAGGAGGGTTTTCTTCTTTGGTGCGGTTAGATACCATCATTAGAGATGACAGCCAAGCTGCATCCCCCCAGTCTGAACGCTGTATTTGCATTTTGCCTTACAAACAATAACCCCATGTGTAGCTCTGGCTGTCAGGGAGAAGCCTGAGCTGCTTTACAGGCGTGTAGGCATCAATCCTGAGGGCAGAACACCTTCCTGTTTCTGCAGGCAAGACACGGGCAAGTTAAATAATTGCTGGCATCACTCAGTGAGGACCTGAATCCTTGGATGTTAGGGATCATTTATTCAGCAAAAGGGTCGTGAGATATTGGTACAGGCTGTCCAGGGCAATGGGGGGAGTCACCATCCCCGGAGGGATTTAACCTGCTGCTTAAGGACAGGGTTTAGTGCTGACCTGGCAGTGCTGGGCTGATAGTTGGACCTGGTGGTCTCTTCCAGCTAAACATAGTCTGAGATTTTGTGTGAATCTGCTACATCACCAATAACTCCAGTGCTGTTATCAGAGGAAGCAGCATCTGACCAAAACCAGGACCCCAATCTAAAGATGGGTCTCACTGACCCTGTGGCATCTGATCTGCCCCTCCTTGGGGAGCCATCAAGCAGCCTCAGGCTTCCTGGACAGCATCCAAGGACCACATGCCCTTGGAGCTGCAGCAACAGGATGAGGTGGCCTGTCCTCTCCTGTGCCTCTGGAGCTGAGGGAGCTGCTAAGCCCCTCTAGAGAAGCTGCGTGTCAGCCTTTAGCAAAGCCCCGCTCCAATCACGTGTTCCAAGTGGTGGGTTTTTTCCGAAAGGACAAAGACATTGCTCATCATGGCCCATTTTAACACTCTCTCCTCTAACATGCATGGCAGACCTGGCTGGATTAAACCAGCCGTGCTAATTTCTCTTGTTACAGCAGCCCTGTGCAACACATGAAATGCTGGGCTTTGGAGGATGATAATATAAAGAAGGGCACTGTAATTTAGTGGCTCATTTAATGTGAACCAAGAGAAATATGAGGCATGCCAATGCTGCACCGGGGCTCTATTTATATCCTTTTTGGTCTATGGTATGATTTATAATAAAGGATCATTTTTATATAGTATTAGAGCGGTAATGAAGCCTACAGGGTTGTTACCAGGTCTGAAGTTAGGAAATGCTGTATTAGAAGCAGCTCTATGAACATCATGCAGAAACAGCCCTTTCTTCGCCGTTAAATCATGACTCCAAGCTTCCTAAAATAAATATTAATGCCCTCTATTTACCTCAGAATCTGGGCTTTTATTAATGCAGTGAGAGGATCTCCACCTCCGAGCTCAGAAGCTGTTGCGTGAAGCCTTGCAAAGTTCATTTTGTGGCTGCCAGTCCTGCTGCTCTGCACCTTCTGGCACTGGGAGCATCTTTTCTGCCAGAAGCCTGGAAGGAGGGCAAAAGGCAGAGAAAGCAGAACAACTGTGTTTTGATGGGATATGTGGTGTCTCCTCTTATGTTTTGTTCTTCTGTCTGCCAGTGCATGAAGCCCTGCAGTACCCATACCTCTCCTCATCCCCGAGGTAGCATTTAGATTGGAGAAAGGACCAGGATTTACTCCTTCAGAGCTGTTCTGAAGGCCATGCAGCAATTCAGCAGTGGAGGCAGGATGAGAGCAGAGCCTCTCCTGGCACCTTGCCCCGTGCATGATTCAGAGCTTGCTTCTGAAGCAGAGAACTGGGTAGCGTTTCACTCATCTATCTAGAAAGCAGCACATTATCCTTCCCACTCCAAGCTCGGGAACCTTGTGATGATTCAGGGTGCACGTGGAGACGAGCCCACACTTTGAGTTCTAGTGCCAGGCAGCGTGACCCCTGCCAGTGATTCCTTCTGCCGTGCAGGTGGGTAAAAAGGAATGAAATGGAGCTTAGAAATGAGCTGGGAAATAATCAGCTGGAGGGTGCCAGGGAGAAGGAGAAGCTGGCACAGGTGTGGCAACTCCTCTGCACATGTCACTTCCACCGGAGGCAACATGTGAGGTGGTGAGATGCACAGGCTTTGCTTTGCAGCCCAAGCTCCCTCCTGGTCCATGGTGAGATGTACATCACCCTGAAGACCCCAGCACGCGCTGCCTGGCTGGAGGGAAGTCCTGCTTCTCCCCACTCACCCAGCCCTGTGCGGACAGCCGCCGTCACCAGCTGGGAAGGTGACATGCAGGAGCGGACAGAGCCAGAGGAGGTGACTCTGCCAAGATCAGGGAAATTACCCAGCAACTTTGAATACAAATGAATTAAGTAGCCTGGCAGTAACTCAGATCAAGTTTTATTAACTTGGCCAGAACCAAGTAACGTTAATCCCCCTCCCTGAAATGTCTTTTTACAGCCGGGTTCTAATACGTGAAATGCGCTGGCGAAGTTTTCAGCAGGTTATGACACTTTGGTTGGTAATGACGATGCAGCGGGTGGTTGTTGCCGGGATAGGAGCTGAGCTTCGGTGTGGAGCCTGCCTGAGCACCAAAGAAGCAGAAGATGACTTTCCCCGCCGCTTGCCTTGTCACCTTGGGAAAACCCTGGTGGCTGGTAAACTTTGGGGTTTCTAAGCTTTTATGAGCCCAGCAAACACTGTGTCTCAGGTTCTCTACAAACTGGAGTCCATCCGCTCAGACCAGTAGGTTCCATGCCTTGATGCTTGCCCTTGCTTCAGACACTGAGCTGCACCCCAGGGAGGAGTATGGCACCTAAAAAAAGGCCAAAATCCTTTTCTGCAGAGGTTCCCCACTCTGGGGGAGTTGTGGAGGTTAGGAAGGTGCTGTAGGGTAGGACTCTGTCCAACAGTGGCCCAAAGCTCCTACCACTGGCTTTATGGAGGCTGTTGGGGGACCAGCATGCCCAGGGAGGTCTCCAGTGAGGTAGTGACCCACCAAGAACCCCATCATGTTTCACAGATGTTGCCTTTGAAGTTAGCACCAGTGAGGGGTCACCTCTGAGAATTCTTGAAGAGACTGTGGGGCAAATTAGTGTCTTCCCCACCCCTTTGGTTCTTGTCCTCCATATTGCCCTAGCTCTGCCTGCTTTGTTTGTTAGCGATAACAATAATCCTAAAAATGCCTCACACGTCAGTAAAAGCTTCCATCTGAGGAAATAAAAGCACTTTGTGGGCATGAATGATTCAAGAGGCTTAGCCCTTCTTTGAGATAGGTAAGGAAACCATCCCCTTTTCCACCAATGGGAAGATGAAGCAAACTGCAGGTAAGTGCCTTGTGGCCATGCAGGAAGGCAGCAATAAGGCAGAGTGAGAGTCAATTCTCCTGCAACCATGACTATTTTGCTGTTTTTCAGCCAGCTTCTTCCACATGCTAATGATGCTCCAGTGGAGCCACCAGAGGAGTCACCATGGGCTCCTGCGGGCCAAACTCCATCCCAAACGCTCTGTTTCAGGGCTGTTTGCTATCCCAGCACCCACATGCTTGAGGCAAGCTGCTCCTTGCATGACCCCAGCTGCTTGTGGGGGTGCAATGCCACAGGGTACAGGCTTTTGGGGATGCCTTTGGGGTTCGGCGGTGCTCTGTGCTCCATGCCTGACAGCAGTCCTTATGGCAGGTGAAGTGGATGCCATGAGGACGGGTTCGCTGTTGCACCCCATCCTTTAGCTGTCCTTTTGCTGCAGCCTCTCGTGCAGACACGCAGCAGTAGCTGTACGGGCTGCCGGGCTAGCTGCAAGTGCAGCCGCCATCGCCCAGCGCTGTCCTCTCGCCTGCAGGGTGGGCGTGGGGTTATAAATAGCCGGGCGAGCTCAGCTCACTGAGCAGTGAACTTCTCGTATGTAGCTGCTGCGTAAAATGAAACGAGCCCCGTGCCTCCCCGGGTGGAAAAAGAAAGCTAGAGGGACCGCACCTCTTCTATATGGGATCTGCCCAGCAGGCTCTGGCAGCTCTTGCCTTGTTAACTGAAACACCCAGTACAGACATGGGGCTACGGGAAGGCTGGTGGTTAACTGTTTAGGGCACAGCTTCAAAGAGCACGATTTGGCCTGCACCATGGGTCAGAAGTGGATTTTCTGCCCTGAGACACAACCCAGATCTGGTGGTTGCCTGTTCCTCAGCTATGCAGAGCTTATAAATAACCCCCGTCTCATCTTCCGAACAGCAGCTTCTTTATTTTTCTTTAACACGGAAAGGAAAGAAAGAAAGCGACAGGCAGGCGAGTGATAGTGAAAGTGCCACCATGTTGTTCTATTTTAAACCCCGCACGCCGGCACGGGAGGAGACCACCGGGTCCGCCCTCGCCGCCCGCCCGGGCGCTGCGGTGTGCCTGGGTGCCCTTATTGTTCTATCCTCGCGTCACCTTCCAGCCTGCCTGCTTCACCCTCCCTCCGTCCCCCGAAATCTCCTGATTAATAGGTTTGCTTCCTTCTTTAATTTGACATGTCCGTGCACACGTGGCACATCTGGAGCGAGGCGTGTCTCCCGCGTCCTTCTTCTCGGGAGTCTTCATTATCTCCCCCCTATCTGTACGTTCGCGCTATTATTATTATTATTATTATTTCTTTCCCCGCGACTGCCATGGCAACTGCTCCATGTTTGGCAGAGGAAAAAGCTTACGGAGAAGAAAAGGGGCTCAGAGCTCCGGGCTGGCAGATGTCCAGTGTAATCATGCCGCAGCGCCGAAACGAGGCCTCTGGCCGGCTGCCGAGCTGGGAGAACAAAGATGTCAGTTCCCCGTGCTGGCGGCGGCGCTTGCTTGGCACCCTTATATGGCTTCCCAGAACTCCTCGCCTTGGCGGCTTTCCATTCCCTTTAGGGCAGCAAACAGGATTAGCACACACAGACTTGTTTTTCTCTTTTCTCCTCCAACTGTTCCAATGACATCATCCCTGCTGCATTCAGCTGCCAGCAGGGTGACTTTGGGGGTGGGAGGTTGTTTTTATTTTTTTTGCACTGGTTTTTTTTCTTCCCTTTCTTTTTTCCCACCGCACCGGCCGGCCCCGTGGGCTAGGTAACGCTCGCGCACCTTTCCCGTTAAATAAAGCCCCCCCCCCACCCCAAAGTGTGGCGAGCTGGGGCGAACCGAGCCAGACACACTTCTTGCTTGCTGGCTTCTCATAATTGAATTCCTGCGAGATAAAAATCTCCTTTTCCTCAGTAGGCTGTAATCAGCACTCACAGAGCTGCGGTTTCCAACTGCCCTCGTCATGTGCTTCCTTATGAAACTCCACGGAGAAATCGCCTTGGCACAGGCGCCGCTTTAAAGGGACCGGGAGCGGGGAGCAGCTCCCCAGAATAGTGGGGCTGGGAGCACCCAGCCCAGGGTGGGAGGGTGCGTGGGAGTCCACAGGGCTGCTGCGGGGTGCCGAGGGAGGGGAGAATCCTCTGTTAAAGAAAGATTTTGTTTAGGAGGATTTTGTTGGCCAGAGAGGTCGGGGAGGAAAATGTGCAGGAGAAACTGCTAAATTTTCTGCCTTTTCCCTCAAAGCTCAGACCAGTTTTCTGCTTCTGGACATCTTCCTCCCTGGGCATTTTCCTCTCTTTGCCTTTGTCAGCTGAGTAACAGAACCATAGAATCATTAAGGTTGGAAGAGGGCTTCAAGATCGTCAAGTCAAGGGACATGCCTCGCTCCCAAGGGAGTGCTAAGGGGCACCAGCAGCCAAGTGCCAGCCCCACAGGGGGTGGGCAGCCAGACTGGGGCCAGCATACCTGCCCCCCTGCTCCCAGAGCTTGCTCCCTTCACAGCTTCCCTCCTGATTTCCTTGGCCTGGGCCACAGGATGTGATACTTGCGTCCTGCGGCTGCTGCAGACCTGGGGAAGGGGCTGCAGTGGGACGGTGGGCTTTGCCTGAAGGGTTCCTCAGCAATGGAGAAGCTCCCCAGCTTGGGGCTGGCTGCAGATCGCTGGGTGTTTTTTAGCATGAGAAGAGCTGGCCGGTGCAAAGCCTCATTGGGCCGCTCAGTTTTTCCACCACACAGGCAGATGGATGGGCGGACGGACAGACCAGACGACAAAGCAGGGTTGCTAGGAAAGCTTTATGTAAGCAGCGCTGGCCGCAGGCTGACAGTGCAGCAAGAGTTCGGCTCCCAGAGCTCCACATCAAACCTGGCAGCACATCAAAACCTCTGTTTCATAACCCACTAGAAATAGGATTTTCTAACAGCACTGAGAGGACTCACCTTGTTGAATAGGGACCCGGGGGCTTGCCAGTTGTTAATGGTTAACCAAGGCAATGCCCTAGAAAGCTCCATGGTGCCCTGTAAGGAGGTGGTTTCAGCCGGTGCCGTGCCTGGGGGCAGCCATGCCACCCTGGTCCACCTGCTAATAGCGTAAGTCAGGAATTAATTAGCAATTAGCAGCAACCAAATAATTACAGAATCATCTGTCAAGAGAGAGGCCCTGATGCTGCGAGAGGCTTTCCCAGAAGGGGGACTGCCTTCCACTGGGAAGGGGATGCATGCATTTGCCCTGGGAAGTGCCTGGAGGGACTACCCTGGGCAGGTACAGATTTCCAGAGCTGCTAAGATTTCACAGGAAGAAAAAAGATTCCAAGAAACCAAGCTGGTGTACCCTGACCCTGATGGCTTCAGCCCCTTTGCAGCAGAAACCCACCTCATGCTGCAAGGCTGGGCTGGTGCCTGGGCTCCTCTGGCTGTGCTGAGGGTTCAAGATGAGCATCAGCTTGCACTGAGTTTTGCAATGCATGTAAGGCAAGCTCAGCGAGCACTCTGCGGAGAACAAGCTTTGGTCAAGCCCAGCTGTGGGTGAGGGACTTGCTGCAGTTCTGCAGGGCGGTGAAGCCAGGGTGCTTCTCCCACCCCCTGCCAGCTTGCACAGGGGAAGCAGGAGCTTCTCACTTTCTCTGTTCCAGGGCACCAAAGGGGATGGCAGTGTGCTTCCACCCGGACCTCAGCCCATCCTGGCTCCACGCTGAGATGTGCTGATGGCACAGGAAAGGCACTATTTTTTTTTTTAGATGTTGAAAGAAGTGAGTGCATTAGATTCATGGATATGGAAAAGGCCCAGGTATTCATCTCATTCATTGCTTTCTTCTTGCTGATGAGGAGTTATCTCCTCCTGGACACCATCCAGTATTTTGTCCAGCCTCATTTCCAGTGATTCAAGTGATGGGGCTTCCTTTGGGAAACTCTGTCACTGCCTAATGCACTTTGCTGTTAGGAAGCATATCTCACCCTTCATTTGGCTTCAACAGTTTGTCTCCAGGCTCTAGGCTTGCTTCCCAACATTCTAGCTGCTTGTGGGCTCCTGTCTCCTCCAGGCATTCTAGATGTCTTGAGCTCTTTTCACTTTCTCCACCGGTCAGTCTTAATCCTTTCATCATTTACTACTTTCTCCTCCCTGCTGCCATCTGCCCCATGTTGGCCAGGGCCATCCAGACATGGAGAAAGTATCTCTGGGTGGAGAAAGCCTCCCTGCTGTGGGTCTGAGGCTCCATGGGCTGTGGTGGCTCCCTGACATCTCTGTGCTTCTGCAGTTCTGGGCCAGTAAGTGTGAGCTCAGCAGCTGGCACCAGAGAGCACAGCTGGAAGGATGCTCCACCGACTGCTAGCAGCCCAGAGTTGCTGTTCTGGCCAACTAGGACTGCTGAGGCATAAGAACACCCTGGCCACACAGAGCCTTCCCCTGGCTGTGTTCCCTGCAGAGGAGCAGACAAGAGGTTTGGGTGGAGGAACTTCTCAGTGTGATTCTGAAAGGGCAAACTTCCAGGCCAGTTGGAGCAGGGCAGTCTCAGTCCTGTCCCCTTGAGGAGCATCACCGGTGTGGTTGCAGGGTGCCTCTCATACAGATTCCTGAGCTGGATGAACCAAGTATTTCCTGTGCAGTCAAAATAACTGGATTTGTCCAAGTTATATCCATGAGGACATCTCAGGTACAGCTGTCTCCTTCCCTCCATTGCCTTCAGAAAAATAGTGTGAGCACCCCTTGTTATGCAGGGAAGTTTCCATCTGCAGCTGATTCTCATGTGTGTGTCCTCTTCTGTATGGAGGTGCAGCGGTCTCCCCCTTTCTCTGGTCATGTTTTGGGTCCCTGCTTTGTCCCTCAACCCATTTCTGCTCTTCTGTTCCCTCTTCCTGTGTTGCAACTTGGTATGGAGCCAATGGGACCAGGAGAACCTCCACCCAGGGCTGGGGGTGGTCCCAGTCTCTCATCTCGCAACCAGCTCGTCTCCTCGCATGCCTCATCACAGCGCTCAGCACAGCCTGGCCAGGGTCAGATGGTGCAGTCATTCCTCTGTGCTGACCCAGTGCTCGCTCTCTTTTTTGTGTCCTTTTGTTTATGGCAGCTGGTGCAGCTCCCAGGCCATGTGCAAACGCTCCTCTCCCGGCCAACTTGAACGCGAGTCAAGGAAGATTGCACAAGAGCTCAGAGCTGGTGTCCGGGGCCAGGACTGGGGCTGTCTGCTCTGTCCTGGGCTGCCTGTTCTGTCCCCTCCAGCCCTGGTGCTGCTCGAGACCTGCTGGCATGAGGCCTCACCAGAGCAGAGTCAGTGTGATGCCACCCATGCTGCCCGGCTGGCAGGAGTCTAAGCAGCAAAGTCCAACAGAGGTCAGGGACAGGCTTCGCTAATTCAGTTTAAAACAGGACAGAGTGAGCAGCAGAAGACTGAGAGGCTGTGCTCTCTGTTAAAGCCAGGTGGATTGAGTGTAACCTCAGCTACCCCCAGGTACGAGCAGCTTCTTTTCCAGCCTCATGCCAGGATGGGCAGTAAAAGCCTCGCTGCTGCTGGCTGTGGTAGAGGAGGAACTCTGGCATGAGGAGGGTTGGCAAACTGAAATAGCTACCCCATGGGTTCAAAAATGCTGCAGGCGAGCGAAAAACCAACAAAACATGGTTGTGCTTTTTTTTTTTTAAATGTTCCTAATATTCTTTTCAGAGGCAGGTTTGTTCGGTTTGATTGGTTGGTCTGTCTTGTCAGTGACCTTGTCAACAAAGAGATCAGCAAAGAGCTGATAGAGGAATAGTTAGAAAAACCAAACCTCCCTGCACAAGCGGGCTGCAGTGGGGTGAGCCATGGGACTGCTAGCTGACCTGCTGAGCTTCTGTCAATTATTTTTGAAAAATCATGGGGAACGTGAGGCTTTGGGGCACAGGAGGTTCCACATCAGCCTGTGGCTGAGATGTTGAAGTGCCTCGTGACACCCATCACCATCAGAACTAAGAAATTTTGTTTACTTCCCTGACACGGAAGCCTTCTCACTTTGAAGGAATTTGGAGCAATTTATAATCTCTCAGGACTAAGCACTGTGTTCCTCAGAGGTGGGATTCATCTCAGCTGACTGTGAAAGTTTGAAAGTCATACTGTGATCCACGTTAATCTTCTTATAGGGCATGAGGAAGAACGGGCATTCCACAAAACACGATGCATTTCTATTTGGAGTAGGACAAGTCCCTCACTGGAAGTGTCCATGGGGCACCATGTGAGCGTGGCATGTTTGGTTAGTCATAGCTGCCTGGCCTGAAGAAGATGAGTACTAAATGGTATGACCCACCCTGGAGAATAGACCTGGAAGTCCGCCTATGGTGGTTATGCAGTGAAATACAAGTCCTTCCTCCTTCTCCCAGGTTCTAGCCTGTTGTCTTGACTGTTGGTGATCCCATTAAAAACCTTGATGAATGCAATCATGCATCCTCTGAATTATTCCCACTTCCACCGATTCCATTTGCGTACGCTGTAACGTTCTCAACATACTTCACAGTTGATCATAATGCTGATAAATGGTGCGACAACGATAAATTTTCATTTTATTTAAAGCTGTTTATCATCCGTATCTATTATGGAAAGTCATCAATTATGCAAAAAGCGTGAATGTTTAAAAAGCCTCTGAAGTGTCTCTATTTATGGCTTGCACGTTGTGTCTCCTTTGCTTCTTGCTTGTGCACACACTGGAGAGGCTCCTCCATTAAGTACCAGTTTTGCACAAAGAGTCTGAGAAATTAAACGTGACAGGGGGGTCTTAGACAAGCTGAAGGCTTGTTGTGAAATGCGGCTGAGCCATAAAAATTTCATTTCATGGGAGAATCCCTCAACCCTTGAAGCTGGGTCTAAATCAGAGGACCAGTAAACTAGATAGATGCAGTGGTGCCTGGGGTCAAAGAGCCACGCTCTGCTGCTCACCTAAAGTCACCTTTCACAGCTTGGCCAGGACCTCTCACTGAAGGGCAGATAAATGGGTTCTTCGTGACCGCTTGTCAGCAGAAGGGTCTACACTGCTCAAAGCCCTGATTTCTGCATTTTATGGTCCCTCATAAAAGCTAGAGGAGCTGCATCCCAACAACTGGGGTGGTTGTGGATCATGCTGCAGAGAACCGTGGCTTGCAGAGGGCTACTCCTGGTCTGGAGTGAGGGAAGAAGGTGCCTGAAATAATTGAGCCGTTGTAAGTCAGGTGACTACTGCTCATCTCTGAGGCTGCACAGCATCATCGTTGCTAGGAAAGGACAGATTCTGCTCGTAGGGCAGCGTCTGTGGAGCCACCCTGCAGTAATGCCAGCGTAACGGGCAGCTCACTTTGGCACGTGCATTAAATCCCAGTAATGAGGAGATCTTACAGCGAGGAACGCATGTCAGGGAGCAAACACCCTTTAAAGGTGGCATCACTGAAGATGCTGGCATCTTGGATTGCTTCTTTCTTTCCTTTCAAGATGCTGGGGGAGTTGAAGTAAGGAAATTAGATCACAAAAAGCAAATGAGCAGCGCCGTTCTGGCCCGATGCTGATCTCGTGCCAGTAAATGCTGAGTAACCAGGCACACATCTGGGTGTTTCTGGGGCAGCTCTGTCTATTCAGGCACATCGGGGTGTCGGAGGGGGCCTGCAGCTGCCACAGCTCTCCAGCAGCGTGCGACAGGAAAGGGAGAGCTTTCTCACACGTCAGACACAAGAGGTCGATTGTGGGGACTGCTGACGGGTGACCTCCCTATGCCGCCGGTGCCGGGACTGCTGGCCCCTGCAGCACGGGCACCCACTGGGAGACCTTCTGCTCTTGCCTTACAATGCCCACAGCATTTGTAAGTGTCTTGTAGCCGCTGAAGACTTAGGTACTTAAACATCTCTCCAAAGTAATTAGTCGTGTTTTTAAATTACTTACAGTTTATGTAGTGCTGTAGGGGATGTGTCAGGTTGTGACAAAGAAGGGAGCGGGAAGCCTGCGGAGTGGGAAGCCCGGTGGCATCTGCTATTTTTAAACCTGCCACACAAGGTCACCTCCACGTTCTCCCCACACCCAGCGCCACTATCTGCTGCCTGCCTGCCCTTCGTGGTGCTTGGGGGTCTTTGCCATGAAATCTTTCATTTGCTCTCACTTTTCCTTTCCCCTTGTAGCCATTAGATGTCCTTGACGGCACCATGAGCCTTTAAACCAGGCAAACAACAGCACGAGCAAGGACCTGCAGCCATTATACGTTTTACTGAGCGCATTGGGCGCCTGGGATCAAAGGCTGGCCGCTGCCAGCACTTGAGGAGTTGCAGTGGCACATTAATGGGATTTTTTTCTGTCCTGGTTCAAACAGCCACGCAGATTTTCCATCCAGCTTCTGTTTTTTTTCCTTTGGCTCTCAGGATGAGCAGGAACGACCTCGGAATCCTGGCTTCTCCACTGCTCTTGTCATGCTCCAACCAGGTTGTCACGAAGCCCCCTGTGGATCTTGTACCTTGTGCTCTGACTGTGGGGCTGATCCAGAACATCACTGTGCTGCCACAGGGAAAGCTCTGGCTTCATAGCCATGAGCAAATCCACTTTCTCTGATGCCACACAGATAAAGGCTTTTCTGTTTTGGTAGTTCTCTCCTGTGAGCAGCAAGCAAGGGAGAGATGGCCCCTTGGGAGAGTCCCTTTGGCCCTCAACATCTTGACCCCTCCCAGCACACATCAGCAGCTCTGTATTTCCCCACCTCTCCAGCGCATCCTGTGGTTGCACTTGTCTCTCTATAGCTGCCCCACAACTGGTGCCCAAAATCATTAACTACCAGCATGCCCTTTTCCCCTTCAGCTAGTTCCAGATGACTTCCCGGTTCAGCATCAATTTGTGCTGTTAATCCATAAACTATAACCTTTACATCAGGCACTGTTCAACATAATTAGATTTCTATTACATGATGTTCTTTCCTGCGGTTAAACAAGACTTGCTCCACTTAAACAGGCAGCCCCAGGTGAGGTTTAATTGTAACCCTGGCATTAAAGCTTGGGGCTTGCATGCTGTTCTCCCGGAGCCTTGGGTCTATCACACCGTTGCCCGCGCTTATCTTGACATGCCACGTTAGCAATCACCTGTAGCTCTCCGGCAGCGAGACCCAGCCTTGGGTCCTGCAGGACGTCAACCCTCTTCTTAGACCCGCTCCTTCCATGAATAAAACCAGGGTGGCTCCAAGTCGGGTCACCCTGACTGCAGTGTAAACATCTAAACCCTGGTGCAAGCTGCAGTGGAAGACAAAGGCACAATAGACCAAACGTGGCCATTACACACAATTTGATCCAATTATACATCTAAAACCAGGGCTCTTTGTGCAATGGATTCTACTTTGTGCTGAGAGGGAAGTAAGGCAGCCTTTCTTCGTGCAAGAGGGTGGCACCAGGCACTGGAACACGTCTCCTCTCACATAGAGAAGCGGTAATGCCTCCCAAATCCACCTGTACCTTGCCTGAGCGCTCATTCAGCCCCAGCTCTCGCTGCTGCCATTTCCTGTGGTTAAAAAACGTTGGTATGCAGGAAAAGTTTCCTCCAGCCACCCCCCTCCCCAGTCCTGTGGCTGCTTTGATGCCACAAGAGCATGACAGTAAGAGAAATGCCTGGGGAAGTGAATCAATAGCAGCAGGCTAGCCAGCTGAAGGGTGAGGACAGGGTAAATCACTGGAAGAAACTTTCCCAGCCACCGGAGGAGTTGGGAGAACAATGCGGAGAAGAGGATGTGAGGCACTTCCCGCCACTGGCCAGCCCCGCGCCAAGGAGTGCCGCAGCCTCCAGGGCTATCTTTGTACCCTTGGCATCGCCTGAGCACAGCCCGTGCCCTTTGCTGCGCACTTCTATCCTCATCGCTTCTTTTTGCACTTGATCTTGGAGATCTAATTGTCCGGCAAGAAAAGGGGACTCTGTCCCCCAGCCCTTCTGGCTGGCGTCTAACCAGCTCCATCCAAGGCAGGCCTCTGGGCCAAATGGGAAGTGGGTTGATTCTTCTCTGAGATCTGGCTGGTAGAGCAGTGTCAAGGCTTTTTCTTTTTTTCTCTTTTCACATTCCTCTTTCCTTCCTCTTAGTGAAGATAGTGGATTTCTTGTTTATTCTGCTTTCCCATAACCTCTGTCTATTCCCAGCCACTTGAGTCTCTCCGTCTAGATCCTGCAGAGCTGCTCCTCGCTGCAATATTCAAGTGCCTCTTGCAAGTGAAAAAAACCCCCACAACCCCAAACAATCCAGCCCTGTGATTTTCCTCCCTGCTATCAGGAAACAGGTTTGTTTGTTTTTTAATGAATGCAAAAGAATGCAGATAGGGGTGAGGAAAAGCTTGGGCAATGAGTTCAGCACTTCTTTATTTAGGCTCCTCCATGTGTATCAGCTGAGCCCAGCAGGAGGCAAAGCCAGAGCTGGATTTTATTTCAGGAAAAGCCTGGTCTTTCATGCTTCAGACAGAGTAGCCTCCCTGGAGGGAAACTCCTGCAGCATATGGGCAATTTGGTCGGAAAAAGGAGAGGAATTCCAGCAATGCTGCTTTTCTTCTCTCTCCTCCAGGCTTTGCATAGCAGGTGTCTCCAGGGCTCTTCTCAGGAGAGGAGTCGGAAGCGGTTCACACCTACAGCTCTGCCTGGGCTGCTGTTTCCCATTGCTCCCATGGCTGCACAGACCAGAGACAGAACAGACACGTCCATAGCATGATCTAGAACCATTAAAGTTGGAAGCAGCCTCCAAGATCATCCAGTCCAACCATCAACATGATGGGGCAGTTGGACCCCCGAAGTGATGCGGCAGATAAAGCTCAGCATTTCTCTTCACTTACTGCTTGGCACTCCATGCTAGTTTTAAGTGTTTCTACCCTACTGAAAGTCGAATTTCCATCTTGAAGCATCACTCCAGCATGAAAAGTGGAGGTGCAACCTCAGCCTGAAACAGCATTTTCCAGGGCATAAAATACATACTGCACTTTTTTACCTAGTTCTAGCCATGATACTGTGTGAACTGCGCATTCACGACACCTCGGAGGCTAAAGGCAAGTCTGTTCTTTGTGATCCAAGCAGCTCTCAGAGAGGTCACCTCTAGTTCCAAATCTGATATATTCATTTGCCCACGGTGAGTTATTTCTTCCTCCTTCCCAAAAAGGGCTTTTGCTTCTTTCAACTATGTCTTTTGTAGCAGATTTTTATGCAGATTTTTATGCGAGGACTTATTACTAGGTTGTTTTCTACTGATGCAGAGAAATCTTTCATGCAATTTGCATCCCATTACCAGCTTCATAAGAGATGATCCTGATTCTAATGGCTCTGCACAATACACCAATAAAACCAAATATGGGAGGGATTATGGAGTGTGTTGCTGTTTTACCCACAGAATGGCTCATATGTTCAAAAGAGAGGCATCGGCTCCTCTGCCACCTAAGGTTAGTCCTAAGAGTTACTACTGCTGATATTTTTCAGCAGTGCCTTGGGTATCTTTTGTCTCCTGGTGGTTGCCCTCTCAATTTTCTTGCGCTGGCAGCAGAAACTGAAGAGAAACCCCAGCCTGCAGCTACCGCTGCCTTGCATGTGGGTATCCTGTGCAAAATGCTGCCAGATCCCTGTTACATCATTTCTGCAGCACTGCAACAACAACAGAGGCTGCCTTGGGGCAGGTAGAGGTGTTAGCCCTTGCCCCTGCCACCGACACCCTCCTGTAGGCATATTTACACCCTATGTTTTCCCTGTAGTAAAGGGCAGGTTTCTGTTCTGAGACGGTTAGATCTGCTACCTGTCTTTGATGCTGCTGGTGTGACGTGGGTTGGTGGGCAGATTTACCAGCTGTGGAGGAGGGATAACTCTCCTCAGTGTCAGAGTTTCAATCCTTAGCCTCAGGGGTTTTGTATTGATTTTCATAAAGAGGGCGTTGGAAGCTGGGATTCTGCTGCCAGAGACCCTACAGCTCTGCACAAGGCTGTGAGGGAGGAAGGAGCACTGATCAGGAGAGAGGTTTCTGCTCCCATCCCTCAGGGAGAACGTTTGTATGCTGTTTCTTGATTGGCTTAGAAAACTACTGCTGTGACGGATGAGGTGGCGGAGGAAAAAGGCTGGTGAGAATCTGGCTCAGAGGAGAGGGGGAGAGTGGTGGGATGGGGAAAAGCAGAATTCCAGAGCATGGTGGGACCTGCCTACAGCTGGCTTTTCCTTCCCTCCACCAGATCCTTCCTTGTCTGCTCCTGCTTCATCTGGGAACAGCAGTCGTGGGTCAGCTCAGCCGCCTGGTTCCCTGGTACGCTCTCTTTTCTTGCAGGATGCAGCCTGAAGTTCTCATACAAATTCAAGTAATTGCCCAGGCTCCTGGGAAATACATGAAAAGACACTCTCTTGAGCTGTGGCAGTGGCAGACCACATGCCCTCTCAGTGCACATGTAATGCTGACGATCTCAAGGTTTTCACATGCTCAGTTGCCTAACAGAGAGACTTTCTTCTGTCTGCAACCAGCAATGCTCAAACAAGTTCTTTACATTATTTGGTCACATTCCACTTGGACACAGAGCTGTCAACCACAGGTCTTTGGGTGTAACTGTCCAGTCAATTTCTTATCCACTGAGTGGTCCATGCTTTTCCAGTTTTAATACCAGCATATTGTATGGGATATTGGCAAATGCTCTGCATAAATATCAGAAGGAACTTCTTCACGGTGAGGGTAGCAGAGCACTGGAACAGGCTGCCCAGGGGGGTTGTGGAGTCTCCTTCTCTGGAAATGTTTAAAACTCACCTGGATGTGTTCCTGTGCAACTTGGTCTAGGTGATCCTGCCATGGTGGGGGGATTGGACTAGATGATCTTTCGAGGTCCCTTCCAATTTCTAATGTTCTGTGATTCTATGATAAATGCAGGTAGATGACATCAGTTGGTCTTCCCTTACCCACAGACACTGTAACTCCGCTGTCCCTGACTGCATTTCTGTTTGTACACTTCATAGAGCGCTTTTATTTTTTACTGCAGCATGACTGTGCTCATTCATGTTTAGTTGTCATCCCTAGATCTTCTTCTGCAGAACTGCTGCTATGCTGGTTGTTCCCCTGTTGGTCTTGTCGTCCATGATGACACCTACACAAACACAAAGCTTCACTTTGTCTCTACTGAATGATGCTCCTTGTCTCATCCCTTTCCCTCATTGATCCAGACTGTTTTGCATTCTCCGCCTGTTCTCCAAAGTGCTTGTTCTTCATGGCATGCTTTGCTAATTTAATGTGTTCCCTACTCTTGGGTATTTTTCAAAGATATTAATGAAAATACTGTACGCTGCCAGACATAAAACAGATGGCTTCAGACTTCATTTGGTACATACTGCCAGTTTGACAGGGAAGCATTTATAACTGCTCTTAGTCTGGTTTTCCAACCAGCAGTACACTCCTCCAACAGCAGTTTCTTCTGAGCCACGTTTCTTTACAACCCTGTAAAGTACAAACAGTATGAAAGCGTGCACGTGAGACGACGGCAAAATCCTTATTAAAATTAAAATCAAAGTCTAAGGCCGACCGTAGAATGAAATTAGATTGATTTGATGTGATTTGTTCTTATCAGGTCAGCACTCACTGTTCTTCATCTGCTTGTTGTCTTCTAGGCACTGGAAAATGTCTTACCCAATTACCACTTCCAGTTTTCCAGGAACTGATATTAATCCGGCTGGTCTCTGATCCCTGCCTCTGCCTTCCCCTTTCATGGTAGGCGCTAGGTTTGCCTTCTCCGGTGTCTAGAAACACATCTCCCCATCCCTGACTTCTGCGCTGATGGCATCTAATGGGCTTAAGCTGCTTTCCCCGTACGGCAGAAGGCTTTTAGGATTTATCGTTTGGAATGTATCTGACTTATTTCAACACCATCTGACCTCCTCGTTCTCTCTTGTAGCTGCTATTCTTACCCTTAGACTGCTGATTGTGTAAAACAGGGCACCTTTGAGCAAAGACTGAAGAAAGAGAGTATCAAACACTTCTGCGTGTTTGGCATCACCGCTGCTACCTCTCTCCTTGTGAAAGCTCTTCCTATGGCCTCCTGTTGCTGCTAGTGCACACACTTCACACCCACTGCTTGTTGCATCACTTCTGTCTTTTCATGTCGTTCTTCCATCTTCTTTTATATTTAGCAGCATGACCTAGTTCCACTTTCTGTGTGCTTCCTCTGCACTTCTGAAACCGGTGAAGAGCTCCTGATTTAGCCAGTTGGTACCTTACTAGCTTCCTTCAGTACTTGTGCTATTGCTCCAGTACTGAGCAGCTCAGGAGGAGCTCTGTGCCTCATCTTCTATGGCTGTGCCTTTCATACAACATCCTTAGAGCACTGCAGACTCCCCAGATTCCCTTTCTGCCTTGGAATTGTTCCTCAGGGCTTGTGTGTACTAACACTGTGAGTTAGCTAAAGCCTCTCTCCTCAAAGTGCACTGTTATGTCTTTGGGGTTTATTTTTTCACTGCCTCCTTTTCTGTAGACGATGACTGCTACCGCTTCAAGGTTGCTCTCACCCCAGTTGCTTTTCACCGTCACTTGCAAAACCAGTTCCTCTCTACTAGTTAGAACAGAATTTTTCAGAGTAGCCAGGCAGTTGGCAGCTGCATGCAGTTCAGGGAAGAGCCCAGAGTACCAGAGTGGAGACAGGCAGAGAAGCCTCTGCTTATTTAGCACTTAATTTTGTCAGGAAAAATTAGTATTACCTTTCACAATTATCTGCCCCTGCTATGAACTTGTCATTAGTTTCCAGGAGATGTGGCTAATAGTGGTGACAATGTCTGTCTTATTTGTATAGAACATGAACGCTACAGGCATGTTATTAAAACCCCTGTCAGGTCTGTCCCCCTACCCTGGGACTTTTTTATGGTCTTTGTACAAGGAGTGGGCTTATACTTGACAAACATCTCAAAACTCCATGTGCAGTAAGCAAACAGTTAGAGTCTTCTCTATTCAGTGGTGCACTGACACTAAAGCATGGTTTTAAATATGGAGACTCTGGCCAAACAGAGCTGGTTTGTTGTCACTGCAGCATCAAGGCATTGTCATGATGAGCTAGATCCTCCAGCATCTCAATGGCCAGTCATGATGCAGCTGTCCTTCAAGTCCAAATGAACCTTTTCCAGCCAGCTTTTTCCAGTGCACAGTCTATACTGTTGCTGGCCACGAGTCACTCAAGTTGCATTACTACAAGAAGAGCTTTCTCGTGCAGAACTCCAAGCCAATAACTTCCTTTGAGGAGCTGCTTGTCCTCTCTGCTGCTGTCCCACCTGAGCTGACCCTCTTCCAGCCTGAGGCCATCCCTGGGCACCTGCCCCTGTGCCGTTCTGGAAACGCTCTCCTGAGTGGGGTGAAGGCAAGCTGGCTTTTGGCTGTCACCTGTGGCTCTGGCATGTTCCTGCAGAAGTTCCTTTAGGTACTGAGGTATTTGCCTGTGAGTGTTTTTGGCAGGGTGGCTGGTAACTCTGCTGTGAGTTATTTTAATAACATTATTGATTTAATTATTTCCCTGCAGTTTAGCTTCATTACATCAAGTCTTGACGTTAGGGTGAAGCAGCAGCTAATTAATTCACAGAATCGCCCAGGTTGGGAAACAACCTTCAAGATCATCTAGTCCAGCAATTAACCAAATGATGACAAGTCCCTGAGTAAATCACATCCCTAAGCACTATATCTACAGGACTCTTAAGTATGTCCAGGGATGGTGACTCCACTACTTCTCTTGGCAACTCATTCCAATGCCCAATAATTCTTTCAGTAAAGAAATTATTCCTGATGTCCCATCTTAACCTCCCATGGCACAGCTTGAAGCCGCTTCCTCTTGTCCTATCAATTGTCATGTGGTTGAACAGACTGATCCCTGCCTCACTGCAGCTTCCTTTCAGATAGTCGTAGAGAGGGATAAGGTCTCCCCTCAGCTTCTTTTTGTCCAACCTCAGTTCTCTCACCTACTCTGCATAAGACTTGTTCTAGACCATTCACCAGCTTTGTTACCATCTTTGCACATGTTCCAGTACCTCAATATCCTTCTTCTAGTGAACATCCAGAGCCAAAGAGAGCTCCCAAAGCTCTCATGGATGTCTGCCCAGAGGCTGTGGTAGTTTCTAAAGGACTTCTTGACTTTAACACTCCAAACAACGACATGAGCACAGTTTTATAACTCTATTGATATAATTGTAAAAGCAAATGTTCTTCCACTGTTATAGAAGAGCTGTGATGATAGATGCATAGGATAGGTGGTCTCTTTGATTGCTGTTCTTTATCTAGCAATTACTGATCTCATGTGTCCAAGAATGATTGCTTTTGGCATAGGAAGCTCCTTGGGAAAGTGCAGAGACCTTCAGATCTCAAGGAGAATAAACTAATCACAAGTGGTTGTCTGGGTGAGCCCCTGCACACACTCTCCTACTTAGACAGGTCTCAGAAGGCTGATTCCTTTCTAAAAGAAAAATAAATACTAGAGAGTGTTGTCACAGTGCATCTTTCTTTTATAGTCTAATTCAGAATCGATCGTCATCCGTTGGATAACGTTCCTAGTCGTGCTCTTGTACTTTGGATCAGACCTCACAATACTTAATAAAAAAGGTGGGAAGATCTGAATGACTTCCCCATAAGGACATGGATGCGTAAGGTATTTATTTTCTAAGCACATACCTAGAGGCTTAGACGACTGGCTTATTTACGTATTCGGGTTAAAAAAATCACACTGCTGGCAAGCAGAGAACCCCCTGAAACTACAGCACATCTTCCCTGAAGGAAATCAGAAGTAGCAGTGCCAGCTCATCGTTTCAGCCTTCCTAAAACAAAACATCCATTAAAAGTAACTCACCTCAGGCAAAAGCGTGTTGTAACCCATAGGATTTCCCCTCCTCTGACAATACCTAGTTGCCCCAAACCCTGTGCCTAGACCCTACTGTTCAGATGTCCTGCTGACTCTACCGGGAGAGAACTGAAAGCCACATACCAGTCCCAGGACATGCCATGCTGTTTGCGCTTCTGCAGAAGCAGCTGGGAGGACAATTTATCCTAACCCTATCCTGCTGATTTTTCCTCCCTGTAAGCTGGTCCTTGTCCACGATGAAGAGTTATTTCCCCAGCGAGCTGACCTTGTAGGAAAGTGAAGCGAGCTGGAGAGAAAACAACTCCTAGTTAACAAAGATAAGCAAACAAACAAACAGGTCCTGCTCCTCAGGAATGTGTGGTGCATGTCCCAAATTTACAAGTAAATCCTTTCAAAGCTAAACCACGAAGGGGAGGTCTGGCTTTGCTAACACTGTTTAGAGTGAAAAGCCAGTGTGGAAAAACCTAAGTGAAAAACGCATTTGAAAAGACTTTCTTAAAAACCGAGGATCGTAAAAAGCAAATGGGAATATAAACCAAATTTTGCAGAAGTACTTTGCGAATCGCCTCGGTTTTGGCAGCGAGCGCGGCGCATGCCAAGATCAGCTGCCTGTGCAGACTACTTTGTAATAAATTGCACTGCACTTTTTATCCCCAGCACAATCTCCAGCCACACGGTGCTTTTATTTATTACCAGAGTGCTCAGCAGCAACGAGGGCTGAAGTGAGGAAGGAAATGGCTTGAAGAGCATGGCAAGGATCCCATAAAGTTAAGGGGGTGGAATGGGAAAAGGTACTTTAGAAGTACAGGTGGTTGGTGTAAATTATTGAACATTTGAAATGCTTTCCCTTGGTAATTTTAATCACGTTGTGAAATCATTCGCTCAGGCTTTTGTGAAACACTTGATTTATTGGAAGCTTTACACTATTAGTTGCAGCTCAAGGAGCCAGCCCTGCACTCGTTGCTGTGGGTAGGGCACACCGGGTGCAGCAGCAGCCACCAAGTCTGGCTCAGGGCCACTGCTGCCAAACACCCACCGCCACAAAATCAGCCATGATCATTCAAAATGGAATGCTAGCGTCCAGAAGCATTGAAGTTGACCCATGTACCCTATGCAGACACCAGAGAACATCCTCAAAGCCACCTCCAAGGTGGATGTGCTCATCTGCTGAAGACTCTGGGTTCTTGGTTGGGTCTCCTTTGCTTCACAAAGGAAATGAGCTGAGCACTTCAGACTATTTTCAGAGATGCCTGCTGGGGGCTAGCCACCTCCTAGGCTCCAGGGCCACGGAGGTGCTCCCTCTGCCTCCAAGAGCATGCAAACTGTGGGGAGATGGACCTGGAATTTAGTGTGAAGAACAAGAGGCTGAGAGGAGACCTTACTGCTGTCTATAACTACCTGGAAGGAGGTTGGCAAGAAGTGGGGTTTGGTCTCTTCACGAGTAACAAGCAACAGGACAATAGGAAATGGTCTCAAGTTGCACGGGGGACATTTAGGTTGGACATGAGGAAAAACTTCTGGAAAGGGTCATCTTTGGAAATAACTATCCAGGAAGGGGGTTGAATCATCATCCCTGGACATGATTGAAGGTCATGTAGATCTGGAGCTTAGGGACATGGTTTAGTAGTGACTTTGGGACAGTCAAGTTAATGGTTGGACTTGATCTTAGAGGTCTTTTCCAACCTGAATGATTCTACGATTTTATGAATGAAGCTGATTTTGAAATAGCCCAGGAAAATTATGCCTAAGGTGAGCTGAAAGGGCATCTCAGGGTGTTTTGTGCAAGATAACAATGCTTAACAGATTTGGTCGTGTTACCCTCCACAACAATTCCTCCTCTAGCTGTCTTCAAGCTTTGTCTTATTTCTCCACTGTCTTTTCTTGCCAAAAGAAGAGCTGTGGGTTCAGCTCTTACATGACTATCAAGTGCTATCAAATCCCACCCGTAAGTGCATCACCACGAATGTGAAGGTACTTCACACAAACAAGGGGTATGATAAGCTGGTGATATTTCACTGTGTTTAATCCATGGACACCTCTAATGCCCATCAAATGACTTGGCCTCATTTCTCCTAAGCAAGCTTTTAATAAACAAGCTTTGGCTGCAGAGACATTGTGCAAAGGTCTTTGTAAGGACGTTGGGCAGACTGACACCATCTCTGTGGTTGTACAGGGCTTTGCACAATGGAGTATCGGATGTGATAGCAAAGGATGACGAGGTTTCATGTTTGCCTAAAAGCAAGGGAGTGCTAGATTTCTGTTCTGCCTGGGCGACCTCACAGCTGCCAGCTGCCATAGCTGATGGCAAAATCTTCACCCATTCCTTTTCCTTTCTTCTTCTTTTGCCTCTTAATTGACTGAGTTGGCCTTCCAGAAACTAAGGGCCGGCTCTTTTGCTGGGATTGCTGTCTTTGGCATTAATGAAGCAGGATCTCGTCTTTAATCTTCAGTATTTATCGTGGTTTGAAAATTATCAGAATTTTCAGACTTAGAGGTGTGTGCTTTTATGAAGGAAAGAAAACATCCTGTTGCTTTAAGAGGCTTCTCTTCCTCGGAACTGTCCCAGGGGAAGTGACCTGTCCCAAAGTCCCGTGGTCAGGACACTATAAAAGACCAGGGAGCGAGGTCCTCCTTCCCTTTTTCCCGCTGCACAGGCAGCCCG
>JAOXOE010000256.1:27827790-27845981 GCA_028565055.1 Phoeniculus purpureus
AATTTATCCGAGATCTCACTGAGACCTGACTGCTTTGGTTTCCTTTCCCCTTAAAACCTGGGAGCAAAGCAGTTTTTAGTTTCAACCCGTTACAGTATTTGAGTGACTCAGGCTGCCTAATTCAGCTACTGCCATGGGTTTGCAGCAGACATAAGTGCAATGAGCTTGTTGGGGCAGCTTCTTGCCTTTCGCCAGCAACAGATTTGGCAGATCCTTAGACCGAAGGATTTCCCTTTCTTCCTTTCCATCTCTGCACAGGGAAATTCTTCCCTTGCCTTGGACTACCTATGGAGGTCTTTCAAGGGGTGACAGGAAAAAGTTCTTTAACATGAGAGAACACTGGCACAGGTTGCCTAGAGGGGTGGTGGAGTCCTCACCTCTGGAACATTCAAGGTCAGGCTTGACAAGACCCTGAGAAATCTGCTCTAGTTAGAGATGTCCCTGCTTGTTTTGGGGAAGCCAGACTAGATGATCTTTAGAGGTCACTTCCAACCCAATACATTCTATGTTTCTATGATTCTATGACAGTAAGGTGATGAAAAAGGCAGGACCACTGCCCACACATCTTGTCCAACCTACTTGTTCACCACACACCAGATAGGTGGGCAGTTAGTGCAATTAACCTTCACACAAAGACTGTTCTCAAATGCCATCAACAATGCAAATGACACTCCTGAGGAAGCCTGAGGAGCTGGGAATAGCCAGTTCCTTCACAACCCCCTTCCTCCTGTCCCCAGCACGTGTTGCACAGATGCTGCTCTGCTGCGCCATGTTTGTGAGCTCTCCAAGCTGCACCCATTATTTTTAATTCATCTTAGCAATGTGGCTGTAGACTTCAAACACAACAGACATTTAGAAACCTTATGACTTTCCCTAACTGTCTGTAACAGTTTCAAGATAAGTAATTTTAAAAAAGAATTACTTGAAACGGAGGCTGCTTTAGACCAGACCTTTGTACTTCTTGTTTTTGCTTCTACATCTTGGCACAGATGCTTCCTCTCTTGCTCTAGCTCCTGTGCCGAGCTCATCATGCAAAGGCAAAGAAGCTACGCTAACATCGTAATTCTGTTTGGCAAGGTGAGCCGCAAAACATATGCTGTGTCATGCCTTTTTATTGCTGTGCGAGAATTGCCAAAGCAGCCTAAAGGAGAAATCAAGGACATGATCGTTGAGAGAGAAAGAGGAAACAGCTCCGTTTTACAACACTCAGGCTTGTAACCACTTGTGGTATTTTCAGAACTGGTTTCATTTTGAATTATCTTCTTACCAACTGGCACAGTGACTTCAAAGTGACTGATGTTTAAGACCACTGCTCCCCGATCCACTGGTCAGTGCCCTGGTGCTCAAAATCCTCCAAGGCAGGGGCTGGCCCTGCTTCCCCCTGCAACAAGAGATGGCCTAAGCCAAAAGGAAAAGTCTCCTTGAGTTGGCACCGACATCCAATTTCCACTACATGGAGGGTGGTGTGTTGTGCCTTACTCTGCACAGGCTCCAAGAGCAAAACCTGTACTTCACCGTCTAGACAACCTATAATCATGCGAGGCAAGAGCAGCTGAAGGAAAAATTAATGGGTGTGAGCTCAGCCTCCCGCAGCCTGCCCTAAAAACCTCCAAGGACTGGCTTTTGGTATGGGCATCTGTGGGAGCAGAGATGACCCCACTCAGACCCAGGGCCATGGGTGCCCCACTGCTGCTCCCTCCCTGTACTTTCATTTGAATGGCATCAAGGAAAACATTTGCCTTAAAGGTAAAACCAAAAGAGAAGATACTTTTACCTTGGTCTCAGATATAAGCCATGACAGCAGGGATGGGCATGGCAAGAGTGTGGAGCGGGACAGAAGAATGGAGGGGTTTTCTATACATTAAAAAAAAGCAGCTCTGTTGCAAGATCTTCCAGGGGTGCTTCGGTTGCAACGCCTCGGAGCCTGCCTGCAACTTCAGAACTGGCTTCAGAAAAGCAGTTGTATGGAAGAAGGCCTGGTATCCCCAGGGGAAGAGCTCCCAGCGCCCACCCCACTGCTGCTTGCAACCCCCCAGATCCCCTTCCTTGATTTGGTGAACCGTTGGAGGAGGGAAGGAGGGGAAGAGGAAGAGACATTGATGTTACAGTATGAAAAAGAGGTAACGAAAGTGTGGTGATGCCAGTCACTTGCTGCATCCCATGGAAAAACAATGGGAGCATCATCCTTTTCATCTGACCTGTTGTCACTTCTGTGAGCTGGGAAAACACCCCAAATGAAGAACTGGGAATGTTTCCTTCTCCAGCCTGCTTGCTCACCATTAGCGTTTTCATACCTTCCATGCTCCAATTAAATGCACTTTCTGCGTGTTGGGACTTCAAAGGAACAATAACCAGCTTGAGGTGAATGCCTGTGGGAAAGGGACAAAGCAAGAATGCCCTGAGAAATCCCTGGTCCCGTGGGGGCTGTGCTACAGGCAGGAGGTGGGACACATGGAACACCAGCTTGCACAAGTTTGCTCTGGCAGCTGCCATGGTCTCCACAGCTTTTGGAAAAAAGCAACCAGTGAGGAAATCTGTTGCTTAAATCTAATATCCTGTTGTCTGTTGCGATGCAGTCCATTTGGGAAACTCAGTCCTGGTGGCTAAAAATAAAACAGCAGTGTGGAAACAGTGAGACAAACAGTCCTGCCCCTGTGCATCCAAGCCAGCATCTCCAGAGTCCTCAAAGTCCAGTTGTGCTCAGCCCAGATCAGCTCCATTCCTCACAGGAAAGCCAAGCTGCAATGCACTTGTAAGTGGGTATTGCATTATCCACGGTGTTCACTTGTGGTTGATGTAGAGCTGCAGTGACAGGAGACTTTCCTGTGGCTGCACCAGGCTATTTTAAATCGAGGCAGGCGTAAGACATGAGATGGTACATGTTGTTCATGTAGGGAAACTCCTCTGTTAATATTCAAAACTTCATACTGGCCTAAGGTAGAGGGGTTTTTTGGAGCACACAACATTTAACAATTTAATTTAACAAATTCAACAATTTTTAAAGCCTGAAACGTTGATGCACCTAAACCCATTGGTGCACCTCAACTCAAGTCTTCACAGGAACCCCATTTCCTCCAAGCACCAATAGGCTTAACCTTGTATGGGTGGAAATATTAATGTTCTCCAGTCATCAAAGGTTAATCTCTCTCAGACAGAAAGGAGCAGCAAAACCTCAAGAAGCTGCAGGACGTATGGGGCTTCACTTTTGCTATCTGAGCCATTATTTGAACAAACACAGTAGTATTTAAAAACATTTCCCATCTCTTTTTGCCCTGGAAACACAGTTTAGAAGATGTAGAGGATGTGTGGGTCTCCAGACCACATTGTGAGTGGGGTCAGATAGATGCTGAAGTGACATGCATCACACCCAGAGCCTCTGGTTGAGGCTAGTTGGCCAGTGGTGCTGATACTGGACTGGTGTGATTTAAAAGCACCACGTGTGCAGCTTGTGTCCAGGCAGGGTGGGCAGCTGGGACAGAAGCTGCAGCCCCCTCACCCAAAATGTCTCTGCCTGTGAGTCACAGCCCTGACTCATGAGCTGGTGTGGATGAAGCTGTAATTTGAAGATGATGCCGCCTACATCTGTCCGCTCTGCTCCTCTCCTGGAGATGGCAGAAGTGAACGCTTGCTCCATCATCTGAAATATTCGCCCAGATGCATTAGTTCACACCCCAGGTGAGGGAAGGTTAGGGTGAGTGTACAGGCAAGCACTCACCTGACAAGACTGAGGGAGGTTTCCACACCGACTCAGCAGCTGGAAAGTGCCCACTGCTCCTGTCTGTGCCAGCTCTTTCACCTGCCCAAAACACCTGACTGGTCCCAGCACCCCAAAGAAGACCTCTCTGCTCACCCCATGCACTACAGGGGTCCTGTGCCAGGACATGTTTTTGCCAAATGTGTGTGTCAGCACCCTAAGGCTCGTGAGCATCATTTCCCTTTGCACTTGCACTGTCCTGGAAAACTGGTGATGATGGGGCTAAAGAGCTAGCAACTGACACATATTTAGCTGAAATAGCCAATTAAACTAAAATAGCTTTGATTTACGTGAAAATTAGACAAGTGGCAGTGCTTGGGATAAGATCGATCAGGATTATTTGTGAACTCCCAGTCACATTTCTGTAGGAAGAGCTAAATTTATGTACCATGTGCTTATTTTTTGTGGAGTTTTTTTCCTGGCATTAAAACACCTGTTGGAAGACGTGGCTGCATGAAGGCAGCCAGTACAGTGTTAAGTTGTCAACAATTCCCAAACGAACGGAAGCTCGTGTTTGCACAGCATCAGCACTTTGCACCGGGAAGCCACAGAGTTTGTGATACTTCACTGGAAGCCATAAAGCCAGATTTATTTTTAATTTTTTTTCCCCTTCTATCAGCTTTAACACAAATTGTTTCACCCCAACACTCTGCTTAGAGCAGCACAACCCCTTCCCACAGGTTGGTCCTTAGCTTCGGGTTAGTCACTGCTTTTGTTTTACCCTTAGGAATTTTATTTGAGGTGGGAGCAGATAAATGAAGCAACTGCTCCCTCACAGTTCTCCAGCATCTCTTTGTTCTTTTTGCCTTTTATCCATTGTGTTCTCGCTGCAGAGATCCCTGCTCTCCACCTTCCTCTCTTTTCTAACCCTGCTTCTGCAGCAGAAGTGACCAGCCACCAGCATTTAGCAATGCCCTCACTATTTACAGATGTCAAGTCCCTCACTCAGAATGAATTTCCTCTTTGCTCATGCAAGAAAAGGTTGTGAAATGCCCAACGGTCTCTCCAGAAATTAGCAAAGGGAAGAAGGAAACCCTGCAGCCTGGCATGGGGCAGCCCTGACCATGCCACCCTGCTGCCGGTCCATCACACATCAAGGTAGGGGTGTGTGTGCTGAGTCACTGCTGGGCTTAACAGGTTCCAGCCTTTCGACAGCAGACACCCAGGAGCGGAACAAAGGCAATGTTGACAGTTAACAGTGCGTAGCCTCCTCTGATTAAAGCCCAGCTTGTGTGTCTTTGGGGAAGAGCGACGGGAGGGGGAGCAGAAGGTAGTGCCCAGGGGATGGTCAGTGCTCTTGGAATCATAGAATTGGGTTGGAAGGGACCTCTAAAGGTCATCTTGTCCAACCTCTCCACAACAAGCAGGGACATTTCTAACTAAACCAGATTGCTCAGAGCCCCATCAAGCCTGACCTTGAATGTCTCTATGACCTCTCTAGACAACCTGCTCCAGTGATCCACCACACTCATGTTAAAGAACTCCTTCCTAATGTCCAGGCTAAATCTATCAGCGCTTTTCTATCTCAAAACCATTACCCCTTGTCCTATCGTTACCTTCTCTGACTCGGCCAGAACTGCCCCCAGCCCCTCCTATGAGTGCACAGCAGCTCCCCTACAACTTGTAGGTCTGGTGCCTTCCAGCAGCAGCCCCAGGCTGGCTCTGAGCTGGACAGGATGTGGCACGCAGGGCAAGAGATGCTCCTGCTCACACCACACACAAGTGCCCCAGCTGGGACATGTGCTCACTGGCTGGGATCACACACTTGCCAAAGAAGCTGCCATAGGCAGGAATATTTGCATAACCTCCCAATGGATATACAGCCAAAGTCTACATGTTGGTTCCAGGGTAAATCAGGGTGGTCAGAGGCACCGGTTTGGAGAACAGCAATGTAGAGGTAAGGTCAAGCCTTAACTTCCTGCAGCAGGGACGGGGAGCTGGGCTGCTATGCAGCTGCACTGCCTTTCTAGCAATTAATTCAGCACAAAGGAAGGCAGGGAGGGAGGAATCACAGCCCTTCAGGCTACTGGTTTTTTTTACCTTTGCTTGGAGGGCTCACCTGGCAAAGGTGTTGCCTGAGGTCAGCATGTCTGGAGAACAGTGCCTGGTGACTATTTTACAAAGCTCCTCTTCTGGGGTAACGTGACTTGTCTCTCTGAAATTCCCTGGGAATATGTGCTCTGAGCACAGGACGGAAAAGAAAGAGGCAGCCAGAACCCACCCATCTTCTGGCATCTGCTTTGAAAAGGTCAGAGAGGTGTGTGTAAGCTGCCTTTCTCTCTAGGTTGGCTAGACTTGTCCTGGGCCACAGCTGGAATGCCCCAGCCAGAGGGTATGTCATAGAATCATTAAGGTTGGAAGAGACTGCCAAGATCATCAAGTCCAACCATCAACCCAATGTCAGGTAGTACGTCCCAGGATAAGAAATACTATATCCTAGTGCAGTCCTCCCGCACTGCCCAGCATCTCCATCCCAACTACCAGACCAGTACAGCTGGTTTGTTAAGGTCGATTAGTACCAGAGCTGGCTTTCCAGAGCAACCTGCCCCACACTGCAGTTTGCTCTGGTTTTGTTCAGCAGGCAGAAGTGTGAAGTGCAGCCAAGCCACTACCAATGCTGGACCAGATGCCTGGAGCAAAGCGTCCTAACCCTGCCAGCATTGCTCCTTACTGGCACCCATGAGAGTTAATCCTTCCCAGTGTGTGCTCAACCCTACTTTTTCCTTTCCTGGGAAAGGCATCAGTGTTTGTCACCAGGTGGCCACAATGGCAACCATGGGGAGACTGGGATGGCCATCACCATCCCAGACTGGGCTTTTGAGCTGCAGACCCAACTCATTCACAGCAAAGACACTGAAACCAATCCTAAAAAATAGGAAAAGATGTAGGAAAGGATTTTGGTGCCATGCTGCTGGCTCTGCTGGGGTTCCCCTTCATGTCAAGATCTACTCACTGCTGTTCTTGGCCTCCTCAGGCAGCTTCTCCAGCAGGAATGCAAGCAGTGATTGCTGGGAATCTTGCTGCACAAAGGGAAAGCAGCTAAAATAGTGGCTGGGTGTGATGCTGAAGAAGTCATCTTCCTGTGGTGTCCTCAACGCAAATACACTTAAGGAAAATGAATCAGCCTTCCTTGGGATTTTTTCCAGAGGGCCCCTCTGACTAATTCTGCCCAAAACAGCCAGGCTGACCCCGCGGCATTGCATGACGGTGCTGTAGGGGACTTGCTCACGTTTGGGTGGAGGCAGGGGAAAACTGTTTTGCAGGCCTGCCCAAAAAAACCCTTGGTCTGGCTCTGCCAAAAGCCACACCAAATGTATTGTAACTCAAATCACTGGCAGCAAGCTGGCTTGGACTGCAGGAGTGTTTCAGCACTGTGGACTGCTCATTAGCTGGCCTGGACTGTATTTACGCTGCTTTAAGCATCTCCATATTTAAGGGAGAGAAGGCAAAGAATGGGGCGATGCCAATTTCTGGGGTGTGCTTTGGATGCTCCTCCATGTGTGCTATTTTTACGATGCTGTTAGCATAGAGGAGGAACCGCATCGTAAAAGGTTTCACCTCTTCGTGTGGCAACAGGCTCCCATGGAAAAACAGAAGGGTTTTCTCTCTTGGAAGAGGAGCTCTGCCTATTTCACCAGAGGAATGTCCTGTACATTTTGTGGAGCTTCTGAAATCATTCACAGATGGAATCCATCCTAACAAAGGCTTTTATTCACAGGGCAGGTTTCTCTGCCACACATGCCGGCTTGCATCAACCAAACATATCCACAGAGCCAGACAAATTTCCAGGCAGACACCGGACATGGAAATGTTCTGCTGTGAGCAGCAGGATATTCCTTGTGCAGCACTGTTGCCCCCCTGGAAATCTGAGACTTGGAGTCACAGCAATAAACATGTGCTTCTTCACAGGCTTCCTTCACAAGGATTCAAGTACCCAACACCATTTTCAGGGTGCTGCTAGGGACCATGGAGAAAGCATGGCAGAGCAGACAGATTCTAGGAAACAACACCCAGAGGCACCCAATGTCCTCAGTGAGCTGTGAGGCAGCCACAGGAATAGCTGTGGTGGCTACAGCTACACGAGTATGAAAATAGAGCAGCCAAACAGTGGTGCCCTTTCTTGAGTTTGGGGTGTCGTTTTGCCTCCTGAGCTGTAGTGGTGCTGTGCCAGGGGCAGAGCTCACCTCCACAGCCATGAGCAGCTTTCTACCACCCTTTGCATGCTGCAGCTTGCAGACCAACCCTTCTCCAGCCCTACCCACCTCCTAGCTTTCTCCTTCTACCTATATTGCACTGGCAAGGGGCTTTTATGAAAGAAGGCATTGCTGCTGCTGTGCTTTGGCCACAACCTCTGACTGCAGATGCTCACCTTGCTGGGGCTGAACAATTGCCTAAGCTGATGGGACGACAAACCCCAGATAATCTGTTTGTTCAACAACCTCACCTGAACGAGAGAAACGAAGACTGATCAAAGTTAGAGAGCCAACTTATGGACACAATCCAGCAACACATATCAGTAAACTCTTCCCCCTGCTTCTCTTTCTTGCCGTGTGCTCGGGGCTCAGTCACAAGTGCCTTAGAAACATCTCACCAGCTGCCCACGCGCAAAACGAGAGCAGCAACAACAACAAAGGGAAATAGATAGAGGGATGACTGAAGTGAGTTTGGAAATCGCTTCTCACATGAAACACTCCTTTAGTCACAGGAACAGAGAAGCATTAAAATTCCCTGCCTCTGATGTAAACAGCAGAAAGAAAAAGTCATCTGGAAGGACAGGATGATTCACACTGAGGACCTGACTTGTAATATTCATTGGTGTTGAAACTGCCTCTGCAAGATGACTACATGTGAAAGTAGCACCAGCGAAATCCCAGCTTCTGCCACGAGAAGGGTCATTAATGGCAAAGCAGTGCGGTGAGACTCCAGTGCCACAGCCTTGGCTCAGGTGAGTAACCATGTCATCCAACCAGTCCTGGCTAAAACAGCAGCGTCACTCAGGTAGCACTGATTTACGTAAAGGCAGCAGTGACTGGAGCTCCCTGAGGCTCTGATGCCCTCCTCCATAGCAAAGAAGGGTTTTTTCCCTCTCAGTCTTGCAAAAACCCATTTCCAAGGGCTTTCTTGCAAGGACGCTGCTTGAGCTGAGCACTTCAAGAAGTCTGGAAAATTCAGCCGTGATGTTAATTGTCCTGACCCAAGTGGTAAGAGAGCACAGAAGGCCATTTTGACTTCATGCATTGTTAGGAGATACTTTCCTCTACATATTTGAATCTGTTTACTTAGTCTTGCAGGCCTTTACCCATGAATATTAAATTCCCTGATCACTATGCGTTAGGAGACATCTTTGCACCATCTGTTTGTATTTGTCATCTAGCCCTTGTAAATAATAAAATGTACTTTGTTCTCAAGTTCATGGATCCTGGCAGGAGCACTACTACCATGGAGGAAAAGCACTGTGTGAAGCTATTGGCGGTGGCAGGACTCTTGCTTCAGGTCCCCATCTTACCACTAAGGAACTAAAGCCACAACCTGCCACGAAGAGTGATGCTGAGCCTCCATGGCTCCCAGAAGAGATGATGGAGGGCTCTACATCCCTGAAGGTGATGAGAATGACAAACTCTCTAAGAGGTACTGGCAGTGAAGAAACAAATGAGGAATAAATGGGTAAATGAGCAACGTAGTTGCTCTCATACCTAGGAGAAATTGTGAGGACTGACATTGTCACCCATCAGCTGAGGGGTGAAGTTTGTGGGAGACAAGGTGAACATCAAGACAAACACTGATAAAATGCAGTTGCTACAATATAAGATTAATTCTTAGGGGGAGATCTGTCTGGAAATTGTCCTTTCCCTAGGAGAGCAGTCCCATGAGTAAGAAGAAACACACTCCATGGTTGAAGACCTCAGTGGACAATGAAAGCCAGCTAGCAAGCGCACCCCATAGGCTCAGCACCTTGCTGGAGCCATCAGAGACATACCTTGTCACAGACTCATGATGATTTACATTGCCTGAGGATTTGCCTCCCTGTGCTCTTATAAATTAACCCATATGCCAGGTATAACTATCTACACGCACTGAAATGGTTGTCGTCTATAGTCAAAACCTAATGTAATCAGTTATAAGAAGGGATCGTTGAAGAATTTAAGTGGAATCATGTTATTTCTATCTGACCTGCTGGTAGCAACAAATTTAGGCAAGAAAATGGTTGGCAAATATTTGTTTAACTGGAAGAGTTATCTGGGCTTGGACAAGATACCACTTGCTGCTCCGCTTGGCCTTGCAAACATCCCACACTAGGAGGTTGCCTATTAAGTGATAACAATATATCTTGTTAATTGTTAGAGCACGATGACCTTAGACTTTGCTCAGGTGTTTAATAACACCATCTGCTGTCTAGGTCTGCAGTAGTATTATTTTTACATGAGGATTACTCTTCTTGCTTCACAAACAAGCTAAAGGAGAGCACGAGCAGCATGGTATTTAAACCCCAGCAGCCAAGTAAAGCACACAGGATGAGCACTTCACCCAAAAAAATCCCAGACACATTGTCTCAAATCTGGAAATCCCAATGTGCTGAAGGCTGAGGGGGTGAGATCCAGCCTCGTGGACTGCAGCTGGGGGAAAAGCTCTTGTGTCTCACCTGAGAAAGGGCTAGGAGTGAAACCCAGCCTTCTGCAGGCTGCCAGCTGCTTCACTCGTTCTGTCACCATTGCCATTTCCTTCCCCAAAACAACAGCAACGGTCCAAAGGCCACCATCTAGGAACTGCTGTGCCTTCAGATCTCCTTCTCATTGATAACATGGCTTTAGTGCCAGATAATCACTTTTACATCTGTAAAGGGTCCAGTCCTGCTCTTGCTAACAGGGATGCGATTTTTGGCTTCATAGAGAAGAGGGAGGGAAGAAAACAGTGAATTTGTCTGTGCAGCTGGGTTTTCTGATCAGCGTTTTCACCACCCTGTGTACCCTGTAAAGTCATTCCCGTTGAGTCCAGATCCTGAGCCTGCTGAATTAAGTGAAAAAAAGTCCTGATATTAATTGGTTTCTCACTCTGGAGTGATGCAATTTTTGTGCAAATAGTTTTTTTCTTCCTAACAAAGAGAAGCTGAAACCTGGTAGCTGGTGAGCTGCCAGATTATGGAAGAAGCACTAGAGGTATGAACACCAAAGTGCTCCAAAATGACCCCAACAAGACAAAGTGCCCAGACCAGACTTTAAATGAAAAGCAAGCATTTGCACTGGGGATTTTGAAATCGTTTTTATCTTGTGGTACCACTTATTGGCACATATCCCTCTAGTGTGTGTGAGGGAGGTAACAACTGTGAACCCCCCACGCTCTCCAGCCTAATTCCTGTATCAGACCTAAAAGGAGAAGTGTTTTCCTTGGAGCTCTGTTGCAACAGAGGGATCAAATATGAAACCAAACATATGAATGTAATTAGGAGGGTATGCAAAATATGAGGGGCTGGATGTCTTAACTGTGTCCGAACAGGCATGTCTTGACACGCCGTTAGTTGAAGAGGATTTTAAGTATTCCAGTCTGTTGGACAACGTATCTGGTTACATTTTCAGATGGTTCTCAGCCTTTTTCTCATATGATTTTTCTCATGTTTCACGTGAAGGGGCTTGATTCCGGAAGCCTAGCACACAGAACCATCCACCTATTTTCGAAGCTTGTGAAACAATATATTTTTGTTACCAGTGATACTTTTGGAAGACGATGGGAGAAGGTCCAGATTCTTCCCAGCCTCACCTTGTACAAACTCTGACGCAAAGACAATGTCATGACTATTTATACTGCTATCTGACCGTGCATATAGCACATTGTGATGGTTTCTTTAACTGGTTCTACACATAAAAACTGGTATTTTCATATCATAGAATCGTAGCATTGTTTACGCTGGAAAACACCTTTAAGATCACCGAATCCAACCATTAACCCAACTCTCCCAAGTATACAGCTCCGTGCATTTTTTTCCCGTTGCTTCATGAATGACAAGGGAATGGCTAAACTTTGTGCCAAAAGTATTTATAATAAAACCTATCTCTGCCCTTTGCCTGTGATTTGCATTTTCTTTTAAACCTTTCCAAGTGAAGCAGTAGGCAAAACCCCCGGCAACTGGGAGCATGTGCAAGGATGCAGAAAGCTTTAGAATACACTTCCACACCCTGCTGACCTATTCTTCAAAAAGTCTGCCAAAACACATAACTCTCAGTATAAAACAAAATTCAGAAGAAAGGACCTTGCTTACATTAACCTACTTCCTTCCAGGTTGCATGCCATGGCAGGCTCCCCAGTAGAAGAGCAACTGAGCCCATTGTGTGACCTTCTTGCCATCCCTAGGACTCAGAGGAGGGCACTGGTGGAAGCGACCCTCCCTCACTGCTGGTGGAAGGTCAAGCTCAGTCTCTGAGCTGATCACACACAGCAGTCCTCTAGAGGAAGCACTGGTGACTTGTCAGCTGTGCAGCATTCTGACCTCACCTCAACTGGTGCTGTGTATGATCACCTTGGGCCAAATGCCACCCTGTAGACTTAGCAGAGCTGCCCCAAATGAGGACAGTGCCACTGTGTTTATCATTTTCTGAGGTCAGAGTGGTGAGTGATATTGGGTTTAAGTGCAACTGGCTCCTTCTTTTCCCAGATCTCTCCTCATCTGAAACACAATCTTTGTTCAGGAATGTCATGCAATTTCAGGCTGAGGTTCCTGTGATCACGGAGAGCACTTGCAGAGCCAAAAATTCTACAGCAATGGCTTCAAATGAAACATAGTTCCCTGAACTGTGACATGGGAGTATCTTCCTCACCTCATAGCTGCAATCCATGTGCCAGTTTTCCAGATTTTAAAGCAAACCTGCATTTTATATTCTGTGGAGCCATATGGACATCTCTCTACAGTGAAGAAGAGCCCTATGCAGAGGCTCCCTCATGTTTCTGGTGATGGAGACCAGGAGCTGGAGCCCAGTTTTCAAGCTGATAGGAAATCAGATCGATCTTCAGAGTGGCCCCCTGCCCCTAGGAAGCCCTGCCAGCCCATGAATTATCCCTCTTCAGCAGTGTGCCCTCCATCAGCTCAGGGAGCGGTGGCACAGGTGGTTGAAGCAATGGCATGAGTGCAGGTGCTACAAAAGGTTCAGCATCTTCAAGCCCATGCTGCTGCCGAGGTCCCCCCCCAGCTACCTACCCTGATCAGAAGAAGAATCATTTCTGGTAGCAGCACCAACCTAGTGTGCCTACCAAGGTACATTGGTAGCTCACTTGTGTCCAAGGCCACGTGGATCAAAGACAGGATGAAGTGGTGCCCAGAAGACCAGGGCCAAGCTCCTCTCTTCGGCGTGGCGCTCTGGGGTGGTGATCTGGCCTGCTATTATGTAAGATTTAACAAAAGCTGTACAACAAAACTGTTTTAAGTGAGGACATTAATTGAAGGCTGAGTCAGGCTGCAGCTAGCACAGAGATGCTTTTGAGAGGCTCATACCCTTTTCATTTGGTCTGTATTTTTTCCAGTTAATTACAGTGTGTGTGGAAGAGCAGTTAGCAATAACAGGAACTGGCAGAGGAAAAATGGATGATGAAGGTGATCATCCTCCTGCCTCTGGATCAGCCATTGAAACCCACTGCAGATCTGCAATATCCAGAAGTTACCTACCTCTATGGCTGCACTGGGCATATGGAAAGTGATGCAGAGGACTTTCGTCTGGCTTTTAGGCCACATCTGCATCACAGCTAGGGAGACAATTGGAGAAGGCCCTGGTTACAGAATCATAGAATGGCTGGAGCTGGAAGGCACCTCCGACATAGTCCAATCCCCTGCTAGAGCAGGATCACCTGGAGAAAGTACTAGGCAACTGGTCTTTGCTGAAGTCTATGCTGGTGTGGTTTTTCTGTTGTTTCTCTCCCTGGGGTTGGGCTAAAGAAGGTGAGAACATGTCTGCTCATGTCTCATCAAGCTGCCATCAGGTGCCATAGGGTCTGACACAAAATGACAGCAGTGTCCTCCATGCTGGCTGCTGTCACCATAACCTCTAAAGGACTCTCCAAGCAGACCATGGAGCACAGAGGCAGCTGCTTGATGCTCCTGATTGAGGGACTACATGTTGAAACTATGTGTGAGATGTGCTGTTGAGAGACCTGTGTCTGGCACCCTCCAAGCCTACATGCAACACCCCTGAATCAGCACCAAGTGGTGGCTGTGCAAGCAGCCTCTGTAGCCACCCCAGAGAGCTCACAAGCACAGTCATTCCTTGGACGTGACGCAAGGACCTCAGCAAGTCTCATTATGAAAATGACTGCTCCTCACTCCCTCATCCATTTGGGAGACTAAGTGATAAGTAAGTCCAAGCCTTTGGCAAGTTTCTTTAATGACTGAAAATTGGAGGAGGAGACTGAGTTTAATTGCCGGTTCCAGCACAGGTCTACTGGTTATGAATGTTGCTGATGTTCTTTTTATCAAATATGAACTCAACTGTGCTTCCAGCAAGCACCTCCTTCTGGGGCTCCATGTGCGCAAGGGGGACGTAGGTGCCTGCAAAAGGGATGTGAGTGGGTATTTGAAAGTACAAGTGGATAGGATGAGGCAATGCAACATAGCTCTGCTGTTTATGTTTCCACATGCATCATTAATTCCTAAACCTGTAAGGATTGCTCCTTAGCATTGCTACACATACGATAGAACGGGCAAGAAGCTAAAAATATGCTCTTTTACTTGCTTTTTCTAACCATGTCAGACAGCAGGGAACACAAAGGTAAGGACAGGGGCTGCAGCACAGAGAAGACATTTCCCCTGCTGTGACTCCCCTCCATGGAGGAGGGACACTGCCTGGGCATTCAAGGAGAGAAAGGGAGAGGAGTAAGAGGCAGAGTAAGAGACAGAAGCAAATTTTATTTGTATTTGGTGTCCTCTCAGGTCTGGCACACTTCCGCAAACCAATTACGTTGCAAAATCAAAAGACTATGACTGCAACGACAAGCAGAAATGTGGACACCCCAACTGTATCTCAATGTGTCTGGAACAAACCAAGGCTGCAGCACAACCCACTGGCTCAGAGCCTTTGCAGTGGTCTGCCCAAGGGACCCTGCGCAGCAGTTCCACGTCACTCCATGTTGTAGTGTTTCCCCCAGAGAGCAGCCCTGCTGAGGTGGGATTGGGGACCACAGGCAGGAAGGGCACCAGAGAGCTGCGTCTTGCTACCAATTACAGAATTTAGAACCAATTGCTACCAATTATAGAACCCTAGCAATTGCTGAGTAATCAGAGAGGGAATCTATCTCCTCTGTCTTCTCCCCCTTCATGTTTCTTCAAACCCATTGTTCTGTGTGAAGGTCAAAACCATCAGCACCTGCCCCTCAAGCCCCGAGCCCCTCCAGGCAGCTGTACCCTGCCAGGTAAGCAGAAAACTGGGACTACAAAGCCACCAGTGCTGGCAGGAAACCTTGAAGTCAGCATCAGCAAAGTACCTTCTGCTGGCAGTGGTGGTCCTGTCCTGCCCCAAGGACAAAGGGAAATGGTTTCAGACTAAACGGCTGCTCCAGCCCTGAAAGTGTTCAAGGCCAGGTTGGATGGGGCTCTGGGCAACCTGGTCTCCCCTGAGGAGAGGGACTTGGGGGTGCTTGTGGACGAGAAGCTCAACAGGAGCCAGCAGTGTGCACTTTGCAGCCCAGAGGGCAAACCGGATTCTGGGCTGCATCAGAAGTGTGGTCAGCAGGTCGAGGTCTACTCGGCTCTGGTGAGACCCACCTGGAGTACTGCGTCCAGTTCTGGAGCCCTTATTACAAGAGGGATGTGGACATGCTGAAGCATGTGCAGAGGAGGGCCACAAGGATGATCAGTGGGCTGGAGCTCCTCTCCTATGAGGACAGACTGAGAGAATTGGGGCTGTTCAGTGTGAAGAAGAGGAGGCTCCAAGGTGACCTTATTGTGGCCTTCCAGTATCTGAAGGGGGCTTACAGAAGAGCTGGGGAGGGATTTTTTAGGATTTCAGATAGTGACAGGACTAGGGGGAATGGAGCAAAGCTGGAGCTGGGTAGATTTAGACTGAATGTGAGGAGGAAGTTCTTCACGGTGAGTGGTGAGAGCCTGGAATGGGTTGCCCAGGGAGGTGGTTGAGCCCCCATCCCTGGATGTGTTTAAGGCCAGGCTGGATGAGGCTCTGGCCAGCCTTATCTAGGGTGGGATGTCGCTGCCCATGGCAGGGGGATTGGACTAGATGATCCTTCAAGGTCCTTTCCAATCCCTAATGATTCTATGATTCTATGATTCTAAGCTGTACCAGGGGAGATTCAGGTTGGATGTCAGGAGGAATTTCTTTCCTGAAAGGGCTCTCAGGAACTGCAACAGCTGCCCAAGGAGGAGACTGAGTCCCCATCCCTGGAGGTCCCCCATTTCTTAATAGAAGGATAGATGTTGAGTTGGGGGACAGGGTTTAGTGCTGCTGATAGGGCTGGGAAAAGGTTGGACTCAATGGTCTTGTGAGTCTCTTTCAAATGAAGCTGTTCTATGACTCTATGATTATAAAATGCTGAGAAACAATTCAGAACAATTTAGCTTAAATGTTTAATCATATTCCAGCCTATGTCTTACAACCGTGTTGCTTTGCTGTTCCCTAGGCGTTGGTATCTACCCGGTGCACTTGCAAACTACAACATTAACAACAATAGTAATAAAGATGAGTGAGTATCTTTGACATTTCCTCAAAGGAGACTACCTCAGAGTCTGCTGATTGAGCAGCAACAAAGATAACACAGATAATCATTCCTTTATAAACAGTTATGTCATTCACGTAATCCCCAAAGAGACTGTGTGTACATTTTAACTCCATGCACATCAGTTATGATGATTGCTCTCAATATTAAAGTTATTGGTATGATATTTATTCATTTAAAATAGAAGAACTTCTATGTAAATACAATAAGTTAAACAGTTTTGGATGTCCAAACATCTAAGTGTAATGTTATCCTTACTGAGTTCAAATTATTCTAATAAATAACTGTGGAAGCGAGGGCTCTGTGCATCCCATGAATGCATCCTGTTTTTCTTTTCCTTAGAGAGGAGAAGAAAAAGAAAAAAGAAAAAAAGAGGTAAGAAATGGAGTATTAATGATGCTATTTGTAACTCACACTTGCTTTAACTTAGTCTGCAACAACTGACAATGTAAATCTGTTTCTTAGTAAGTCAGAAAAAAAAAAGGATGGAGACACACAAAAGAATAAAGAAAAGAAGGAGAAAACCAAAAGTAAAGATAAATCCAAGAAGAAAGAAAATAAAGAAGAGTGAGTATTTTTCATGTAGGTTCTGCTATGTTAGTCTAATAAAAGTAATGGACATCCTGCAAATGAGATGCTTATATTCCAGTGAGTGAGGGTACACACCACTGCTGTTCCTCCTAGAGTCCATTTGATTTCAATTCATATGTGAACAACAGAAACATACATGGATGAGTCTGATTTGATCAAAATTAATCAGGAAAAATCTCGTCTGGATTCTGATTCTCCAGCATTTTTTTGGATAACACCTTAAAGCAAAATAGGTGCCAGCAGAAAGGAATCTCTTCTACACACAGGGGTGTCTGCAAGCAAGAAAATTCTTCTGTTATATACAAGTTCTTGCTTTACCTTTTGCTTGGTAAATTATTACTGGCCAAGGGAGAGAAGTTTGCAGCATAAATCTGTGTTCTTTGGTTTTTATATGTAAACTTTGCCGATGATTCACCATTCTCAAAGCTAGTTTTTTCCCAGTGAGAAAGGCAGGATTTGTCCCTCTTGTTTAAACACTAGTAGACACAAAATCACTTTATTTCTTGGAAGGTGATAAAATTAATTCTCAGACAAGACAGTTAACTGTGTAGAAAAATTAATTCAGAGGTCAACATTGCATGTGCCATGATAACCTAGATGTCAGCAAGACATCTGCAAGATGCAGTGCAATCTCCCACAGATTCCTCCTGGAAAAGCTGACAGCCCGTTGTTTGGATGGAGACACCCTCTGCTGGGTTAAAAACTGGCTGTATGACTGGGCACAGAGAATGGTTGTGAATGGTGCTGAATCCAATTGGTGTACAGTGACCAGTGGTGTACCCCAAGGATCAGCACTAGGCCCAGTTATATTCAAAATCTCTATTGATGACCTGGATGAGGGGTTCAAATCTACCCGTAGTAAATTTGCAGATGACACCAAGTAGCAGGGGAGTGTCAATCTGCTGGAGGGAAGGAGGATGCTGCAGAGAGATCTGGACAGGCTGGGTCAATGGGCAGAGGCCAACGGGATGAGGTTTAACAGGACCAAGGGCAGCGTCCTACACCTTGGCCACAATAACCCCTTGCAGCTACAGACTGAGAGATGAGTGCCTGGAGAGCAGCCTGGGAGAGAGGGACCTGGCAGTACTGGTTGACAACTGGCTGAACAGGAGCCAGCAGGGTGCCCAGGTGGCCCAGAAGGCCA
>JAOXOE010000256.1:27852855-27869302 GCA_028565055.1 Phoeniculus purpureus
CGCCCCGTAGTAGCCAGCGAGCGGGGGAGCCGTGCGGGCGGCAGCGGCCGCAGCCCTGCGCCAGCTGCGCCGCGGAGATGCGCGTCCCCGCCGCCCTGTGAACGCCGACGGCGGAGACAGCGACGGGAGTAGCGTCCCCCGCAGCGGCTTTGCGTGCCGGGGCGCCTGCCGCGCCCCGTATCGGCGCACGGAAGAGGAAGGCGAGGGGGAGGGGGCCCGGCGGAGCACCCCGCGCCCGAGCCTCCCCGTCGGGACTCCGGTGGCGAGAGGAGGAGGAGAAGGAGGCGGCGGCGGCCGGAGCCGGAGCGGGGGGCGCTCGCCGCTGCCCCGGGGCCGGGACATGTCGTCGGCGGCGGTGGCGGCTGCTTCCCGCAGGCAGTCGTGCTACCTGTGCGACCTGCCCCGCATGCCCTGGGCCATGATCTGGGACTTCACCGAGCCAGTCTGCCGGGGCTGCGTGAACTACGAAGGCGCCGACCGCGTGGAGTTCGTCATCGACACAGCGCGGCAGCTGAAGCGGGCGCACGGCTGCTTCGCCGAGGGCCGGGCCCCTCCGCCGCCGCACGCCAAGCAGCCGCCGCTCTCCGCCAAGGAGCTCCTGGCGCAGCAGCAGCAGCTCGGACACGCCGCGGCGGCGGCAGCAGCGGCGGCGGCGGAGGCGGCGGCGCGTCCCCCTCCGCAGCCCCTGGAGCGCTACTCGCTGGCGGCCGAGCGGCCGCCGCCCCGTCTGGGCGCCGAGTACGGCGGCGGCCGGCAGGTCAACGGCATCCTGGTGCCCAACGGCTTCCCCAAGCCCGAGGAGCCGCCCGAGCTCAACCGGCAGAGCCCCAACCCGCGGCGAACGCACGCCGTGCCCCCCACCCTGGTGCCGCTGGTGAACGGAGCCGGGCTTCCCGCCGCCATCGGGGGCTTGGGCAGCCGCGCCGCCGCCGCTGCCGCCGCCTCGCTAGCCGCCATCTCCGCCGCGCCCGCCCCGATGGCCGTGCCTGTACCCCAGCAGACGGCGGCGGCGGCGGGGCAAGCGGCGGGACAGGCGGCGGGACAGTCCGGCGAGCTGGGGCACAAGCGCCCCGGCTCCGTCTCCTCCTCGTCCTCCTCGTCGGGCGGCGGAGCGGCGACCGAGCACGATGGCGGCGGTGGCAAGGAGAAGCGCGGCTCGTCCGAGAGCCTGCCGGCCGCGGCGGCGGAACTGGCCAGCGAGGGCAAGGCCCGGGCAAGCAGCGAGCAAGAGTGGCTGGCCAAGCCCAAGACAGTGCGGGACACGCTGCTGGCCCTGCACCAGCACGGCGGCCACGCTGTGCCGCCCTTCGACAGCAAGTTCAAGAAGGAGCCGGGTATGGCGGGAGGAAGGCTGCTAGGATACGAGACCAACGGTGCCGTGGCCAAGCCAGGTGAGACGGCGCGGGGCCGCGGGCAGGGCAGGGGAGGGAACGACGGGCCAGAGCGTATCTGGGGGTTGCTTTCCCGCGGTGCGGGGTGGAGGATCCTGGGGTGCTTCGACGGACTGAGTGGCCGGCAGGGTTGTGGGGGTTGGCCGCGGCAACTCGTTCCTGCGGTTGCTCGGCGGCGCGTTGCGACTGCGCTGCCTCCTCTTACTCCCTTCCTCCTCTCTTCTCCCTTCGCAGGGGCCCGGGCCGCCCGGAAGAGGAAGCCTTCCCCCGAGCCGGAGGGCGAGGCGGGACCCCCGAAGATCAACGGCGAGGTGCAGCCCTGGCTGCCCACCTCGTCAGAAGGGATGAAGCTGCCGCTGACGGCCACCCCGTTCATGTCCCCCCCGCCGCCCACCGCCTCGCCCCACTCCAACCGGACCACACCGCCCGAGGCGGCCCAGAACGGCCAGTCCCCCATGGCCGCCCTCATTCTGGTGGCGGACAATGCCGGGGGCAACCACGCCTCCAAAGAGGCCAACCAGGTCCACTCCACCACGCGGAGGAACAGCAGCAGCCCCCCCTCGCCCTCCGCCATGAACCAAAGAAGGCTGGGAGCCGGCAGGGAGGTGCCGGGCCAGGGGGGCAGCGCGGCGGGGGGGCTGGAGCCCGTGCACCCCGCCAGCCTGCCGGACTCGTCCCTGGCCACCAGCGTCCCGTTGTGTTGTACCCTGTGCCACGAGCGCCTGGAGGACACCCACTTCGTGCAGTGCCCGTCCGTACCCTCACACAAGTTCTGCTTCCCCTGCTCCCGGCAGAGCATCAAGCAGCAGGGAGCCAGCGGCGAAGTGTATTGTCCCAGCGGGGAGAAGTGTCCCCTGGTGGGCTCCAACGTCCCCTGGGCCTTCATGCAGGGCGAGATCGCCACCATCCTGGCCGGAGATGTGAAAGTGAAAAAGGAGAGGGACTCGTGACTGGCCCGCTCTGGTCACCCGACGTCACCTTGAACTCGAACTGCTCGAATTCTGTATATATCTATAAATATATATATATAAATATATATATATATCTCCAAGACAAGGGAAATGTAGACTTCATAAACATGGCTGTATAATTTTGATTTTTTTGAATACATTGTGTTTCTATATTTTTTGAAGACAAAAGGTATGTACTTATTATAAAGGCATTTCTTCTAATTCTTTTTTTTTGTTTCTTTTGTTTTCTTTTTGGTTTATTTTTTTCCCTTTTTGTTATAGCAACTATTTGTTGTGCTTCCCTGGTGACAGTTACTGTTCAATGTAGGCTGTGACTTGCGCTGCTTTTTTTAGAGAGCACTTGGCGAACCAGAAATGCTTCTAGCTGTATTTGTATGCACTTGTTTCTTTATTTTCTTTCTTTTTCCATTTTTCCTTTTTTTTTTCTTTTTTTGGTTTTGTTTAAATGCCAAATACACTTTCTGACATTGTAAAGATTGCCTTACTGTCTGTGATTCCTTATTCTTGGCCCCTGTCCTGTAGAGCTGGTCGCGTCCAGGCTTGGTCTGAGGTGGTTGGGGAGAAGAGTGGTTTAGCCAAGGTGCGGATGGATGCCTTTCGCCATCGCACCGGCCAGGCGAGTGTAGGGAGCCAGGAGGGTTTTCTCCCAGAAATGCGCATTGCGATGGCAAGATCTGCCGGATCAAGTCCCAAATTCCTCTGTGTTTCTCCAGGGAAGCTGCCTCTAAACTAGGATGTGGTGAGGTTGTCCGAGAGGCGCTGTTGAGTTAGGGATTCATGGGTTGGTTTGTTTTTGGTTTGGTGGTGGTGGTTGTTTTGTTTTGTTTTTTTTAAGGCAAAGTTGACCGCAGTTCACGTGATCAGTTGTAAGATTACAAAACTGCCATTTATTCACCAATTACATACCATAACGTGGAATTGTGATAACAAACTTAATGATACGATTGGCCAAGGCGCCAATGTAGCAACTGCCATCTCTGAAGGTCTTCAGCATCACTTTCTGGGGCTTTTGTGTCTGTGGACACAGTTGGGGATGTGGGGGAGAGGCTAATGATTTCTTGTTTTGATTAATTTTTTTTTAATTTTCAGATAGTGCAGGTGGACTTTGAGTTTTCTTATCAGTCACCTCTAGAGCTGTTGCTATTGTTACTATCGCTGACCCGGTATTTCCAAGTAGTGGCAGGTACGGTGTGGTACAGTGACAGCAGTGACTGAGGCTCTGCCAGATTGCCCACGGGCATATCGGTGACAGCCCAAATGTGGGTGGAGGAAACCTGTAATTTCCTTATTACGTGTGCTTGAAACAAAACCTACTGCTATTCTTTGAAAATGAAAATATAAACTGGTCAAAATGAAAGCAATTAGGGTTGCACATAATGGCCCCGGCCCTGCCTTTTGAGCTACTTTGGAGAACTCTTTTTATCTTTTTTTTTTTTTTTGTAAGCCACTTCTCTTGATCATGCTTCTGCATCACCAAGCAGACTTCTAAAAATCAATAAATCATTGGTTACTAGAAATAGTTCGAGTCTTATAGTGATGTTTTTGTGCTGTTTATAGTTTGTTGGCAACGCTGCAGCTGTATGAGCCCTTCTGTCGAGGTGTTTATAACTCGGTTCTAAGCGGTTGTTTCGGAGCAAAAGGGTGGTGAGGTCACCCCTTCCTGGGGATGGGCTAATAAACACTTTCAGTATCGGAAGGGGAGGAAAAATCTGTTCAGCTGACTATAATTTGAAGAATCTTGGGTGCTTTTTAATCAACTGTTCTTATTGTGATAATGTTCAGACTGCAATTGAATGCAGAGTAGAGCTTCTTCGGAAGACAACTTTTTTTTAAACTTTTTTTTTAAGAGAAAGAAATGGTCATTATTAGTATTTGAAGATCAGAGCTGCACATGCACAGTAATTTTTTTATGAAGTGTTTAATGAGCACACCCACTACATTGTGTTCCATATTACAGGTCAATGTAATATTAGATAAGACTTGCATGATAAACAAATCCATTGAGTCAATATTACGCTTTAAAACTTATACCTATAGTCAGGATTGGTGTCTTATGTAAACACGTTTAGCCAATTTGAAGCAAACGCACATTATATACATATTCCTATATATACCTATATATAAAAAGAAAAAAAAAACAACTGTAAAGGATTCTTTGGAACCACTATGATCTGTGTAAATGTGTATTTAGGCACTTTATTAAAAAAAATGGATTTTGAGCTGATAGATGGTACCAAGTTCTTCAAAGTTGCTTGGCATAATACCATGCATGGGATGAAGCTCAAGTTTTTGGTTAAGGTGGTATCTCTACACTTAAAAAAAGAAACAGAACCAAACCCTCAAAGCCTCCCTAAAAATGGCCTCCCATTTTATGTTATCAAGTGGTGGCCCAGCTCTGAGCCTGCCAAGGGCAAGACCTGCTCCTGACAAAGGGTACCCTTGTTTTGGGGCTGAGGGATGTTGATGTGACTGGGTGGAGAGGCCAGTAGACCTGGAGAGGATGGAAACTCCCAGGAGGTGGCCCGGGAATGTTGTAGGTGGAAAAGAAGTGGCTCACGGTGGCTAAGCACCCTCAGCTGATGTGCAGCCTCCAGACCCTGGCATTGTAAAAACTTCAGAACTGCAAAAGGAACCACCTCCCCCAGCCCCCCCCCCAAATAATCTAAGGACATACATAGCTCATTTTTCTCACATTCAATGTTCTTTTCTTCTTGGGTACTGAGTGACAGTAACGCTCTGGTGGATTTTCCCTTTATGCCAGTTTGCTACTTGCTGGGCTGCCAGTTTTTTTTGTTTTTTTAAATTATTTTGTTATTTTGACATGCTTTAGCTGCAACAGTGCTACTGTTAGTATTCCTTTTTAAACTTTTTAAAAGGTGATACTGTAATTTGTGTAGCATTAAAAGTGTTTCAATGAAGAATGTGTGATTTTAAATTGGTTTTTTCCAAAGCCACTTCCATCGCTTTTTTGGGTTTTTTCCCAAAGGTTGGGGTTTTTTGAACTGGCAGATCACCTGCCTGGTGCTTTTGTCGATACCTGATGAACGAACCTGTTGCCATTTTTACATTATTTGTATTTTTTACTTTAAATCCAGGAGCTAAGTGTAAGGAAACTAGGAGCTTTAAATACTTCTTGCTCTTCTTACAAAAAAAAACCCTCAAGAAAAAGCTGTTGTTGCCCAACTGCAATATTTTTTTTTTCAATTTTAGTAGTTTCTGGCACTTATTTGTAAACAGGCAGCAGGGTGGTGCAGTGCGGGGTGGGGTGTGGAGCTGGTGGGTTCAGCCCTGTGCCCTGGTCTTGGGAGATGGGAAAGGTGCCACTCAAGGGAGGCTTCGACTGCTTTTGTGGTGGCCTCAGAAAACCTGGTATGTTTGTGACTCTCTTTTTAGATGTGCTGTAAACCAGGCCATGGCAACCGTGTGTTTTTATGAACTGGCACTTAGGCACGGGGTATAAATACATTTGAGAGTGCTCTCTAGTGGCTTGTTATGTCAACAGAGCCGCTGGATCCTGTCCTTCTGTGCCTGGGCCAAGCCCTGCTCATCTGTCCCGCTGGTAGGGCAGCCCCTCACTCTTAGTGGGATGGGACAAGGGGTTACCCAGCCACCGTGACTGCAGCATGCCACCCGTCCTGGTTGCACCTTCTCCCCATGTCTAACTCAATCCCAAAGCAGCGTGGGACACCCACTTTGTGTGCAGGGTATTCTGGCACAGCAGGAGTCCCTGGAGAAGGAAGCATTGGACCACGTGGAAATTCATGGCACCAAGAGCAGGGGAGCTCCACTTAAGTCAACACATTTGTAGCTCACTCCTACTAGTTCAGTGTTGGCTTCACCACAACAGGGCTACAAGCAGGAGGCATCTAGCAACTAGGCTTGACGTTGCTCTACCCTCAGCATTTCATGGTTCTCCTCAGGCATTTGCACTTAGGTAGCTCCTGCTGCTGCTTTTGAAAAACAATGAAAACCCCTCACACCTTTCCACTAGTAGACTCTTGATTTTTCATGTGCCACAGCACAAGCTGCACCTTCAAGTCTCTGCTCCAGATATAACAAGTCTGTGCTCCCTTTCTTTCCATGTGAAACTAGAAGGTGGATGAATATGTTCTCTGCAGCAGGCACATTGCAGTGGGTGAGGGCTGCAGTGGGTGGCCCTCACTGCTTGCCAAGCAAAGCCATGGGATGGCCCAGCAGGGCTCCTGAGTTACCCTTTGTTCCCAGGAGCCCAGACACCTTTCCTTCTGCCACCCCAAGGTCAGACAGTGCTCTTGGCAGATGAATGGAAAGGCTGCTTAGCCACTTCATCACCCTGGGCTGCTGTTCAGCAGGTAACACTTTTGCTGCCTGGAGCGAGCCATGGGCTTTGAGCACTAAGTGTAGGGTTCAAATCAGATTGACAGAGCTCCTTGAAAGGCTGAAGTCTCCCTTCTGGGAAAGAAGAAATGCTGATGTCTCCCATAGAAATCTCCTAAATGCAAGGTAGTGGCCGTATAGCTTCACATGGATGCACTGAAGGTGGGGTGACAACTCTGCAGTTATTTTTACACACACTTCACCTCACTTTGCTTCTGTTTCTTCTACTCCAGATAGTTTTGTAGAGGTTGGTACAGCAGGGTACATGCTATAACCCCAAATGTTGCATTGAGTGGAAATGCCTATAAAATAACCTTATGGAGAAGCCGGGAAATGTTCACACAAGCTTCTGTTTGTAATAGGTTTGTTTCTTCCTCCCATCATCTTCACTCAGCAAAACACCACAAGGGGCATCCCTGCCATCACCCCAAAAGTCTCCTTCTCTGCCTCCTTGACCCATCACTGCTTGTCCTAGTGGTCCCCAGCCCTGAGTTTTCCCCATCCCTTCTTGCAGCACCCTGCCTGTGGCTTCCCTGGGCAACTCTGAGGCGCCTCTGGTGTTCAGGGAGACCTCAATGGCTGCCTCTGGAAAGGAGTGCAGGAAGGAGTCGGCTTTTCACTGCAAAAATGCCAACTATGCATTTATTCTACCCTTCTCCACTACAAAATACTCCACCATCCCCCAGAGATGCTTCATGACTTTTTTTTTGGCAACTATTTGAAAACAAACAGAGCGCAAGTCAACAGGGATGAAAGGGGTTATTGGCTCACCAGGTCGCTTCCTAGCAGCAAGAGGCAACTCCTCCCGTTCTCACAGTGCTGGGCTGGAGCTGCTGGTTGGTGACTGGGAAATTGGGCAGGCCATGGGCTGTGGATGGGGGCCTCACCCTGCCACCCACTCAGCCATGGGCACAAGAAAGCAGCAGGACTTTCCCCTTCTCCCTCCTGTGGTTTTGGTTGTTTTTATTTTCTTTCAAGCTTCTTGCAATCTGCATGAACTGAAGAAGGCACAATTTTTTTTTTCAAATACATTCCCTTAATATTTTTTCCACCAGAACACCAGTTTCTTTCCAAGTTGTTTTTATAAGAGTGTCATGTTCTCCAGCTGTCCAGTAGTAAGAGAACTTAGAGATACTAGACAACAACTGCATAATGGAATAAGGCATTTAATTTTGTCCAGACTTACTTACAACTCGTTGAGGTTTTTTTTCTTGTTACTTAATTCAGCTGCTGCTAAGCACTTGGAACAAATAATTTCTCTCTTAAAATGTATCACCCCTCAGCTGATAGGTAAAAAGCTCAAGAACTAGAGTACTCTGTGAAAGACATTAATGGGGAGCAGGGGAGGTGATGCTGAGCATCACCTTTCTTTTGTGAGCCCACTTCTCTCTGTGTCAGCACCTCTGCTTTTCTTTGGAGAGACAAAACTCCTATAACCTAACAATCCCCTTTATACCCACCATAACTATTTTTACAATCCAGAGGGTTATTTTACCTCACTGGTTTTGCTTCCTTGTGTTACAGTTTCTCGTTGCCGGGATTCCTTTGCCTACCATTTAAAAATTAACTTGTGAAGATGGAGGTCCAGCTTCCTCTACCATTTGGTTATTTCCTGAAACCCACCTCCTAACAGCGAGGCTTTCCAGGTAGCAAGACTTTCTGGGAACAGCAGTGTGGTACACACATGGTGGTTAGCCATTTAGCCTCCAGCCACCTTTTGGTGTGACTTGCACCAAAGGCTCTGCAGATTTCAAGATTTCAAGTGGTGGAAGGTGTGGACCTCCTGGTTATCTTCTGAGCAGGAACATTTTGAACTGCAGCAGCAGCATGTGTTGCTTCATCCTGTGTCACAAAAGTTTCCTGACATTTAGTGTTTTGGGGTGGATCCCTTCCTTTTCTGCAAAGAGTGCCAATTCCTGTGCTGCTTTTAATGGATAACAGTCTACAAAGTGCTGGAGCAACACCAACAAATCGAGTTTGTGTAGGCAAGCTTCCGAGCTCCCTGTTTAGCTGCTGCCTGGCTGCACAGGGACAAGGTTCCCTGCCCTGCCAGGCTCTCCTCATCCCCGCTGTCACCCTGCTTTCCCTGGGAGGCACACACAGAGGTGTCTGCAGGGGAAGGGGCTGTCCAAGAGGGTTGGGTTTTGGCCATATTCACTCTTCCCTATGGGTGCGGTTTCTTCGTGAGCAGCTCCAAGATTGTTTAGGTTGGAAAAGATCTCTAAGACCAGTAGCCTAACCATTAACCCAACTGTCCCAAGCCCACCACTATAGCATGTCCCTAAGCTGCAGATCTAATGACAAACTGGATCCCATCCTGACAACAGCTCTGTCATTGGCTTCACTGGCTCCACGGAAGCAGCCCTGTATGTAAAGTTACCCGACAAGTGCAGGAAGAATCAGGCCCTGAGTGTACGTGATGAGTTACCCCACACACGTTTTTGCTCTAATTATTTATTAAAAACCGTTTCGTTATAAATAGGTTTTGCAGTTAAATGTGTTGCTGACATTACCAAATTACTTATCTGCAATTAATTAAATCGTAGCAGATTTCTATGTTTATTATCTTTTCTATCTACTATAAATAATTTAGAAGAAATGTCAGTTCTTTCAGGGTACTCTGGATGTGGAAATAAGACAAAGGAGCAATCTGGACCTGAGCAGAGCAAAATTGTTCTATCCCCAACCTTTTAACAAGCAAATCTTTAGAGAAACTGGGAAGGAAAAGGGCAAGGGGAGGGCTGAGGAGTGAAACAAAGTGCTGGTTCCTGTCATCAGCATTGCAGGGCTCCTGGCTCCACACAGGGCATCTCTTGGCTGCTCTTCAGGATAATGGGAAGGAAGCGCAGGGCTATAGGAGTGATGGACTCAAAGCTGTTACTGACCCACCGGTCTGCCTTTTCTCCACTGTTTTTGCTTTGCTTGAAGCAAATGGGAAAGAGACTTTGTTGTCACTGCCAAGCTGGATTTTCCTTTTGAGAAACCAACAGGAAATGTTGTTGGAAAATTCACATTCAAACTAACTTTAGAAACATGTTTCAAGTTAATTTACCTGGGAAATGCAATCCTTATTCATGAATAACAGGAGAAATACATCACGTTTCCAGGCAGAATCTCACACATTTATATTTTAAGACTCTGCTCGTTGGGACTGGCACTTCACTGGTTTATAACAGAAAGGGAGGACTGGGTCAGTTTCCTGAAGTTTCATTCACTACTGTTGCTGTCTCCTTAGGGGTGTCCTGACAGGAAAGAGATTTGTGAGTCCTGGGATGCAATCTCTGCTCCTGCCTGTGATCCCTCCCTCTCTCCCTGGCAGTTTATGGAAAAAAAAAGAAGATGGAGGTCATTCCAGCAGAGACACAAGCCATGTTGTAGGGTCTGGTTATGGTGAATCTGCATTGGTTCAGCCACAGAATATGTGCAGTTGTGCATACCTGGCACGAAGCTGCCCACATTTCCTTTGGCTGTAGTCAGGTTTCTTACAGATACATATTTAATAGGGCTGCCCTCAGTTATTGCCAAGAGAGAGATTTGTTGGATGAGGTCTTCTGCTGAAGGTTGTTGGATGCTGGAGTCAGCTCCTCATCTTCTGATGTTCAGCCAGAGCTGGGTTTGCTCTCCATCCCTGGAGCACAATTGGGTATGACCTCACCATAGGACAGCTGGTCCCTCTTCAGCTCCTGTGGGATGAGCCGAAGTTTGCTCAGCCTTGAAACTGAAAGAGGGGAAATTTAGATTAGATTTTAGGAAGAAATTCCTCCCTGTGAAGGCAGTAAGGCAATGCAACAGGCTGCCCATGGAGGTTGTGGATGCTCCATCCCAGGTTAGATGGGAGTTAGACTAGATGACCTTCGAAGGTCCCTTCCAACTCTACGCATTCTGTGATTGTGTGAGTCTGTGTAACCCCTGGCCTGTGCTGGAGCTGCTGTAGATTTACAGCAGAGTCTGGAAGAGCTCTATTCCAGTAGCGCAGGAGGAAGCAAGGGGCCTCCTGACAGAAGAGCGTGGTTGGGTTTCTCTGTCTGACAGACAGTGCCAAAACTGTGTTGTTCTTGTTCTGGAGAGTTCCCCAACTGTGCTAGAGAGTGGCACAAGGGAAGGAGCTGCAACATGATGCCTCTCAAACTAAGTGCAGCCTGGGAGAGTAAAGCTTAGAGTAGCAGCTGGAGCCATTCACTCTCCCACCTCCCCCTTTTCTTTAAATTGGAGACTCAGGGCATTGCATTACACCAGTCACCTATGGCCATTTGCCGGAGGGATGAGACTCTGCTAAGATTTAGAAAGAAAAATTAAATACTTGTTTGAAAAACAGTGGTTCAGATGTGCAGATTTTTGTGTGGAGGCTGCTGGGCACTACCAAATTGCCCAGGTAGCTACTTGGAGTGAAGCAGGGGCAGAGGCTGCAGACCCATGCGCAGGGATCTGTGGTCCTGCAGTGGTGCCTCAGCTCGCAGGGCAGTTGGTAGATAACTGGAGCTGCAGTGAGCTCTGGTCCTTCACTCTTGCTTCTTTTTGTGAAAAGAGAACACACTTCACCTAGCAGGTGAGATCTTGCTGGTGTGCAAGGTCCCATGTCCCTCACCTTCCCTTTAATTTAGTTGCTGCCTTTCAGTGTCTCTGCATCCCATACATAGCCGGTGAGCCAGCCACAGCTATCTCAGGCTGAACAAACTCCCAGAGGTGGGACCTGCCCCTACTCCTCACTGTGCTTATCTTGTACAGGTGCAGCCTGGTGTGGTGGTGAAGTCTGTTTGTGCATGAGTGGTGGCACAAGAGCAGCAGTGGCGAAGTGAGACTGAAGGAGGGAAGTCTTGCCTGTCTAAACAGCAGTGTGATGGAGGGCTGGCTTCAGCTCACTGCAAACCCTGTGTTTCTCCTCCCGCCACCATCCCATCACTACAGAAAGCCTGCCCAGAGGGGCTCCCCAGCAGAGCCATCTTCCTTTCCTTTGACCAGCCTTCTGTGTGAAATTCCACTTCATATAGTCTTTCCCTTTTAAAAAAAAATAGGGAAAAAACGGGGCCTAAAGGTCAACAACCCAGCAATGTCGGTACAGAGGCTGCTCAGTGAGGGGGTGCACTGGTCTCTCCCACAGCCCCAGGGAGCCCCAGCTCCCTTCCAGGCACGGCGTCGCAGGCAGGAGTAAGCGAATGGGCAGAAATTGCTCTGACTTAGCAAGAGGTCATGCAGAAAGATCCGTGCTGGCAGACGAGGCTGTGCTAAAGATAACTGTTTGACAAACTATATTTACTCTCCTTTTCTGGGAGGACTTATAGGGGATTTGGAGCATTGTGCTAATATAAGCCATCCAGCGCCTGCGGTAGAGGAAGCGCCTACTCCAGGCTTCTCTGCGCTTGTGCCTTTACAAGCCATGAGAGGGGACACGGCTGAAAATAGCCTCCTCTCCTAATTGTGTTTTTGGGAATGCTAATCAGCGGGTTTGCTCTTCCCATCAGCAGCGACTGGGCTGCGATGGGGTGTGATCAAATGCAGCTTCTTCCCTCCCCATCACCGCCATTTCTCTCACCAGCAGCACCAGCCGTCCCTGCTTGTGTTCCTCCCTAACCTGCAGCTGAGGTGACCTGTTTGGGGGCTTTCAGAGCCAGGGGACAGCCCGTCGTTTGTGTTTTCTGGGTGTTCTGGGAATCCTCTGAGCTGGGGCTGGCTTTGCGCCTCCCAGAGCTCCCCAGTGAAACAAAGGCAGTAGGGGGTAGCGCCGGACAAAGGGGTGAAGGAGAGAATCCTCCTAAAGAGTCAGGATTTTTCAGCCGATGCTCCGTAAGCTTTCTGCCCTACAGGGAAGAGAGGGACTTGAGATTTTGAGTATGCAGTAACCATGACAAATACAGAAGTACAAAAACAGCTCTAGGCAGCGAGGAAGAACAATGCCGAACAAACAAACTGGCCATCTGTACCATCTCTGGCTCCTAAAAGTAAACACAAACACAGCCCCACACTGGAAAGGACTGCGCTCAGAATAAATCAATTAGCTCCACCAGCCCTCGGAGGCAGCAGGGAGGAGGGTGAAGGGCAGGGACCAGAGGAGCAGAATTCTTCCTGCCAGCCCTCAAGTTGGCTCTCTGGGCTCCTCAACAGCTCTGATGAGGACTGGGGAGTGAAGATCTGCAGAGCGCTCCCCCCGCAAGTGATATGGGGAGTGACACCATGGAAAATCTTGACCCTGGACGGGGAGGGAGTATGTCCAGAGTTCACATTTCAGAGACTTCCTTTCCCAAGCCCCAGCCAGTGAGGGTCTTGTGATCCTTCCTCTCTCTTCTCCTTCGGGCACAGTAGGGTGTTGGGAGGGTTATAAATACAGGCAACTATTTGCTCTAATCCATATCTGTCTGTGGGGATCAGTAGTGCATCTGGCTCCTCTTTCCTCACTCCTAATTTATCCCTGATCCACTTGCCCATACCATGGCCACCATTCTTAACCCTCAGCTTGCCCTATTTCTTACTGATGTCTCCTTACGTGCCAAACATGGGAAATGGCCAGATTTGGTGAGCAGCCTGGTCTAGTGAGAAGTGTTCCTGCCCATGGCAGGGGGGTTGGAACTAGATGATCTTTGAGGTCCCTTCCAACCTAGACAATTCTATAATTCTATGATATGTTGTGGGAGCCACAGAGCTTGAAGACCAAGATATTTTCACTGTGAGGGATCTCTGCTGTGTACCTAAGGAAGGGAGACAGGCATTTAGTGCTGCAAATCAGGCACCTCAGAGGTTACTGTGCAGTGTTGTATCCCACCAGCTGGGAGGAGGTGGTGATGGAACGCATCTCCACAGACATATCTCGGGGCATTGCCTACCAGCTTCCACGTTTGACTCCCTTAGGCTGTCCTGTGCTCCTGTGATAGGCACCAGGGCTGTGTGTGAACTGTTCCACTCACCTCAGGAGATACCAAGACCAGAGGCTATGCAGGACATGTGTGCAGTCACATTGCCATCTCACTGCCGGAGCAGCCTGCAGGCAGGCAGGAGCTTGCTGTTACTGTAAGGATGTGCATTAGCTGTGCCTAATTGTGTCCCTTTGGGGAGGGCACAAGTGGGTGAAACTTGAGTTGGGGGCAAGGATTAGAAGAGCAGTGCAGCCTGGAGGAGCAAACAAACACAGCCATGAAAGGGTGGCCTGCTGAGCCCAAAATCTGTCACTGTCACAGAAAGAGCAACAGCAGCATCTGTCTAACAGCACATACCAATGGGGTAGGAGCTCTTTGTTGGTGCGTGACCTTCAAGTCATTGCCAGGAATAGACTTTGGCTCCAGTTTCAACTCTAAGTAAAGCACCTTTTCTTGTCATGATTTGGAAGCTGAGGCATTTCAGTTTCCAGAAACAAACAGAGCTCACAGGAGGCAGCCAATGGCCCTGGCTGCTGCAGAGCCCCACATGGCTCCGGAAACAACCGGGCTCTGCACTTTGGGAATGTCACGGGACAAAGGGACTCCATGGGCTTCTTCCCTGGTGCTCCTTGTCATTGTACAGGAGTGCCATCCACTAAGAGGCCCTGGCTGATAATGCAGTTGCATCTTTTCTCCTAGTATGTAAGAAGTGATTAATCTCAGTTTTTTCAAAGGTCTGAGTATTTTTAACAGCGTAATTCATTTGTTGTACTTGGCTACTGGTTCCCTTAGGAGAGCTCTGTTTCTTTCTGAAGACCCTGAAGCCCAACAGCTGAAGGAGGCTGAAGGAAGACTGCCTTCCCTTCAGGTTAGCAGAGATGCAGGATGGGGCTCCAAACAGCCATTGATTTTGCATTATAGTTGTCACCTTCAAACCAAACTAATCCAACCTCCCACTTTGACAGTCTCTGCTTAGCCTATTTGATGAAGTTGGCTGAGAAACATAGACCACGCTGTGCTTAATGGAAGTTGCCACCCCAGAAAATAGAGGGTGTACAGGACCAGGGGGCACAAACCCCATTCTAGGTGCTGCTCCTCTGCCCTACTAGCTTGAGTAAGCTCTGCTCAACTCCTGCTTTTGGTGATGGCAGCATCAGAAGGATGTAAAGCACAGCCTGTACTGACAGTAGAGAGGGGCTGCACCCTCGGCAGGGCTCTTGTCAGCCCTTAGGAACATGTTCCTGCCTCCCCTGCCTCTGCAAACTGTGATCTGGATTCACTTCTTCAGACCCAGCAACCTGCAGCAGGTTGTAGTCAGAAGGTCACAGCCACAATGATCTTAAAGGTCTTTTCCAGCCTAAATGATTCTATGATCTTGTCATTTTGTGCACAACCATATGTGTCCATAGTGGAGGCACCATGTGTGAGCATGGAGAAGAACTTTTTATGAGGGACTCTAGTGATAGGACAAGGGGGATGGTTTCAAGTGAAAAGAGGGGATATTTAGATTGGATCTTAGGAAAAGCTTCCTGCCTGTGAGGGTGCTGAGGCACTGCAACAGGTTGCCCAGGAAGGTTGTAGATGCTCCATCCCTGTATGTGTCCAAGGCCAGGTTGGATGGGGCTCTGGGCAACCTGGTCTAGTGAGTGGTGTCCCTGCCCATGGCACGGGGTTGGAGCTATGTGATTGCTGAGGTCCCTTCCAACCTAAACCATGCTGTGATTCTATGTGTTTTGAGAAAGTGGTGAAAACAGCACGTGTGGGCCTGTGAACACTCTACCTGTCCTTTCGCAGCCCAGAAGATGCTTAACGACCCTCAGGAAGAAAACATTTTGCTAAGCATCAGCCAAAACAGGAGGTTTCAGGTCAGTAGAAAGCTATGTCTGATGCACCTCTGGAACCTTGAGACCCAAAAAACGAATCAGGATGAGGTCTTAAGAGTGAGCGGTGGCAGCGCAGGAGGTGGCAGCTGCTTTTACCTCTGGTACTTAAACCTCTGTTCCTTCAGAAACATTTTCTCTGCTTGTTTGAAATGTCACTTTAAGTAACCACAGAGAATAGAAGCCTTTTGTTATCGGCGGTGTCTGCTTGCTCTGCCTAGCAAAACCCAAACTGCAGGGGACATTACCCACCACAGAGGTAGCAAGGCTGGCTGGCAGTGCTTCAGAAACAGAGGAGCAGGCTTGGAGCAGAGAATATTTACAATGATTGTTTAACTTGCAAAAGGCCAGCACCGTTAGGTGCCTTCATGCAAGTGAAGAGCCTAGAAAAGGAGTCTGAGGGGAGACCTCATTGCTGTCTACAGCTACCTGAAAGGAGGTTGCAGAGAGGTGGGGGTTGGTCTCTTCTCACAAGGAACAAGTGACAGAACAAGAGGAAATGGACTCAAGTTGTGCCAGGGGAAGTTTAGGTTGGATGCAAGGAGAAACTTCTTAATGGGAAGGGTCATCAGGCCTTGGAACAGGCTGTCCAGGAAGGGGATTTAATCACAGTAATGGAAGTTGTGACACAGTTTAGACACAGTAGCCTAATGACCTTGAAAATTTTTTCCAACCTAAACAGTTCTATGATTCTACTGCTGTTTTACAGACCAACCACTGCACCAATTTGCCTTGGCTAGTTAGGCATAGCAAGGCATGCAGATAGGAAGCCAGCAGGACAGGCAAGTGAGGTTTTGAGGTCACTTTGCACAACTCTAAATGAGCACAAGGTGTATGGCAGATGTCCACAACGTCTCATGAAAGCCCAGGAAAGTTTTTATTCAAGGTTGCTAAGCTGAGTAGGTATTGTGGTTTGAAAATTATCACAATTTTCAGACTTACAGGTGTGTGCTTTTATGAAGGAAAGAAAACATCCTGTTGCTTTAAGAGGCTTCTCTTCCCCG
>JAOXOE010000256.1:27872639-27918143 GCA_028565055.1 Phoeniculus purpureus
AGGGAGGTGCTCCACTTCCTTCATCATCCTCATTGCTCTATGCTGGACTCTCTCCAGCAGCTCCACATCCCTCTTGATCTGAGGGGCCCAGAACTGGACACAATACTCCACAGAAGCAGCTTGTTAACGCAGGGTGGAGACGTGTACATCAGACACAAGATTCTAATGCCTCGCTAGTGTGGGACGATGCTCTTTACCCCTGTCTCCACGTTGGGTGAGCAGTAAGAGAGCAGCCAGTGGTCTGGAGTGGAGAAGAGGCCAACAGAGAGGTGTCAGTGTTCACATCAGAAATGGGGCTGGGGAAATCACCATTTCTTCCTCCTTGGGGCTGAACGGGCAGAGGACAGTGTCACACTGCTCAGGGGACGATGCAGGTGAGTGGAAGAGCGTGGGGCATGGTGGTAGCCCAGAAGAAGTTGCTTAGAGGGACATGTTGAAAGAACAGGTTTGTCCAGGCTGGAAGAGTGGAGGATGAGGGCAGACCTGGCAATGTGTCAAATATGTAAGGATTGCCATTAGACTAACTAGTCTTCAGGTAGGCAGAGAAGAAGGAGAGATGTTTCTCAGGGAGAGTAAGCTGGGTTAGAGCTGAAGGAGAAATATTCTGTGACCTGCAGCCATGGCGAGGGCTGTCCCTGTCACCAAAGATATTTTAAAAAGGTTAAACAAATGTCAGTCGGGGATATCAGACAGGAAGAGAGGGAAAGGGAGGGCAAGAGGGGCTGTGTGATCCTCTGGAGGTCCCTCAAGCCGTACATGTCCACGACTACTGTGATTCAGGCTGGGGCAGTGCCCAAAATGTGTCTGGTGAATTCCACACGTGTTCAGAGTGACTCCTCACTCCAAGCTGTATGTTGTCCTAAAATGGTGCTTGAGTTTTGCAGGAAGGTCATGCCTTTTATAAAATGGGATATTTAGGGCATCAACACCACCTGTATCCCCAGATTTTTCACTCTTGAAATTATTTTCTGCAGCCCTACTTCAAGCCTTGCTGAGTTTTACGCTCGCTCAGATCAAAGCTTCTCTACTGGCGTGTCTGCAATGCCTGCCCTGCCAAAGCTAACATATAACACAAATTAAATGATAACTTGTATGAAATATTGTTTCATCTATATCCAACACCAATACTGCAAGATGTTGAATCCTAACCTCCTTCCTCAGAAATAAAGTAAAATTGAGACGTGCCAAGAAAGAGCTGCCAGGAAGAAAGCAAAGGTTATTCTGCATGGTGCTGGGCATTAGCTTCACAAGGAAAGCAGGGGTGAGGTTAAGCTGAATGCAGCCAATGTGCAGAATAGGTCAAGCTAGACAATATCGTAAAAAGGTTGTTGTTTCAGGCACGGCTTAGTTAAGTTGGAGGATTTAAGTACAACAGGCTCAGAAGTGTTGGAGCTAGAAGGCTGCACTTAGATTTGGAAAGAAAATGTCTTCAGGTGTTGGTATTTAAAGTTCAGCTAAATTCACTCACCTCTTCTGGTCCTGCTTCATGGATGTGCTCTACGGAACCTTTGGGAGTCTGAGTTACGCTGTGCTGGGTAATGGTCATCTTCTTCCCCAGCACAATTTACTATTTACTGTGTATTTAAAGAGTCAGATCTTCTGTGTGGAAGGAGAGCTTAAACAGGGAGAACTGCTGCACAAACTGGTTGTGTAGTGAAAAAAGAAATTGAAATCAGGATTTGCTACTTGCTGCTTTTTTTAAGCAACCTCTGCCTACAGCCAGGTGGTAACTCCCTGCTCGCTTCTATTTCTGCTCCTCCACCATCGCCTCTATGCTATTTCTTGCTCTCTTTCCCCAGTTGGCCAGGCTGCTCACCAGTGCCTTTTAGGGCAGGGAAGGGCAGGACACAGGGCTGCAGCCGCATGCCCCCAGACTCCCACCACCATCCCCAGCCTACCCGTGCCCTTTGGAAAGTGGTACAACTATAGAGAGCAGGAAAGGGGTGTGTGTGAGGGGGGTCGGTTATATTTAGTTCACCAAGGACAGTTACAGCTTGGCATCAGCCTTGCTTGCTCCTGGCAGCTGGGCTGTTCTCCACCGCATGCCCCATGCCCGCTGCCCTGGCACCACGTCCCGTTACCCGCCCGCTGTTCTCACCCGCTGACGCAGGGGGTTAGTCCTGAGTGCGCAAACAACTGGCTGAGGAGCCACGTGCTTCACTTCACACAGGGCAAAAGCCAGGGCAAGCCCTGCCACTCACCCAGAGGTATTTTGGCAGTGCCAGTGGGCATCAGCATGGGTTGGGAATTTCAGTCCCTGCTCGTCTCCAGTGACAGGCTCCTGTGGCCCCAGACACGCTCCGACTGAGCACAGCATTTACCGGTGGTTATTCTAGGGCAGAGAGCAGGCGCAGAGTTTTGCAGTCACAAGGAACACATTCCTCTGGGTTTATCCTCCCAATTCCACTGCCAGTGCTGTGATGGGAATAGTAATTCCAGCCCGTTCAGCACAGCGGGCTCTGGGTACCCTTGTCCCAGCATGAGGCAGGCGAGTACCAGCTTGTTTCACCTCTCCACCCTGGAGACTTTCCCTCCTGTTGGTCAGCTCTTTGGCAGTGTTTGAGGGGCAGATTTTTTTCCCCCTGAGTCAGGCTGTATTGGGCAGATGCCATGAGTATCTTACTGGGTCCTTAACTCCATGAGGGGTCTGGTCTCACTCGAGTTGCTGAACGCAGTCAGTGAAACGTACACTTTGTCTTTTCAAGATTAATGAGGCTCCTTCCTCATGTGACATGGACAGCTGGATTTTTGGCAGTGCTGAGCAACTACAACCACAGTCACTTGGAGAACACTGGCACACAGTACTCTGGAAAACTGGGCCATGTTCCTCCCGTGCAAGCGGCTTGTTGATGTGTGGGGTATCAAACGTGCAAGAATTATTCTTACCAGTCAAAGGATGACTCATAACTACTTTCTGAGAACATTAAAACCCTAGACACAATGCTTCTTGCATATCACAGCACATCAGTTCAGCACAGGATACTAAATGCTCTCCTCTATTACAGAAATAGTGATGTCTAATAACTTCGGAGCTCGAGTATCACCATGGAATTTATAATTCATATCCAGAACAGCATTTTCCCATTCAGCAGCCTGGGGCAGATGCCACAATGGATTAGACAGCATGGGTACACATAATGAGACGGGGTGATGTCATGGTGTAGCATTCCTCCTAAGCGGTCTAAAAATACCCTCTCCTGCTTTCCCACATTTCATCAGAGCCTGCTCTGATGCTTTTGCGCCCGTTCCCATGGCAACAGCTCCTATTGTAGCCCAGACCCTCATGCAGATGTTGTCATTGATCCAACACCTTGCGGCAGCTTTGATGGCGCATTGTCTTCTTGTCTCCTGCTCCCCATCTGGGTTCTGCCCCAGTAAGGATGGCTTGAGACGCCTTCTCCTGCTCAACACCCCTTTGATCTGAAGGAGGAGAAAGGGGAAAGTATTGATCTGGTTTCATTATCAATTCTAATCCTTCTTGGGGTGCTTTCGGAGGGCTAAAATGATGCACTACGGAGCCCGCTGCACGTTCACTTGTGTGACTGTTAAAATAGGTGCCTTAAATAAAACCAGTTGAGGAATCAAGAGTGATTAGTGTTGGGAGACCCTAATTAAAACCTCACTCTGAGAGGCCATGGAAAAACTTCTGTTTCATAGGGAAATGCTGCTGCTCTACTGTTCACACAGTCTGATCAGAGCCCTTTTTTCTTTTTTCCCCACTTTTTCTGTCTTCTGTCTGTTTTCCCCCCACCAAGTGCCTGGGGAAGTTTCCACATTTTGGCTGTGTTCATTGTTCAGGCTCTCCCCACCCAGGCTTGTCGCTCCAGCGTGGCTGGAAGGGAAAGGGAGGGAGGCACTGGAGCTGCGCTGGAAGAGCTGCACCATGGGTTACTGCCGAAATGAGATGTAGCTGTAAGAAAAAAATACAGAGAACAAGGAAATTCTGCTTAATCACCTATTGTCTGCAGTTGTTTTGCATTCTTCACCTGTCACTCTTTGCTGGAGTCGGACGTTGTTCTCCTGATGATGAGAACCTGACAGATGGGTGGTAATGAATGTGTAACTGAAGACCTGGGCTTTTGCATCTGCATTATTTATTCACCTAAAGCAGGAGCTGCTCTATATTTAGTGCATGATGTCAGCAGCTTGTTTGCATCCTTAAAAACTGGCAGGAAGCCACATCTCACATGCTACACGGAATCACTGATAAATGCTTCTTTTCACCGAAAGAAAAACAGCCTAATAAATGCGTCTCTTTTCTGCTTTCATCTCTTCCCCTCCCCTCCACGCTCCTTTTCCCCTTCTGGGATTTGTCTCTCGGTGGCAGAGCTCAGCAGCATCTGTGAAGTGGAAATGAGCAGGCAGTGCAGCAGATCGAAATGAGGCCGTGGGTATGCTCGGGAAGCTGCTGCCCTCCCAAACCCCCTCTGCTTCCCCCCTCCAAAATCCTGGGGCTCTGCCAAAGACTCAGCCAAGCAGGGCAGAAGGGGAAAAAAGAGAGCGAGGGAGAGCCTGGTCCCTGCAGCACAGGCTTTGTGGGATGCTGGTATTCCCGGTATGTAACGAGATTCAGTTGGGGTTGAGCAGGGGGGACAGGCAGAGCTCCCACGCACTGTGCTTGGCGCAGACATGGCCCCGTGACAGATACCAGTAGTTCTTTGCTCTTGAACGTGTCTGTGGTGTCATGCCTTTGTAGGGGAAACGCAGCCGGGGTGGGGGCTTTGCTGGCATTGCTGCAGAACCAAGGGCCATGCGCAGATATCAAGTTGGATGCATAAGAAAATAGATTTGGGTGCCAGATCTTCAGCTGCCATTAGCTGGCAGGGCTCCACTGAATTTCCATGCACCAGTTCATGCCCGCTGAGAGTCTGATCCTTAGGTCAAACATGGCGAGTAAGGGGGTGGAGAGGCTCAGCGCAGTTACTAGCTCACACGGACATGCCTCTCCTAACAGCTTAGGGCTAGTTTTCTAAAGCTGGCAGGTGCCATGGTTTCACAGCCTATCTGGCTTCTCCATGGCAGCGGTGATAAGACCTGTAGGGAGCTGCAAATGTATCACCAGCAGATCCCAAGGCTCCAGTTTGTGGTCGGAGTGGGCTGCTGCTTTGGCCATCACTCACTCAGATAAAGCACACAGGCTGCCATGGGGCCAGCGTCCTGCGCCGTGCCAAATGAGATGTGAGAAATACATTTCAAATAGGCGATTGACCCATGGAAACAATCAGACCGTTTGTTTCAGCGAGGGTTTTTTTGCAGTGGGCACAAAGCAGTTAGCGTGAAGCCAAAGATTTCCCCTCCCCGAGCATTTCCCTACCAGGGTTTAACAGAACTGCTGCCAATGCAGACTGTTAAGAAGCCGGAGGGGGAAGACGTAGCCTCACTGCAGAGCTGCTGCAGATGAATGACTTTGCCTGTTTATTAAACAAGCCGATTTGAGCTTCCGCTCCACGGCCATTTGCTTGATGAGTTTGAACAATAATGAACCAGGATTTAAAAAACACCCACCCTGCCCCTGAGAAATTCAGGCTGCTCCAGCAAATGGGATCACATAAAGTTGGTGGTATCATGTGTCCTGTTAATGTTCAGAAACGACATCCCTGCATCCTGAGCTTATTCAAACCAGCGCTTTGCTTTGTTTTTGGTGAAGAGGGCAACCTGCAGGTTAAGCATTAGATAAACATTTGGGAGGAATTAAACAGGGAGAGGTGAGGATGGAGCACGAAAGGAAATTCTTTCAAGAGCTTTAGCATAAAACATCCTTCTATAAAGGAACATGCGAGACAAGGTTTCAGATGAGACAGTTGTCCTCCCAGGAAAAACATCATGAAGTTGTTACACAGAAACTCGTTAAAGAAAAAAGTCAAGGCGATGCCACAAGATGGTATCTCAGTAGTCCCAGATGTTCAGTGTTCTGGGAAAAAAAGAGGAAAGATTGCTCTCAGAAATTCTTCCCGTGTCAGCAGAGTACTCAAGGAAATTTGGAGTGCATTTGTAAAATAAAGAGAGATGCTGCTCCTTGGAGTAACACGGGCTGTAGCCATGAATTGTTATCTGCCATTTCATACTGCTGAATGGGTACTGATGGCCTGTCCTGGGCAAAAAACAGTCTGATGGCTGCTGTGGGACTGGAAAACTTTTCTGTGTGTTAGAGGGAGATCCCAATAGCCCTCTGCCTCCATTCCTCTGGGTACTACTGTAAAAGCACTTCTACCCTGGAGTCATGATCCTTTGCGTGTTAAATGCTAGAGACTGGGGTGGTCTTGTGCTGTGCCCTCACCAGTTCAGTTGCCAGTGGGTGCTCTACTCTCCATTTGGCCTTCAGCCATAGCCATATGGCTACTAAGGACCACTGCTCATGCTTGGGCCAAATCTTGCATAATTGCCTGACTGTTACTTCTCTGGAGAGCTGCAAAAAGCTCCTCTTGAGCTCCTCTTGCTGGTGTTTGGACAGCAAGATGAACTTCCTGCGGCTTGCTAGTGTCTGGATACCAAGATGAGCTTCCTGCAGCTTGCTGGTGTCTGGACACCAACTTTTCAGCAGTGTTATATTGAGAGACTGTGGCACAGATGTGTGGCCCCACTAATGGGACAGAAGGATGAGGCTCCTGAGCAATCCCAGGGGATACTCAAGGGACTTGGTGACTGTTGTCCCACCAACTAGCAGCCATGTTTGGGAGCCACAGCCAGTGCAGTCCTAGCTGCAAGCAGGGCAGTGGCAAGAGGAGCAGAGCCCAGACACAGCCTGAGAAGCTGCTCTTCAGCATGCTGCCCCCCAGACCCTCACCACAATACAGCCTCAGCCCCTGTGAGTGTAGGAGGGTGCATGTGGCTGACATGAGAGATGGCTGTGGACTCTCTCAGCTTGCTACTGGTCATCTTAAAGATTGTGTATGCAAGGGAAAAGGTTGTGCCTGGTGTGCAGGTGGGTGTGCAGATGTTTTGCCTGGCACCTGGAGGGATGGGAATTGTCACAAGAGGGTCTGGACCTGTGTAGCCTAGCTTGCACCAATACATTTCTTACTGTTGGCTGTAGGCTAACATCACAGCTACGTGACAACACCTAAGCTGGTTTTATTTCACACTTTTCGTTATTTCTGGAGATGTTTCCATGGAGGTTTCCCTTCCAGTGTAGCAGTCTCTGTTTCACTGGGGCTAAAGACCTGACCATGACTTCAGCATAATTTAACAGCTGAATGAAGTGAGAGAAGGCTGAAAGGATAACATTCTGGTCTAATAGGGACACCAGCAGGTGGCCCTAAGCAGGGGGGGTTCACCAAGGCAGGGGACTGAATTAGAAAAGCAGTTTTTATGTTTTTTTCTCCCCTCCAGTGAAAGCTAGGAAATAACATGGAAAGCCGTGCTTGCCAGCAGATGTGATGGAGAGAGATGCATCTTCTCAGTGTTCCCTGGAAGATGAAACTGCTGCTTCTGGGCTGAACTTGGCAGGAGGAGCATTTTACACTTGCCGTTTCTGATCAGAAGATTTAAGAGCCATCCAGCAGGGTATCTAGCTCTAAAACCAAAATCAATTAGTTTTGATGTTCTCAGATGGCTGTACTAAAGCAGGAGAGAAAGATAAAACAATAGGATGGCGACAACTGAGCTGGGAGTTTAAGCCAGGTACGCTGAGACTCTCTCCAGGGCATAACCACAGCATGTACCTTCCTCGCTGGCCCACAGCAGTGGCATTTTAGGGTCTATTAATCTGCACAAATGACAGAGCTGTTCTCTTCTAGAGAGTCAAAAGCACTTTTCACATATTTCCACATATTTTCTTAACACAGCAATAACCTGGCTCTTCACTACTCAAACAAGAGGCAAGTCGCTCTGGTTATTTATCTTCATCTAGTACTTTACTTCATAGGAAGCTGCAAATGAGAAAAACTACCTAGGCATCATCAAAGTCCCTAAAGCCAAAGCATTTCATAAGAAACAAGCCATTGATGATCCACCATTCCCTCACATCCAGAACAATTTCCAACTGAAGCCCTGATAACAATGGGAGTGATTCAAAGCTCCCACAGATGTTTCATGAAGATTTCCTCAGAACATCTAGTCAGATGGATGTCACAAGCGGGTTCTGTTTGCCATCAGACAAATATGATATACACTCACTTCACCTTCACCCATAAGCCACTCGAATGAGGCTTCATCAGAGGAATTATGCTTTCCATCATGCTTCTTACTGGCAACAGATCTGTGCCCAGAAGCACTTTGTGCTGAAGCCCTTTTCTTGTAAATACTTACAGGCTTATTGCTCATCCTCCCCCATTCAGGATATGGTGGGGACTCAGGAAGGGAAATGACACTTCCACACAGTTGTTGGCATGGCCAGTGGGGAGCCTTTCTCATGCTGGGCTGGGGAAGAGAAACACCTTACTTCCCCCATACGTTTGGAGCTCAGTGATGTCTTTCAGTGTAACCGGTTATTCCCTTGTTCCAAGCTCTCCTAAGTGCCTGACTGACCTTCACTGTCCCTCTAGCTCTTTGTTTCTCCTGGCAACAGATAAGATAACACTGGTCGATGTGTTGGAGAGCTCTAGCAGACCTTTCCTTTGTGTGTTAGGTTGCAGTTGTTCCCTGTGTTGCATTTCTTGTCCAACTTTGGCTCTGACTGACGGCAGCTAGAAGTTGTCTGAACAGATATGGCAGCTCCGCGACATGGGAAAAGGCAGAGTCCACCGAGGCTCACCAGCGTAAGAAATGGAGTGATGAAGGAGTCACCTCCTGCATCTTTACTGCACATGAAAAGAACCGTTTTGTGCCCATTCCTGTGGGGAACAGAAGATGGTATAGTGGGACCAGTCAGGGTTGTCTTCTCTTTCCCCTTCCTTTCAGCCTCATGTCTTCTGCTCTCCCTGCTCTTTCCTGCCCTCGCCCTTCTCATGCCTGCCCCTTTGCTCTTTCCTAATAAAGACCTTAAGCCACATCTCTTTTCACATTGATCATGGCACTATGGTGATGTTTGCAAACTCATTTGATGGCACCTCTCTTCCCTTGTTAAACTCCTTTTATTGCCTTGTGTCTCTGGAGACAGGACTTCAAGTCAAGGATGGCCCCGTGGCTCTGACCTGTGTGCCAAGGGCAGGTGCAGTTCTGCCTGCACATGACAAAGCAGAGAAACCCCACATGCATCCTGATCCACCTTAGAGCTCAAGAACAGCAGGGTCAGTATTGAACTTGCCTTTCTGCCCGTGGTCTGAGCTCGTCCCATGGGCTAGTGCTGTTGGTCCTGGGTGACCTCGTGCCTCTGGGATGACATGACTGGATGTGAAACATAGCAAAGAATGTAGGGAAACTTGCCTTTCAGAAAAGAGTCTCTAAATCCAAGAAACAAGTCCTTCACCAAAATCTTGAGCAGCAGGGTTTGGTCTTTTATGTGTCTTACCTATGGGAGCAGGAGCCAAGAGGAAGAAGGGTGAAGGAGTATTAGAACAGCCCAGAGAGGTTGTTGAGTCTCCTTCTCCAGAGACTTTCAAAACCCACCTGGACGTGTTCCTGTGCAATCTCATCTAGGAGAATCTACTTTATCAGGGGAGTTGGACTGCAGGATCCCCAGAAGTCCCTTTCAGCTCCTATGATTCTGTGATCCCCACTTTGGAACTGAAGTCTCCTAATGGCAGTGGCCTTTGTTCCCTGGATGGGAGTTGAAGCAAGATTTTTGTGGCTGTGCCTTGTGACTGCTTGGCAGGAGCCTCTCCCTTCTGCTGCCAACTGGGGATGGGGTCAGGTGTACATTTTCAGAACTATCTGATGTGTTCCCCTTCACAACACAACAAACAAACCAAACTCCAAAGAGCAGTTACAGTTGCTGGGCTCCTGGAAGCAGCTGCAGGCAAACAGCTTTTGTTGGTTCACGTACAAATGGAAGGGAATGGTTTATGCAATGCAGCAAGGAAGGGGCAGGTCAGGTGGGGTGTGTCCAGGCGCCTGGATCCTTGCAGTCAAGGAGCCATGCGTGAGCATTCCCTCAGCCTCCTAGGAGGAAGCTAAGACCAGAGGTGAATGACAGGGTGGAGTGGGCAGGGGGCCAGAAGTCCCGGGCAGCAGTGATGGGAAGGAATGAATGCCTTTATGCAGCTGATTAGCTGTTCCTCTCTGCTGTTTCCTGAATCTTTTAGAAGATCCTTAAAGCCTGAAGTGGAAACAGTGATGTGATGTTGGGCAGCCAATATCTAATTTTCTCCTGGCTCTCTTGCCCACAGCTGCTGGGGTGAGGCTGTCCCAAAGCAGCAGTATCACTGATAGCAAATCTTGTGGCTGACAAGGATAGTCTCCCTGAGAAAGTGACCTGCTGGTTGCTTCACTGCTGTCTCATGTTTTAAGTTTGGGAAAGCTGAGCACTCTGTGCCTGCACTGTGGGTGAAGAAGGCTTCTTGTCTCCTGCTCTGGCTGCCAGGTCACATCCTGCTCCCTCTGCCCTCCAGGAGTGCCCAGGTTAGACTAGATAACTATTAGAGATCCCTTCCAACCCAATACACTCTATGATTCCATTATGGTAGCAAAGCCTGGAAAAGTGTCAGCAACAAAGTTGACCCAAGAGACCTAGACCTTCACCCCACAACAGGGTAACCATGTCCTCCTCAGCTTGACCTCTGAGCAGTGCAGCAACAAGCACAGTTCTCCAGGGCTACGGTTCGGGCAGAACAGGGATATGGGATGGAGATATGGCTGCTTTGGTGCCCCGAGTTGCCTGCTGCCCTAAACCTGTGGCTAGGGGCCTGTCCAGCAATACTTACACCAGGCACAAGCCTGGACTAAGTAAGACCAGCCACTCCATTGCTCCCACTGCTGAATTTGTGAGGTGAACTAGAGTCTGGGCCCACCTTTGTGTGGTGGGTACAATAAATGAGGCCAAGCCAAGTGGGCACAAGCAAAGAGCAGCAGCTTGTTGAGTTTCCCTGGTCTGCTGGCTCTTCTCCTTGCAGCTGGCTTTTGGAAAATGCTTGGGTTCAGTCACATTGTGAGCCGCATGAGGACTGGGCTGTGGCTGCCTTCCTGCTCCTGAGCTGCAACAGGCTGACACCAGCAGTGACCTCCTCACCCCATGCCCTTGGCACAGCTCCTGGCATCAGATATTCCAGTTTTGCATAGCTGTGACTCCCACTGACACGGGTCAGAGTTCTGCTGGAGGGATTGGAGCAATGTGGCACTGCTCCGGATGGTTGCATGATGAGGGTGACTCACTGTTCTCCACCTTCATGTACACAACAAGCCAGGCCTGGACTTGTCCCTGCCCCCATCCCCTTGTCTTGGTTTCCAGCAAGCTGGTGCAAGCAGACCTGTCAGGCAAGGTGTCCCTTTGCCAGCCTCTCCTCAACTTTTTCCTCTCCCTCTCCCCTCTGGGTTGCAGCAGCCACCAAAAGAAAAACAAAACTTCTTTTTCTACTCATTTAGCTCCATTCGTCTGTGGAAACAGCTGCAGGAGAGACCAGTTTTTTCACCCATGTCTCATTCTGCAGAGGGTTGCCCACCTCGTGCCCAGATGGCTCCACAGCTCTCCCGGCTGAGCCACTCTGAGCCACAACTGCCAGGGGAGCACAAGAGGCTGCAGATGGCTGCAGTGCATGTCTCTCCCTCCTCTTAACAGCCTGCTGTGGCAGAATTCCCTCACCATTGCCATGACTTAGCTATTTCCCTCAAGGGTCTGGTCAGCACCAGATGAGCACATATCCAGCATCCATTTGCATGTAGAATAACCGCGTGCAGGCCATGACTTCCCCAACACCCCCCGCCGGCTCGCACTAAAAAATTCATTTTAAATGGCCTCGGAGGATTTGGGCTCCACTGAATGTCAAGGAACGAGGTCCACTCCCTCATTCCCACGCACCAGGGCTGCGCACGCCGCGTAGGACCCAGCTTGTGCATCCCTCCCCGGGATGAAGAAACGCAGCTCCAGCACTTTCTCGGTGCACATCTACTTCCTGCTGCAAAGCCTCCCCTCCCTCGCCGGCACTGGGGGGGAATGTGCTTAGCCCTTACTTTCTCACACACGTTTCAGATGTGCAGGGGTGTGATTGTAAACAGTGTCACCGGCCGTGCCAGAGCTGTCTGCTCCCGCCGCGCTCCCTCCCCAGCACCCCAGGGGTTCCCGTAACAGGGCGTAAGGCAAACAAAGCAAAACAGTCATCTGCTGTTCCAACGGCGCTTCTACCTCTTTTTTCTGTTGTTTTTAGCAAACGCTAATGATAGGTTGTGTGATTGCCCCGCGTTTGGCTCCGCTTGCTCTTTATTAAGCACAGCTGGTATTTAGTACCAGCGTCGGGAGCAGGAGCTCTGCTGCCGTGCGCCCTGGAAACTCCTCAGGGGAGCCAGCGAGCTGCGCGGAGATACGAGACTTTCTCGTCGGCCGGGCAGCCAGCCAGAGGACCTAAAAAACATGCGGATTGGCACAGAGCTGCTGCCACGCAAACGCTTCTGGAAATTTCTGCGCTCGGGCCGGCCAAACCCTTCCTATGCAACACGACTTTCTGTCTTCCTCAGCAAACCCGCCTGAAGCCTGAGCTCTCCTCCCGAACCACCGAGAGAGGAAAAACTGAAAGAAGTAAAACGACCCCCCCCAAACCCCCAAGCGAATCTTTCCGTCCTGTTTCCAGCGTGCTGCTGCCAAGCTCGCAGCTTCATCGAGGTCGGGGGGAGTTTCCTAAAACCTTTGTCTGGGCTGCATCGAGTGCAACGTGTGGGAGGCAACTGCGTTTCCTGGAGGAGAGGAGAGGGGAGCTGTCTGGCTCAGTGGAGGCTGCCTGATGTCTGGAGGGAGAAAAGCAACCATCCACGACGAGAAGGTGTTCTTCAAAACTTGGGTTCAAAGAGGCTTTTATTTGGTTTATTTGTGAATGCCTGTTCCAGCCTGGTCAGTGCAGTGTGGAGAGGAGGGTGGCAGTGGAGGGAGAACAGTGTTTTGGTCAGGCCCCACTGGCCGGAGTCAGGAGGTCTGGGCTCTATTTCTGGCTCTTCCGTAGCCTTCCTCAAGGACTTGGGGGAAGTTCATGGAGGTGAGTGGTTCCAGTCTCTGAGCTCCTCTGTGAGTTTAGTGTGAGTTTTGTTTTCACATGCACTTGTATGAACTCGGGCTCTGCATCCCAAATTATGAATCCACTACATTTCTTAAGGAAAGGACTGAGAAGGATGTGAAGGAGAAAAGCAAATGCTCATGTGTTGCTTGACCGTGCTTGACTCCTACTGTCGCAAGCCTTTGGAGCTTTCAACTTGGTTGCTCAGTGTCTAGGGATCTTTGTGGGTGTTCCTGACAAAAGCCCATTGGTTTCGGCTCTCCCACCCCTAACAATGGGACAAATGCATTTCTATCGCAACTTCGCTTAGCGATGGTCCCCTCAGGAAGGAGTTTGTCGGGGTAGTTGCTAGGCTTTTCCACAGTGAGGACAGTGTCCACACAATCCCAGAGCCTTTTTAATTGGAAGAGGCATTTAAGATCATCCAGTCCAACCTTCAACCCAGCATTGCCAGGTCACCCCTAAACCGTATCCCTCAGCACTATGTCTACAGGCCTTTTAAGTACCTTCAGGGATGGTGGCTCCATCACTGCGCAGCCCGTTACAGTGTTTGATAACCCTTTGGGTGAAGCAATTCTTCCAAGCGTCCATCCTAAGCCTCCCCTTTGGTGTGATGTCTGGTCCAAAGCATTAGGGGTTCATCACCAAAACTTGAAAGCACATTGTGCACAATTTCCTTGTGGCCAGTGACCAGCTCCAGCCCTCGGATGTGCATGCCTGTCCTTTCTGTGGATCAGCTCACAGCATGGCAGACAACTACCATGAACTGAGCGCAGAAGGTCTCTGCCAGGTGCCGGCTGGCTGCTGCCTCGTGGCTCAGCTGACCTCTGTAGATAGAGGACAACAACTTCTGACGCAACTTCCAGCCACAGGAAAGAGCATCTCATCCCAGGAGCTGACTCAGCTCCAAACTGCACATCAGCAGAAGTGAAAGAGGGGATGTGGCTCTGTCACTACATGCCTTCCACCACAGCAACTGTCCCCACCTCCAGAGGAGCAAAGAATGGGGCAATCAGCAGCCTTCATCCGTACAGCACTTACAATGCTCTTTGGGAAAGCAGGAGAGGATTAGGAACAGTGACAAAACAGGCAGAGCTGTCCAGAGGCGAAGCAGATAAGCCTGGGATTTTCCTGTCTGCTGACCTACCCTTTGATAAACCCAACTAATAACCTCCCCATGAGCTCACTTGTGCACGGGCAGTGCTTCTGTTCGGTCTTGTCTCTGTGAACATGACTTCTCTGACTGCACTGATGTTTTGCCACGTCGCTCACGGGTGAGGATGCAGAAAGTTTGCAGGGCAGTGAGGTGCAAGGAAATGGAAACAACCCACAGTGTAAGGAAGGGAAGGACTGCAAGGACAGGGCATTGGAATGTGTAAGACTCAAGGTGAGAGGACTTAATTTCTTCAGAGAGGCAAAGATTAAATAAAAGGAACATCAGTGGGGTGGAGAGAAGAGGAAAACCAGCCAGAGCAAAGAAGTTGAGGAGGATGGTGGCCAAGAATGATTAGGAAAGCCCGGGGGAAAGAGAGAGAAGCAGGTACAACCACTGTGAAAAGAAAAGGAGAGGCATAAGGAGCAAGAGAAGAAAATATTTTAGGAGAGGGAATGCAAACGAAGATGGGAGAGAGTGATGTGAAGGAGACAGAAAACATCATAGAATCACAGAATGGTTTAGATTGGAAGGGACTTCAGAGATCATCTAGTTCCAGCTCCCCTGCCATGGGCAGGGAGACCTCTCGCTAGACCAGAGGTGGAAGGAGGTGAAATAAGAGAGACAGGGGAGAAAACAGGTGAAACAAAGAGACTCTCACTGTTGATAATTAGCGGAGTCTCTTTCACTAGTTCAGTATTGTGTTGCAATGCCCCAAGAGGCATTTTGTTTCTGTGAGTTTTTTGACCACTTGTGACTGACTATTGCAAGTTCCATGACTAAGTAGTTAGAAAAAAGGAGGAGAAAACAGCCTAAAATCACCCGGATGTGTCACAAGGCTTTGTCTGAAGGGCTGCTCCCCTGAGAGGGAATTGTTTCTAGAAAATAGCAGAGCTGCTGACATCCCCAGTGTACGTGTGGCCGGCCTCTGTGTCGCCTGGGCAAGCTGTAGGGACTCAAAGGTTTCTGAATCCTCCCCACCCGCTTTGCTGAAAAATGACTCTGTTCTGCTTGGGAGGGATGATGGAGGGAGTATCCCAGCAGAATCCTCTTGCTGGCTTGTCCCAAACTCCCAAAGCTGGCTCTGATCATGCAGGATTTGACCAATATTGGTTGAAAGTGGAGCAACTCAGAGAGCAGGGTGGCTCAGTCCTGCTCCCCGCTCGATGGGAAGCTGGAAAAGCAGGTGTGGATAGCAGATTTCTCTTCTGAGCTGATGATCTGATGTGCTTTCCATGATTTGCTCACAGTAGCATGATGCCTTTTACTTACCTGTTGAAGCGAGATGCAAACGTTTCACACTCAGGAATCAGATGGACCTGGCAATTAGGGTGTCACTAAGAAACCTGAGGAAAAACATCAAAGGAGAGTCTCTTCCCTGGGATTATGTAATTCCTGGTATGCATACGGAATGAAACAGCACCTTACAGTTAGAGGGGCAGGGCACCCTAGTTAATGTAAGTAAGGCACACACAAACACGCTGCATGTCTTAAACCACAGTTCCACAGGAGAGAAAACACGGCATTGAAAGCGATCGGTGTGGACCAAGACATCACAGCCACACGCTGCCAAGCACTGAACAAACACAGGCTCATTATGCTGGTTCAGGGATGTTTGACACCCTCTGGCAGACACAGTACCGAATCAGGTAATGTCTGTCCTTGGGTCAGCATAAAACTGCCATAAACACACATGGTGTGCTCTGACTAATCCAACAGGAACAGAATCGTGCACTTACGCCAGATCTGGATCCCATGCACACAAGGAAGTTGTCCTGCAGTGCCCAAATCTCATCCTAATGAAGCTGGAAGCAGAGCCGTGTGCATTAGCTGCATGCTCTGAATTCTTAGGAGTGGCAGAAGTTCGTGGCAGGGGGCTTTTTTCAGAACACTATGAAAGGCCATAATTTATTTTTCGCTTCTGGAGCAGCAAAATGATTTCCTTTGTTTCCAGTAATCTCAGCATTTGCAAATGCTGAACTGGTCCTTTTGTTTGCTGCGTTCGTTTATTGCAGATTGTAGTCTCAGTGCAGCTCGAGTTGGGATGACCGGTTCCCCTGCTCTCCATCACTGTCATATTGTCAAACACAATTATGCCGGTCTCCTTTAAGATGCTGACCAAGCATAATGTCGACCACATTGCCATGAAAGTAGTTTGCCATACCGGAACTGTCACTTAAAATCAAACATTTAGCCCATTTGAGATTGAAGGAAATAATTTGGTCAATCAGAACACTGCCCTTAGTTTGCCTTAATGTACACATCCCCGCGATGTGCCAGAGCAGCCCTCGGTATTCTCTTGTTAAAGTTTCATGACCAAATTGAAGAAAAAGCTTGGAATGATTTCTCTACCTCTGGGGAAAATCACAGAGTCTCAACATTATGCTTCACCATCCCTGCTAGAGATGATTTATTCCTGGGGCTCATAAAACATTCTTGAAAGAGTACAATTCTTGCCTCATGACTGCAGCATATTGCACCAAGTGTCGGGCACTTTCAAAACAATTTCCTGAGAGGATGTGAAAGGTAGGTTTGGATCCAAGGGGACACATTTTTCTCCTTTTCTCTCATACTCTCAAGGCTCCTTCCCACTTCTGTAGTAAATGCAGTGCAGAACACTAATCTCAGTCGACTGAAAGGAATACTTCTCCTCATTTCAGAGAGGAAAGCAAGTCGCAAAAATTGGAGGCAAACCTGGGTAACGGTAATAACGCTTGGCACTTACATGCAGGTTTGCATCTCGTAGCCACTTTACATTAAGTAATGACTCCTCAGGACTCCCCTGTGGAGTAGGTGGCTGAGTATTATTAGCCCCCTTCTGCAAACGGGAAAACCAAGGTGGAGATGTTAAGTACCTTGCCTAAAGCCACCAAGGGATTCTGTTGTGGAGACAGGATCAGAGGTTAGGAGGTTTTTGTGCTTTCAATTCCCATATCTATTGTGTCACTTAAGTATGGAATAATTGAATATCATAATGACCCGGGGGTGGAGTGATTCCAGCTACTCGGATCCAAGCATGGCTCCTCTGATGGTCAGAGACTCAGTGGTGCCATTACATGCAGCTGGATGGAGCACGAATGCCTAATGGGAAGGATGAAAACATGTCATTCCCTCTGGCTTCTTCAGACACCCTGTTGAGCAATGTTCACCAGGCTGGATCTCAGCTCAGCTCTCCAACAAACTTCATTTTATTGGAACAGGCTGCCCAGGGCAGTAGTCACCATCCCTGAAGGTGTTTAAACAACGTGTGGACTGGTGCTTAGGGACGTGATTTAGTGGTGACTTGGCAGTGCTGGGTTGGACTTGATGATCTTAACGATCTCTTCCAACCAAGGAGATTCTGTGATTTTGTGGTTTGAATGCAAAATGCCAAATGCTTGCCTTGACACATGTTTTCATAGAAAAAATCCACCTTCAGAGGCAGATGCTACTGTTAAGACCAATTCCTTTACTTCTGCATGCAGCTCATCATAATGGACCATCTGAGCCCCTGTGTGTCTAATTCATGCTTGTGCAGGAGGGTGAAAAGAGACTTGGATCCAAGCGATTCGGGCTAGAGCAGATCCTCCACTAACTTTCAGAAGAGGATTTTTCTGTTCTGTAGTTCTCACATGATACATCTGGATGAGCCTGGCTGTCCATGCAGAACATGTGGGGTGGATATGGCCCTACTGTGAAAGACATGAGCTGAAGAAGTGGGCAGCCTACATGGACCACAATCACATCTCCTGGCTGAGAGCACAGGTCCTGCTTTCCACAAGGTTGCTAGGAGGATTCACGGATTTCAGCCTTGCACCCTGACCAGTGCATGTCTGGGACAGGGAACCACATACCGGGAAAAACCCAGTATAACATGAAAACCACAAGGTAAACTATAATTAATTGACACGCTGTTGCTACTGTGAATCAAAGGAAATGCATTCCCACGAATTCAGGAAAGAATGCTCCCATTTCAGCATTCCTCAGGTAAAGAAATGCTTGCTTTTCTTTGCTGAGTGCCTGCTTCCATCGGCAATATTTCCTGCGTGGCTTTGGACCATGGTTTTGTCCTCAGCTGCTGCACAAAATGACCTGGGTAAGGATGACTCCTGAATCGCTGAAAACACAGGACCATGATTGCTCTGAGAGCAAAACGCTGACATTTCACACTCCTGTGAATTTTGTCCAAGGATTTTGCCCTGAAATCCTCCTAGTTTTACTAATTGGTCACTGGAGACTACAAACCTCAGCCTTGTGTGGCCATTCCGTAACAAAATGCTGTGAAGATCTTTCTGGAGGTCTCTGACTAGTTCCAGGAGCGCTGCGCTGAAGTAAGGTGATTAGAGGAAGAAAGATTGTGTAATAACGCCCGAATCACATTAGCTGGATTGTCAGAGATCGCTGGACCACACCATACGTGTGAGAGAGGCTTAGCTAGGCAATGAACCATGCAGGGCACTGACGCTGACTGATGTGTATCTTGTATCTTAAAATGCGCAAACACAAACTCCACCTAGACCAGAGTACTAAATTGTCTGGAGCCTTCTGACACAGGTTGTTGTCCTGTGTAGAGTAGAGTGCTCTGCTCAGCAATGCTGGACCCTGAGGAGCCCAGTCGAGCTGCATGCAGGCACAGAATAGGTCTTTTTTGGCCAGGTCCTTCACACGACCCCTGGTGATCACCTCCTGTAGTCAACATGCAGACCATTCGCTGCAAAAGATGCTCTTCACATTTAGCTGCAGTGGGATTTTTGCTGAACATGAATATTCCAACGTGCAAAGTGTTTGTAAAGCACCCAACACGTGTCTGATTGACTCAAATATGTTTCTAATACAGTGGAGTATGAGCACGTGGAAAAAATAATGGAGACTGCTCTCCATTCAGAATCCAGGCACAGCAAACTGTTATTATATCAACGTTTCGAGCATGATTTTTTCCCTTAAGTGTTTCATTAAATATTAAAGAAATATAAACACATATGTGAAAAATTGTGCAGACATCCTATGGGTTGCATAGGAAGGACCTGGATTTTCCTTTCACACTGGGACTGCATCGTAATGCCATGAGGTCTTCTTCCACCGCCGGCAAGGAGGACCGAGCTCACAGCTCCCTCCCTGTGTCTCTGTGTGTGTGTGTGTGCTGCAAAGGGAGGGCACGTCTGGAGCCCTGGCTTGCATGTGCTGTGCTAAAACAGATCTTCGCTTAAGCTATTTGCCTCTTCATACTTACTAAGAAAGGGAAATAGAATCTCTCTCTCCTCCATCACTTTCATGTGAGTGAACCCAGTCAAATCCTTTGTTGGAGAAGAGAGGGAGCTCATCAATGTTTTATCTCTTCAAAGAGAGGGCAAAATAATTATAGCCATGTTCCCAACTGGTCTGTTTTATGGGGCTGCTGCAACAAGACCATCCATTCACTGAAAGTATTTTTTTGAGAAGGAGAGGCAGAGGAGCTGACATGAGGTCAGACAGCAAAGCGCTCCTCGGCGGAGTGGGTGGGTGGGTGCAAGGGGACCTTTTCTTCTGGCAACCAAACGTATATGAAGAAGAAGCTATGAGGCTAAATGCTGTCCTCTCCCTGATCTTGTTTCCCTACATGAGCCTGCTTCGGTTCCTTGAACATTTCTGCCTACCAGAAAATGCTCCCCGCAGACCACAGTCCCGCATTGGTCCCACAAGCAGCCCTGCCCGCAGCTCCTGCTGCTCCAGCCAGGACTCAGCTGGCAGGGAATGAAGAGTGGAGGTGGGAGGAGTGTCCAGAAGCAGCAGCACGCCATGGCAGCTCCTGGCAGAGGAGGGAGGAATGCAAAGAAATGCCTGATGAGCGTGTGAGGTTGCAGCAGGGTGCTGGTGAGCATCTCTGCAGACCAGCGGCTGTGGAAATGTTGCCTTGAGCATGGCCTTGGAAAAGGTGTGGCTGAGAGGGCTGCGTTTTTTTGAGTCTCCAGAGGCCATGTAACTGGATTTTCCCAAAACACCAGCCTAGCTTCTCAGGCTGTTCTGTGAATCTGACTCCCTCTGGAAACCCTGAATGACGTAGTTAATATTCTTCTCACATCTGCCAGCAGTTAACCCAGGGACTAATACGGCTGGAATATCAGCTTCTATTTTAAAGGACTCTTTTCCTAAAATTCCCTTAAATAAAAGAAGGAATAGAAGGAAATAACGATTTTTTAGTCCTTGTCACACTCAGTGTTGGATACAGGCTGCAATTCATCTTCCTCATTGCCCACAACATTTATTTCAAAATTTTATCTGGGACAAGAACACACTTGGAATCCTACACCAGTTATGACATGTGTGTCCCACGAAATAAACTGGTTGGGAGGATCACCTACAGGAGGTAGGATGATGATCCAGGAAGCAGCAAACCAGTGCTCTAGGGTGGTTTTAGGGTGCAATTAAGCACTGGGAAGGCTTTCCATGGCACAAGATGTGATGCCAGGACTACGTTTACAGGTGGTTACTCAGGATTTCAAATTTTTTCTCTTGTGAGCAAGCCAAATTACTACTCAGATAATTGCATGGCAACGCAGGATGTCTGGATTCCTTTGCTGCTCATTTCTCATCATAAGGTAGTGGTGCTGGTGCCCGCTATGAAGGAATTGTCGCACTGGGTGTAGGGCTGACGTGTTTTGACTGCTAGTGAAGCCTTGGTGCTGCCTGCCCTGATAGAGCTACCATGAGGCTTCATTCATTCCCACAGAGCCCTCTGGTACTCACAAGAGCACTAAATGTTATCATTAGTACATGGAAAAACACTTTATTCCTCGCTGTACTCCGTAGCCCATTTTTTACTTTGCAGGCCCATTTTGTTTGTTTTCTTCTGCTGGTGCATCACTTAATAAAGGAATTGGACGGCTTTTCTCGTACGTGATGAACAGCCAGCCCTTTCTCAATGTGTGGCCCTTGCCTGGACTTGCCATTATTCAGGGTGCAGGAGGGTTTGTGTCCAAGCCTGCGCACACACGTGCACGCTTGCAACAGCACACGCTGGGCGAGCTCCAGGCGAGCCATTAGATTTTCCCCTGCTATGACTCTACTGGGAGATTAGGGCAGAATTTTTGTAGGGGTTTTTTTATTTTTTTAACGTGCTCGTCTATAAAAAGTGTGTTATATTGATTGCAGCAGAGTGAGCTGCTGTGGTTGATATGTGAGCGCTAACCCAGATAGGGATTAGCATTACATCAGCCATCAGGCGAGGGAACCTGGCGAGCCGCCAGCCTGTAAAAATGGAAGACATTTGCGTCACTGTTCCCTTGGTAATGCTTCTTGGAGCCGTGTCAGCTGTCCCCCGAGGTTGTTTCCTTAATATGTCAACAGACATTCCTGAATCTTTAATGCTGAATAGCTCTTTTCCCTCGCCCAAAAAAAAACCGGAGGTGATGGAGCAGCTCGTGTCTCCCACTAAACATAAAAAATTATATACCTGTGCAGAGCAGGCTCTGCTCCTCTTAGGGGAGGGTCACAGCAGCCACAGCCTGGGCTGGGTGAAGCCAAAAAAAAAGCAGCCCATCTGTGGCGTGGCTGCTGTTTGCGAATGCTGAGGAAGCAGCAGCCTTGTACAGAGCCGCTCCTTTGCCTCAGGAGCGACCCACGGGAGGGAATGAAAGCGCCTGTGTTAGATTAGTTGTTGGAATTTGCTAACATTCGGGATAAACCATCTGACCTTGCTTTAGGAATTCCAGTTGCATACAATAACTTCAGGCTAATGGCTGAAAGCTGGAGGACTGTGTGCGCAGTGACCTCTAGCTTCCGGAAACCATTTGTTAGTGCCAGTTGTGAGCAACAGTCTGAGGTTTTATCCAGCGACATTTTCACCTCTCCGCTTCTCCGAGGCAGCCAGCTGCTAGTTTCAACCCCAAGAATTGAAATGCAAGGTATGCTCACCCAAATTTGAGCGTGTGCCCTTTCAGCTGAAAGTAGACATCCCTCTGCCTAAAAGACCTTTTGTTCTTAGGTGACAGTTTGAAGTCTGCTGGGCAGTTGCTGTAGTAATCAATCACAGACATGTAATCTAATAGTTCGGGAAGAGCAAGCGAAGCAGTCGTTCTAAGAAATCACTCTGTGAGTAACTTAATTTTGGTCAAGGAGTGTTACTAGGCACCCACAAGAATTTGTCACTGCTGTGTGTGTTTCACACGAACCAGTGACCAGGGCAGAAAGCAGCTCTGCTGGTGAAAAAGCGGTTCTAGCTGCGAGCTCTGCTATTTTGCAGCCTTTATCCACTGCTGAAGGACTTCCAGATTCCTTGCTTGAGGAATTTGACCCCAGTGGTGGAATTTGCCTCTGTGTAAGCGCCCCTCGGAGAGCTATTTCCTTCAACTGCAGACAGTATCGTATGCCTGAAAGGGGCAGAGGCAATGAGGGGAGGCGGGAGCTCACTGTTGTCCAAGAGGAGGCTGGAGGTCCCTGCCTGCAGCTCAGCTGGTGCTGAAGACAGGAGAGGGATTCCTGAGCACCCTGAACTTGTAAGCTGCAGTTAGCACTGAGGAAACTACCAAGCTTTTGCATATGCCTATGTCCATACACTTGTGAGGGGGACTGGACCAGATGATCTTTTAAGGTCCCTTCCAATCCCTAATGTTCTGTCATTCTGTGATTCTGTGACTGATGCTCACATCTAAGCCCTTTGTCCTTACAACTGACACCTGGCTGCTCTCCATGACTGGCTTTACCCCTGACAGGCACTCAATTCTGTGAGAGAGTTTGGTGAGGCAGGAGGCAGGCAGCCCTAGGGAGAAATGACCTCACTCTCCGCTGTCTCTGGGTACCAGGAGAACTGGCTTTGTCCTGAGATGCATTACAATACCTGAATCCCACATAGAGATAAACATCATTCAGCAGCTTCTCCAGAGTCTGCTGCTCATCTGGGTCAGAGCCAGATAGCGATGGGTGTTTGTTCTACCCTTGTCCTTGTGCTGCTGCTTCTCTGGGTAGGCTGGAAGAGGGAGATGAGAAAAACATGACTCATTAGGGTAATCCAAAACTGGGACAGGGTCATATGCTGGAGGCAGGTGGAGAGCAACAACTTTCAAATCAAGGGCGTTTGGCTGTGGGTTACCAGTCTGGTAAAAGAAGAGTAGGGCCCTGGGTGAGCAGCCGGTCTTGACACAGATACCAGAAACAGGGACAACCCCAGCTGTAGCTGCTTTTGCGTCTTGGCTGCTGCAGAAGCTGATGCAGGTTTGCGGTTGCCTTCCTGAGAGAGATTGCCTTGGTGCCCTAGGTCGTCCTGAAGGAGAAGAAGCCCTCACAGCAGGGCCAGCAGTGTGGGGAAGACAAGAAGAAATGAAAAGGTTCTTTCCCCAAGACAGAGCTTGAAATTCACCACCTCCCAGGATTTCCTCTTCCCCTCCCTTCATCTGCTATAAACCTCAGATTTCTCACCACATGACAAATCTTCCTTCAAAGCCCCGACCCTTCCCTCTTTTCAGCCCTGTGGCTCCTCTCTGTCTCTTGCTGGCATGCATTGCCATATGTAACACAAGCCTCCTGTCTGCTGCAAAGGGCATTTGCTGAGGTAAAGTTAAATACTTGGCAAAACCTTCAGAAACGAAGCCTTGAAAACACAATTGCTCTATCCTGACTGCTCGTGTCGTTATTCAAATAGATAGTGGAATGAAGGTCAGCTCTTGCATAGGTTTGAATTCTTATGGTGCTGTGAATGAACAGTCTCTGAGTCCCAGGAAGCTGCAAGTTGAGGTCTTTTGTACTGCTGAGAGCTAGGCTTTGGAAACCCCAGTGATAAGTGAATCCTCGAAACTTGTGTCGCACAGGAGTACCACCTGCAGTCAGTGCATAGCTGCAGCTGCAGAAGGTGGGTGCCAGCTTGCCCTTGAGCTCTGCACATCCTCTCAGCTTTCCAAGTGTGCTTCCTCCCTGTCTCTGGGTGCAGTTCAACACTCCATGCCTGTGTGCCCTGAGAAGGCAGTGGGAACCTTGCCACTGACCTCAGTGGGTGTAGGACTACCCTGAACAAGCCCCATATAGATTGCACTCTTTATGTTCTCCTTCTACGCATGATGCCAGGATTAAAGTCCTCAGGGGCCAGGCTGACCCGTTTCTAAATGTGACTGTCTCAGGCTAGCAATCCTCAGAGTTTGGCACAGATTAGTCACATCATGTTCCTTCACCTGATCCAAGCATGTCAGTTTCACTGGAGCAGTTTTGATGCAGGTTATGCTGAATCAGCTCACTTGGACTGATTGCTGGAGGACCAGGCAATGTCCTGGGCTCTGTTAGTGCTTCTGCAATACCCCATTAAATTAGCCCTGGATGCAACTCTGGCAAGCTAAGGTATATCCACACCAATTTGCTGAAGTGTCTGCAAGTGCTCCCCCAGGGACTGGATTCTGCGGCAACCTACTGTTACTCATCGTTTCTCCATGACTTTGTGCTTTTTGAGCCAAAAGTTCAATATTCTGGGCAGGTGTCATATGGTGCCACTTCCTGCTGCTGTAAGAAAGTCAGCGGTAGCCCAAGGAAACACTGCATTAGAGGTGTGGCTTTCTGATAGTCAGCACAGGTCCTCAGGTTGCACTCTGAAGGGCACTGTTGCCTTGGCTTTGCTTGTCTCCATCTCTCATGGAAGAGAAAGTGATAGCCCTGGCAGTAAGCAGCATGTCTAGAGACCCAGCACTGAGCACGTTGCCTTTTGTTTTCAGAGTGTAGTCTGAAGTGACTCATCCACAGGTGAGTCAGCTCTGAAGTTGCATGGAGACAGTGGCAGGCGTGAGGGTAGCGCAGAAGGAGCTACGTCAGGCCTGTGAAGACAGCTGGCACTCGCGCTGTTGTGATGCCAGAGTGTTGAGAAAACCAGACCTGTTTTTTGAGGTGGCTGCTCCCAGTGTTTCTATTAAAGGTGGCTCCTTAGCTGTGTTTGTCCACGCAAAGCAGAAGTTCTGTGCCCAGCTGTTTCTCCTAATGCCTGGCTCACCTCAGCCAGTCAGCTCCGTTCAGAGCGAAGTGCAGGGGTAATTCAATGAATATCAGGGAACTGGGGTTAAAACAGTGTGTACAGAGACTTATTTGAGATTCCAGATGGTTTGAATTGTCTTTGTCAAACTAAAATGATCTTTTAATACCTTGTCAACATTGTAAAAATCCTTTTTCTCTTTGTTTTTAACCAAAATTGGTGTTTTTCCTGGATGTTTTATAGGTCTGTGCTGATGGATATCAACAGTGCTATGACTCTGTCTGTCAGATGCAGAAACCCAGCTTGTCCTCCTGTGCCCTGACTTAGGAAACCTCTTGCTGGAGACTTGGGCCAGGAAAAGGAGCAAATGAATGTTGCCTTGCGTAACTGCAGAATGTGGGTCTAGTGAATGCTTGGAAGACCAAAGGGTAGACAGCCATGCCGAATGGAAACACTGGTTATTTCTGGCTAGTATGTGCCTCATGTGAGAAGTAGGTATTTTTGGACACCTCTGATGGCAAGTGAGTGCTCTTGAGGGCATGGATGGGAACAGGAGGCAGGGAGAATATCTGATCCTTACCGACACCCACAAAGGATGTCTGTGAAGAATGCCCTGATGGATCAAAGCAGCGTATCCCAAGCTAGGTAATGGTTCTAACTGAGCTCACTGAGAACTCAGGTGTGTGCTGCATGTCACATCTGTGAGATGAGCTGGTCCTCAATGAGTCTTGCGACCAGGTTGCCTCTGATAAATACAGGCAGCACTTGCCTGGCGATGCCGACAAAAGCAGGTGAATAAGGGCACTGCACAAATGTAGGGCAGAGGTAACTGAACCAGGGCTAGCCTTGAGCAGAAGTCACAGGTTGCTGACACTTACAGACTGAAATGGCTATCTGCTGTAGGGAGACAGGCCACTGATCAGCGGATGGCACGGCTGTCCTCGTGGAAATGGAAGACTAGCTGTACCAACAGGAGATCTACCACTTCCCAGAATCATGCAATCACAGAAATTCTTCAGGTGGAAGAGACCTTTAGGATCATCAAGTCCAACTGTTAACCCAGCACTGCCAGCTGTTCCCTGGGCTCTCAGCACTTTGGGTCTCTGGCACTGGGAACACACTAGGAATCAGCCTTGCCAATAGCTGCCTCTCAGAGCCCTGTGGGGATGAATGCAGGAAGTCTCTGGATTAGTATTTGCTTTCACTTTTTTTCTTGGGTTTTGTTTAAAAATCAAAAGCTGCCGATAGTTGATAACTCTTCTTCTTTTCTTTTTTGTGTGTGTGGTGTCTGGTGCATGTGTGGCTTTGGACGTGGAGTACATTTGGGCACGGGACCATGAGTGAACAACTGTCCTGGTATTAGGCTATGGTACAGGTGAGGGACAGACAGAGGCAGGGTAGTGATAACCGGTGCTGATGTTACCTGAAGCTGTTTCCCAGAAGGTGCAGAGAAAAAGTCATCTGACCAGTGGCAGATGTCTGTATCTGAGCAGTCATCTTGATTGCCTTTAGAGTCAATGGAGAAAAATAAGCACTTCTCAGGAGTGATTCATCTCAGTCTAAAGGAGATGTATAAAGTAAATCAGATGATTCACACCCCAGACATGCCCATTTCTCTTAATTGAATATGAAAGGTGACTAGCTCAGATGCTGATAACTGGCAAAGGGTGAGACTGATCCCACGCAAAGCATCGTGTTTGAAATGGCAACCTAGGAAAAATATGCAGAAATAAATAATGTCCTCCCAGACAGGCAACGTGCAGAGGGTACCTCGTCCACCTGTCCTACAGCTTTTCTCTACACCTGCTGTTGTGAGAAAGATGTGCACTGTGGAAGCCATGCCACAAGTGGGTTTCATTTGTTGACTTCTTGAGTGCAGAGATGAAGCGATAGCTGTGGGGCTGTAATGTGGTGAGGAACATAGAAACCTGTGGGTCTAACCCACTCAGGAAGCGTGGTGCAAAGGTGGCAAGCATGGTCACTAGTTCAAGATCCAACGCTGTGGGAATGCAGCGTGTTGAAGCTTGAGGTTGCCCTGGTGTGTATCCTTTGCATCTTACAGAGCCAGCCAGGGAGTGTCAAACACCAGCCAGGCTGAAACAGCCCTCCAGTGTTTGCCCAGAAAATGATGGACACTACGTGTCTGGGAAAAGGACTTTAAATTCCCCCGATGCTGTACTGTATTTTGTAGGAGAGCTTCCCCCACGGCCATTTCAGGCTGAACACTGGTGATGACTTCTGTCCATCCTTCCTCACGAAGTTCTTCAGCTCTGACCCTGCTGAGTCAGTCAGTGCTTGGCTGCCCTGATAAATCCCGCTGTCGACAGTGGTAAGTTATTGCAGGGAGCACAACAGGAATAACGAGGTGTGAAGTCAAATTAGTGCAGAGGCAGGCTTTAGAGACATAAACAGACTGCTCTTCCCGGGCTCTGCCCGGTAATGTCCTATGGATACGTGCATTTTGGAGAGTTTTCTCCAAGTGGGAATTTCCATCTGGACGCAGCCTTTTCAAGAGGGCAATCAAGCCAGGGCTCTGCTGGCGTTGGATGGGGAAACATGATGGCTCATCAGTTTTCTCTGTTGGACGGGTGCCACAATGGCTGCTTGCCAGCCGCTGCATGGAGGGCGACATTCTGTCAAGGTGATCCCTATGCAGGAAAGGGCATGCAGAAAGCAGACACAACCAGACCAGATGTGCAGTGACACAGTTTGTGATAGAAGTGGGACAGCAATGTTGTAACCACATGAACTTTAAAGGGACCATAATCCCTGTGACACAGTTGCTCTTGTTCCAAGGGCAGGGAGGGGAGTGTTTCCTGCAGTTAAAAACATCAAATAATTACAGGGGGGAAAAAAAAGTGGTGCATGGAAGCAAGACACTCCGAGATGCATTTTTATAAGCCTTTGTAATATAACACTTCCAAGACTGCCAGGCACCAGTTGTGGGTCTCTCATTTGCTTCCAAATATGCTGAGTGTCAGAGCGCAGTGCCAACCTCTGTGTTGGCTCAGGCTGGAAAGGAGGATTTTGGCCGTCTTGTACATTTTAACTCTGCAGCGAGATGACTTAACAGTCTGCAGGACTTTGCTGGTGCATTTTACTGATGAGGCCAGGGTTGTCATGATGAGATCTTTATAAACATGCAAAAATGAAATGCTTGCATTTCGCTCAGGTCTGATACTTAGAAGCTGAGAACCACATTGTGGAGCTGCAAGGTGAGAGACTGTGGAGCTCCAGAGGTTAACAGGGTGTTGAGGCGTGCAGCCAGCAACCTGGTTATACAAAGGATCAGAGCAGTGGCTCTTGCCTCAGCACCAAGTCCTCAAGAGCTGGAATACTGGAAAAACTGGACTGTTCCCTTCTCTTTCCCAATCAATCCTGTGTAGCAATCAAAGCGAAAGACTGACATGTGACTCTCAACTGCTGGCCTATGCTCCTGCACTGGTGTTCTGAGAAGGTGCTTGCAGTGGCGTTGCAAGGTCTGTACCTCTCCCACAGGCAGAGGACAACCCTGTTGGCTCGTGCTGCCTGCAGGGCATGGGACAAAAAAGCTAGAATTCTGGTGCATGCTTTCCAGCTCGTATCTGCCACTTGTGACGCAAGAAAGACTTTGCACTGCTTCTGTTCAACTCAATTCAGTTCTTCAGGAAAATGGCTCCACAGCCTTTTACAGTCCAGATGCTGTAGAACTCCGTAAAGACCTTCTGCTGCTTTGTTGAGCAGGTTCATTTTTCCTGCATCAGTGAGTTATGACAGATCAGGCTGAGAATACTGCCACAACGACCGGAGTGATGCCACTAGTAAAGCACATGGTATTGACCTGAAGTGATGAGGGAACCCTGAAGGTTTTCCATTATCCTGCCTCATGAAATTCCTCCTCAGCCCCTCCCTGAGAACCAAATCAGAAAATAAACCTCCTACATGCAACATGAAGCATAAAGAGCAAATCAGGTTTACAAAGCTCAAGTCCAATCCTTTCTAACAGAAAACACAAACCATAGAAAAAAGAACAAAACCCATAGGTGCCGATAAATACAGTTTTAGAGGGTTGTTTTGGTGTGCCCAGAAGAAGAGAAACAAACAAATAAGCAAAGCAGAAAAGCAAAAAAAGACAGGGAAGAGTGCAGCTGAGGTAGCAGGGGGTGTAGATCAATGCCAGGGGATTTCAACACTTTAAACACACGCTTTTTTTAACCTTTCCCTCTGTTTCCAGCGTGTTCTTGGGCAGAACCATTGCCCTTCCTGCTACATTCCCTGCGGTGTGGGCACACGGGTCTGAGAGCAATCAGTGGGCAGTGAAAGTAAATGAAACCGCTGCTGAAGCTTGGGAGGAGCCTGTGTGTGGGAGAGTATTTCATGACACAAAATCCACGCTGATGGAATGTGGCTTTTCTTCCTCAGAAATGGCTACTTCATGTGACCAGGGCTTGTGCAAATGGGGGATGACTGTATATTTACTCAACGAAATGAACACTGAGATTACATTTTGGAACGGCCTTCTAACCACTTGAGTAATGTTGACTTGTTCCCATTCCTTACCCCTTGGCTATCATCTGCTGTTTGGTGTCTCTTGTTTAATCCAGCTGGCTAATGGGTCATCCTTTAGTGTTACCGGACTCGGTAACGTGGTTAGAAGCCTGCCGAATACGTCAATACAAGCACGACAAAAATGAGTGGCCAGCAGGACGGAACAGGATGGACTGGTTACAGAGACAGTCAAGTTCATCAGATAGCAACCTGCCCCGTTGCCTCGTAGCTCTCCTGTGCGGGGTGTTCTGTGTGTATATTTTGATTAATTTTTAAGCTGCACCCATGAAACCCCATTCCTTTGGTCAGGCAGTGTCTAGTTAAAACGGGATCAGGCACACATTGTTCATCTATCTTTGGTTCATGTGACTAAGTGTCTTTAGAAGTACGGACTGATCAGGAGTGCCTCCAGTTTATGATGCTGGCCTTGAGCCTCTCGGAAGGCATTCTATAACAGTCTCCCAAAACTGGGTCTCACAGTGTTCTGTAAGAGGAACAACCACTTTGCTCTTTGTGATGGCACTGTAACTTGGCAAAACAAGGTCCTCAGTCTCACCACCTTCCAGAGTTCTTCCATCCATAATGGTATTTTTGCCCCTTCCGGTGGAAGTCATGGAATCACAGAATCACAGAATGTATTGGGTCGAAAGGGACTTCTAAAAGGTCATCTAGTCCAACCCCTTGTCAACAAGCAGGGACATCTCTAGCGAGAAGAGGTTGCTCAGAGCCCCATCCAGGCTGACCTTGAACATCTCCAGGGATGGGGCCTCCATCACCCCTCCAGGCAACCTGTTCCAATGATCTGGCATCCTCAAATAAAAGAACTTTTTCCTGATGTCCAGCCTTTTCCAGCTTAAAACCATTCCCCCTCATCCTATCACCCTATGCCCGCGTGAATAGTTCTTCTCAGCCACCCTATAGGCCCTTTTCAGGTGTTAGAAGCTTGCTAAGTCGGGAAGGTTTATTCACGTAATGCTTAGAGCAGGAGAGACTCCAAACAAAAAGGTAGCCCTCGCTGGAAAGCATCGTTTTCAAATACCACCATTTTATTTTTGCCAGTGAACAGCTTCAGAAAAGCCTCTCCGATTTTCAGCTGGAATTAGAATTCCATATGTGCTATATTAAGTGGCTAATTATGTCATTCATTTTACAGCCTTCCTCTGAATGACTTGATTGAAATGAATGGATTTTAATCTCTGATGGGAGGCTGGGAGGTGGAGGGAAAGAAGGGATAAATACTTACAGGTTTGTTCCATTTCAGCACTGGCACTTTGAAATATAAGTGAGATGTGTAAAATAAATATGAAATGCCTTTCTCGGAATTATAAACTGGGCACTTTTGAAGTCTGATAATCCCAGCCAGGATGTGGTAATTGTGTGTGTGATTGACAGGTGGTTTAAAGGCGCAATTCTCTGGTTCAAAGACGCAAAGGAAGGCGGCAGGGATACAGGATGGGAAGAAAGTGTGAAGGAAAGTGTTCTAACTTACAATCTTATTAGTTTTGCGATTAGAACGCATTCAGTCGTTCATTAAAGCTTATTCATAAAATTCATTATTCATTAAAGCACTTTGGGGAGTGGGGAGGGAAGAGCTGAGCAGCAACAGTCATTATTTACACTGGCAATTTCATCACTAAATTAGATCACAGGGCCAGATTCGCCTCTGCATTTCACTGACATCATGGAATAACGACCAATTTAGACTGATCTGTGGCAGAACAGAATCCAGCCTGTACTGCTTCTTTAAGAGGATGCCTTGGGCAATTTCTTTGCTGCTTTATTGCTGGCTAGGTTTTGGGACGCTTTATAAATGGATAAAAAATTGAGGCAGGATGACAAATGGATCTTCTCACTCTGTGATGTTCAACTGAATCATTCCATTGAGAGAGTTAGTAGAAGATGGATGTGAAAAGTATTCACATTAATAATTAGTAGCTCATTTTTAAGTTTTTCACCCTGCTGTCCTGACAATTGTAAAGCAAACAGTTTAGATTGTCAGTGCTCACGTGAAACGTCCAGGGTGACAGGAGGAGATCACACCAAAGCTCTTAATTTGTTAATATGATGCAGCATGCAAGATCATGGTAGTCAGAAATGGGAAAGAACTAGTAAATCATGGAATAAAAGCCTTTGCAAAGAGAGGCATCGTAAGTAACAATCATTCTTCATCACAGCAGCACTGAAATTCTTGTTCCTGAATGTAGTTTTTAGCTGAATCTCTCTGCTACAGGAGCCCACGTGAGACTAGATGGGTGACTTAACACCTAGTAATTGACGTAGGGAGCTGTCTGCAGGTTCTCTGCTTAGGGATCAGTGTCAAGTGTCACGCTTTGGGAATTCCAGGCAGGATTTCTAAAGCTCGTTTCCATTGGCATTGCTCATGCTAGAAATCCTACATGCTGTGATCTGAGTTCTCGCTGTAAGACAGAGATACAAGATATTCCTTTTTGTATTGGTGAACAGCACGTCGGGAGACAGCAGGAAGGGAAACTTGAAGTATTCCTTATCTGTACCCTGCTCCTGTGAGTATTGCATCACAGACAGGGTGGGACTGACTGGAAGCAAAGCCACAGCACAGCTGCTCTGTGGGGCTTGACTTCCCCCACTTCTGGTGTGAGTTGAAGGATTTGGCACCGAGATCTGGCAGCAGTCATGTGGCACCTGAGGATGTGGGAGGATATTGATCCGCAAGGCTACTAAATTAGGTGGCATTATGGAGGTGTAACATGAACTTGAGCTTTTTCGGGTCTCTTGCTTTGCTTCCTTAAAAATCTTCCTGCACTAGGACCTTGGACTCTCCTTGTTGTGCAGGGAGATGATGATGCAAGTCCTAAGGAAACAGCCATGTGGAAAATCTGCAGCTCACAATCATGAGGCCATGTTCTGTGATGACAGAGATTGGTTTAGCTCCCCTGTGTGTGGGGGGGGGCTACGGTGGGTCTGAAGACCCTTTGGCTGAAGCAGAAGGGTTTAACCTTGGACAGTTTAAAGTGTATCCGTGAGAACAAGGAGTCAGAGATATCTGAAGAATGTAAACAACTGACCATGCTGCGAGAAACTTGGTAAGAGATGAGCAAGGGGCGTATGAAGCTGAAATGCCAATGGCCACTTGTTTATATATGTGTTGTACCAATACAATAAGGACACTTGTGTGCAAAAAGGGTATAAAAAGGAGCGAGCTGCATCAATAAAGAATCTTCACTGACTGCTGGCACATTGGTCTGGACTCTGTGTCGCACATCCACCCCAAACGCGACACCCCTGGAGTGAGTGGACTTATTCTAGGTGACCTTCTGACCTATTGAATTTCCAGTTCCTTTTGTGGGGACAACTCAGTGCACAACTAGATCTGCATTTCTGGGCCAGAGCAAGCCAGGAAGATTGCAGTCTTCTATTTGGCACTAGAATGTCTTTAGAAATTCAGCCTGTGTCATTTTATCATCTGATCATCTTTTGGGCTGCACCATTCTCTCTTGCTTTGACTCCTGTGCAAAACCCACAGTCTCTGTTACAGCAGCCCTTCCCTGGTTGACTGTTTAGAGCCTGCCCGAGCACCACGAAGGAAGAGCTGGCAGTTTCCTTTGGGGATGGGCTGTATGAGCTCCAGAAGAGGAGGCAGCTCTGCCTGGAAGCAGGAGAGCTTTCTCAAGGGAGTATTCTCAGAGGAAGAATGATAGAGGAGAAGACTGGGAGCAGTAACCAGCACTGGCTCCCTGGCTCTCCGTCAGATTTGTATTCACTGCCAGTATGGTCACTGGGTATGGTCGCAAAAGAGATTTAGATGTACATGTGTCACAGGCAGCTATGAAGACTGCAGGAAAAGAGCCGACCCTACACTTCCCCAAAACACAGAGAAGGCATCGTGGGTTTGTACAAGGTTCCTGTCCCAAAACTGCAGAAAATAAAAAGAGGAAGCTCAGGCAGTAGCTCTGTTAGTCATTCCTTAGGGTCACGTGGGAAACACAACCCATTGCCACGGGGCTGGGTAAACAGGAAGCCAAAATAAGCCCATTCATGCTGTTAGCTGTACTGGGCGATGGCTAACATCTGTTTCTGCAGCATCTGGATGTATGCTAACTGCAGGCTGCAACCCCATGTCAAATCCTAGAAATGTCTCAGAAGCATTTCCAGTCTTCAGCAAAATTACACAGAGAGAAGGTATCTGCCCTCCAGTTGTGCAATCAAGAAGCTGGATAAACAATAGACTGGTCTGCTGCCAGACCGTGCAGAAAATGGCTGACTCATGCCAATATGCAATCTAAAAACCCAGAGTAATTAGAAGGAGATTCATAGGTGGGAAAAAAATGCAATGAGACTGCTGAAAGAAAATCTGCCCTTGCTGCTGGTAAAGTACAAGGAGAGTCCAAAGCTGCTGCAAAAGCACCCAGCCGAAACAGAGCATAGGTGAGGTGAACACTGTTTAGAAGGCAGAACTGAGGAGCATGAAATAACATCAAAGGCAAATGCATAGATGCGAAGCAGAGAACATCAGGGAAGACCTTTGGTGCTGTGAGAAAAATGTGCACGGTACAGGGAAGTTTGCACAGCGGTGACGTTAATGTGGTGAAAAGGGCAAAAATAAACCTCTGAGCTATGTGCCAAGAGACAGCAGCAGCACTTAGTCAGGAGGATAAATGCTACGGAGGCAGTAGGACATTACTAAATGTGTTAGGTTGCAAAGGCTTCCTTAGAGCTATGCCAAGGAGGGAAAGGAATTATAACCATGCAAAGCTGAATTAAAGCAGCATAATGACCCCATGCCATTAAAGCAGAGTAAATGGCAAGTGGAATCAGCAATGCTGGTAACATCAAATCCTCTGCTTTGAGCTGCACCCGGGGAATTTGCCACCACACAGAGGCTCTAAGTTTGAAGCAAACAATTCACGCAGGCAGTGCAAGCAGAACGAATTAAAAAAATATTAAATGTGCTGAGCTAGCAGTATGCTCCAGCATCCCTGCAATGAAGCTGTTAGGAGGCATGTTGAGAAATGTTTGAAGGGGAGGATGTCTTCCAGCCGTACAACTGCCTTCATCTATTTCCATCTTTACAACTTGTGCCTCCAGGAGTGACTAGAGCATAAAAGAAAAAAATAATTGGAGCAGCAGAGGGAGCAGAAAAGGAAGACATCTTTGACTACCATCAGGAGCCACCACAAGTTACATGAGTGATATGGATGCTGAGAAACCAGAAATCCTACCCCTCTCCGAAGGCTAAAGTAACTTCAACAATCACTAAAAGAGTCATCAACGGAATAATTATGAGCAAGGAAATATCCAGCTTGGCGAGAACAAACATGTTCATGGTACACGGGGTATTGACAAGAACTCTTGCGTAAAAGAAAGTACCTCACCACATCCAGGAAAAGAGCAGATGCAAATGGTTGAAAGCACTAGTGGGATCAGATGTGAGGTGAGAGAGCACCAGTGCTGTCAGCAAGATGTATTAAAAGGACTCTGAGGGCTCAGTGTAGTGGCTGTTGATGTGCTGGGGATGGAGGTGGAGATCGTGTGTCAGAAGCCATGATACATCATGATCCCATCTTCATCTGCCAATTAGAAAGACCCAGAGAATAGGTCTAGAGCTGAATAAAGCTATAATCATGTTGGGATTGTTTGTAGCACCCTGGACTATCTTCAGCAACCTAGAGCAAGACAGGAGTTTTCTCCTCTGAGATGCACAGACACCATCCACAGGCTGTTGGGATTTTTAACATATCTGATGATTTTCCTTGACAGTTTTCACATTCATGCAAGTCATTTATATAGTTCCCAAATAAAGGTGCAACACAGACAACTGGTATCACAGGATGCAACTACCACAAGTGTTGAAAAGCGCTTGGTTATCTCACATTTACTAAAGAGGCGGATATAGGACACGTTGGTAATGAGGGAAAGACGCGGTCCTCTTACTAACCTACAGCTTGGTTTTGGTACGGCAAACAGCACAGAGAGCTCCATCCTAAAGCTAAATCTTTCAATATCTACAAGTGGAAGGTGTTGTCAGTGTAACCATGAAGAGGAAACCGCTTGAGCAGAGCGATCGTAAACTACCGGCGAGCATTTCAGACAGTGCTGGCAGCCCCACGTCCCCTTCAGCACATGCCTCTGAAGCACTCGCACTACAGTTTAGGTACCCAAAGTGAAGAAAGAAAGTCTGACATGGTTATAGCTGCCACTGCACGCAGCCCAAAACCACAGCGGCCGAATGTGGATCTGACAGAAACAATGTAAAGACACAGAAAGCCCCAGTCAAGCCAAGTTCTCCACTTAAAGGACTGGGAAGAAATCCAAGATGAAATCCAATTTTTTTCTGTTGGAAAGGCCAGAAAGCGAGGGAAAACATACTCGTTTTTCAGAGCACTGGCTCTCCTGAGATGGCTTAAGCGTACAAGAAATCACAATACCCAGACTGGACACATTCTTTGTGAGTAGCCCAGCCAAAGAACATGAAGAAAACACATGGCATCTCTGTTCCTGAATGGAGGAACCATCTCACAGAAAGTGCGGCTCAGTCTGCTTCCATTTTCCGATGCCGTGAGCACTCACATCATTAATGGGACTAGCAGCGATGAAAGGAATCCCAGACAGACAGAAGAAACATGTGAAAGCCAAAGCCTCATGTGAGTGGTGAAATAAAGACCTCCCAGAATTACCAGCAGGAGAAGGCATTCCTGTCACACTATTTCCTCTGGACATATCGTGTTCTGGGATGCAAACTATTTTCTTGAGCAGATAAGTTATTGCTCGTGTAGTGCAGCATTTGTAAACAAGTATTTCCATGAAAGCTCAAATACGTTAACCTGCTGCGCACAGGAGACACGGAGATAGCGGTGAATTACACACTCTGCAGACCTGATTGACAGGGCACAGACAGAAGCAGAAGAAAAGGAGCAGTGACTGTGGGAATAGGTGTGATACCCCAGCAAACTGCATTGCTAAGCAACTCAAGCAGAATGCAGTCATCTGTGATCACGAGTGAACGATAAAGCAGCTTCCAGGTGCACACATGAGGCAGTACTGCATTCTGGCATCGAACAACAGCCCCCTCAGACACAGAGGAAAACAGCCTTGCTCCCAGAAGGAGTGAACACACAACAAAATCAGTACATTGTCTGCAAAATGAGACAGATGTGCAATGGTATCTTAAGGGTTCACATTTAATGCTGTGGCCTCAAATGTGACCGAAAGCACTCAACTGGGACTTGGACGGTCAGGCGGAGGACAGTGTCACCTGAGCAAGCATCAGATGGGAAGCACAGGAGGCACAGGGTGGCTAAAGTCTCATCCCTGGAACATGAAGCTGCAGGTAGCAGGCAGCTGGGTGGGAGGCAGAGAGGAGACACCTCAGAGGTGCATCTTATAAACACATTTTTCTAGGGAACTGCACCGAAGGCAGGAACACACAACCACTGCTCATCTCTGAAAGCTGTACCAGGCAATGTGCTGATGGCAAGTGTTTCAAGCTTGAGCAGCAAGCATCTGCTGGCTACTGCCACCAAGTCTGCAAAAAGTGCCAACCAATACAAGGCCACTTACCGGAGACAACTGCCCTGAACGGAAAATTGATAGGACATCCACCCTACTCAAAAAAGGGCCTGCGAGCCCTTCAGGTTTATTTTCAGCCTGCTGTAATAAAATAGGCTTGGCTGTTTGAAAAGCATTTGGGGAATGTATTTTTATGGGCCTTCTGCTAAGGGCAAAGTGCTAGTGGGACAGGAGATTCAGGTGCCAAAATGATGAGTAGGAAGAAGTGTGTCACACAGACACATCAGATCTGCCTCCTGTCATCCAGTGCTTCTGCAGAGCGCTGCAAAGAGGGGTTTTCTGTCGCCAGCTTTTCTGATGCCCATTCTAATTCCTGGAAGTGCCACCAAAAGTGTAGTGCCACTGATATTGTTTCTTCTATAGTAGTTGGTCTTTTACAGAGAAAAATTGGGGTGCCTTTGATCTTAATAATTTCTCAGGTGTTTATTGTGATACAGACACAAATCTTGGAGAATATTTAAAGAACGAACCAGACCAAACAAGATGTCAGGGCTCAACTGTGTATTTTTCAGGATTGCAACAGACATATTGCCGGATTCCAGGTCTTTGCTGGCACTCATGACAGGAAGCTGCTGCAGACAGGGAGCTCTGCAGGGTCTTGTCACGCAGAGAGCAAATATGGTCTGAAAAGTGAAACGTCTTTTCATTCTTGTTGCATCTCTGGGTAATGCAGATACAATCTTCAAGCTACCAGCTGTTCAATAAATCAAAACGCTTGCAAAACAAAACCACATCTTCCCCCTTGAAAGGAAAGACAAGTAAAACACACTCCCTCCCCAACACCAGTTAGACGCAAATAAGAGCAGCCACCAGCACGTTTATTAGTTCAGCAATTTTTTACTGCCATTGATACCAACTGCTGTAAAACAAAGCCTCAGCCCCACGGCTGCAAACACGGGTCAGTCAGAATCAGTCTTACACGATCCCACCGCAATCTTTGGGGCACAAAAGGCACAGCTGAAACAATTCGCGGCTCCATCATTCTTTGAACCACCTGCGCTGCATTGTGAGTAGTGAGACTGCGAGTTCCTGTAAGGGCGAGCGTCGGGGACGGGCACGGAGCGCTGAGCGCTCCTGTACCACTGCGGTTTCCTTCCACCATCTGCTGGGTTTCCTTTGTAATTGCAGGAGTTTAAAAGTCGCGGGTTCTGGCTTTTTTAAGAACGTGATGGCTTACTGCAATCTTCTCCCGTTCCTTCACTTCCCAGTTGTATGTTGTCACTTGTCGAATCCCTAATGAAGAAGCGCTGCTAATCTTCGCTGGGATGTCGTGTCTTACCCAACATTGCCAGGTATGAGAGAATTTGTTAAGAAAACGTTGGCTTTGTGTGAAAAAATGAGGATTTTGTTGTTGGGTTTTTTTCCTAAAGTGAAAGAACAAGCAGTGGGCTTGGAAGACTTGGTTTAAAGAACTCAATGAACTTGAAGGCCTTTTGCAGTCTAAATGATTCTATGATTCCAGTCAAAAATTGGGAATTTTCTCCCTGGTTTTTGTTTCCCAAATGTTTTTCTGAGGAAAAATCTGCACCATAATCTCTAAACACAACGTTCTTGAAACCATAGATGGTCAGAAATCTCTAGAATGGTTTCAAAATGTCACTCAGATATGAGCATGTATTATAAAACCGGTTTCCCATGAAAATGATTGCAAGATCTCCAAAGAAACAGCTTTGCTCAGCTTTCAAGGGGTCAGGCCAAGGTTAAAAGCTTCTGGAAAATGCTCTCAATTTTTTTTGAAGGAAGCAGGTTTTTTTTACAACATAGTGTTCTGCCTCTACAGTGGAAAGTTTCAAGAATTATGCAACTCCGAATAAAAAACCCCCTAATTAGATGCAGAGACAGGAGGTGGAGGTCAAACAAAACATTTTTATGTCAAGATTCTCAAAGATGGAGAGTTATTTTGAGTGCCTCCATTTTTGGGCAGCTGCTATAGGAGAGCCATCCTTTCAGAAAATGATTCAGCTTCTGAATGCCGAGTCCCATTAAAGTGTTCCTGTTGCTCAAAAACTGATGACTAGTGATTGTGGGGTTCAAAATCTGTGATTAGTGTGATACGTTTTCCTGTGTGTAAAAATGTGGTGATAAATACCTCAGTAGCAGGCTTTGAGGCTTCCTAAGTCATTGTCTGCAAGATGCTTTGAATGGACTTTAATGGAAGACCTCATGAATGTGTAAAAGACCACTTTTATTTACGAGATTGAGATTTAAGGGGTGAAGCAGAAAAGAAATGTTGTGTCAATATGATAGATGCCTCTTTTTAAATAGTCCTTCATGGCCAGCAGAAAGAGAACCCAAGGTAGACCTGCAAGGCAAAGGTAAATTAATTAACACTTGAAAAATACTTTTTACAAACTCACCTTCTGTCTTTACAATTAAATCATAAAAGAGAGGTATTTCTAGAAATGAGCTGAGCTGGGGGTTTGTCCTTTGATCCCACTATCTTTAAAGTACACCACAAAAATTGAAGAGATCGTAACTTCTTGGAAAACCTTTTACAGCATCAAACAAGAGCCCTCCTCTGACTTTAAAGATATCCTGCAGTCAATTAAGAAGGCCCTAAATGATGTTGGAATGAGTCAGGAGTTTTGCAGAATAATTGGCAGGCTTCCACTCAGAGAGAGTGACTGGGAGTATGAGAAAACAGGGAAGATTAGCCATCCCTATTAAAGACAACAGCATTAGGAGCTGTTTTCAAAACGCTAGAGCTTCTTCTTGCCTAATGCTTTCAAAGCTGCTGTTCTCAGCTAAACTGATCAGTTGTTCCATGCCTTTATTTTTAGCATGGGAAACGCAAAATAAACTACTTTGAAGTCAAAAGTACAACTCAAAATGTGAAAATTGCATCTGGGCACAACTGACTCCTGTGAGGTTAGTCAAGATGCTATAACCTCATGCACTGTGGAAGATGAAGGAGAATATTTTAAAACTGTTTTCCCTTGCTTTATGTTGATGTAGAAGACTCTGAGAGGTGGAAGGTTCTGACAATCTTACTCCCAGTGAGTTCCTGACCAACTCTTCCACCGATCTGAAATCTGAAGGTAACTTCTCTAAGAGGCCATTTCTATATTCCCAGGAGGGACAGCAGATCAGTTTTAGCTCACCCCTGAAAAGCTACTTACCTGTGCTGTATTTTCTGAAGCTGAGGAGATCTGAAGTTCTTCATACCCTGCATTCTGAAAATACAGTGAGCAGACCTTCACATTTTTTTAACCTGTAGTCTTACTCCCAGTAAATCACACCATGGCTTTAAAAAAGGCCAAGACCTCCCAGGGTTGCAGCTGATAAATTTTCATACAGAAGCTACAGAGTATATTCTCCACTACAGTAGATCCTCTTATCTCGTTCATTACCAGCAGAATCTCCAGTAGACTAAAACCCAGAGGCAGCAAAAATCAGGCATGTGCTTAAAGACAAACTCATGTTTACATGACTTGCTAGATGAAGACCTATAGACAAAAGCTATTATGGAGAAGACCATATGGGCATTCTCTCAGTTGTCACGTTTCTTCTACATCTATCTATGTTTTTCAGGCTAAAGGCTGCAGAGCCGTGGATTATGTACATATTAACAGCCCTTTTCCTCCTCTGTGGAGCCAATGGTAAAATCTGCTTAAGCTTTGCCACCCAGCTCTCAGCCATTGCAAGGCAAAAGGTCAAAAATGAATGGCACAGCCTACAGCGGAATGGAAAGTCCCAGTAGTTTTTTTTTCAAGGAAAGTAAATGGGATCAACAAATGGGAAAGTGGATTATTATGGGGAAGTGAATGAAGCAGATAAAAAAATTACTGCAGGTTTCAGTAGGGTCCTGTCGAGTAGGTTAGCGACATAAAGACAGATGGCAAAGGATTATATCTAATTCTTCTTCCTAATTCATCTCTTCCTGACCATTCCACTGCACCCAGGCTAACTAGAGATTTACCAGCTTAACGTCCCCTCCATAGCTCACAGTGACAAACCACACAGTATAGATTTGCAACTTCCCATCATTAGGAATGTTCAATTGGACACAACTGCTCCTTGCCTGCTGCCCTCAAGTGCTGCTTTCAAACAAAGGGTGTTCGCAGTATTGCCACAGCAGAACTCTAGCTTGATTTTTAAATTGAGCATCCTGAAAAGACCAGGAATATCACCAGAGTGCTTTTGGTGCTTGTAGCTGGAATTTCAGGCTGGAGTCTAGTCTATAGTATTTTCAGGGAAATGGGGAATAGTGCATCCAGCACAGTCTGTGCTGCCCCTCTGCTTCTCCTAGTAGCTCGTACACCTCCCTTCTACTAACTCATCTGGAAAATTGTGGATCTGGGCTCTCTTTTACGTAGCCCTTTTCGTTTTCTGTGCGTTTATCATTCTTCAATTTGAGTTCCTAAATTTCTGCAGTTCACACATCCAGGAAATGGCAGTTACCTTTCTTCCCACAGCTTTCTCTCGAGTTTCCTTTCTCTCCCTCACATCAGTGACAACAGCACCATCTTCTGTTCTGCAGAGATTACGAAAGCTCCAATCTCGATTTCCGTGAGTCCATGGGACTGGTTGGAAAACTCGTATTGAGTTTCAATAGCTGATCAAGTGGGGAAGTTTGGTTGAAAGGCTACAAAAACTTCAGCTCTCATAGCACTTGTCTCTGCGAGCTGCCTTTAGATTGATCTCTGTTACTTTTGATTTCCTTCCCCATGGCTTGAGACATTGCCAAATTTCCAATTTGATTTGTTTGTTCATCTATTTATCACAGTTAAGTGTTATACCTATTCTGATTGTCACCAGGGGAAATATGTGACCCAAATTACAAGATATGCAGAGACATGAGATCAGAAAGCCATAGATCACAGGAGGTGCTGCCTAAAATTTGTGTATGTGTGACAACAAAAGTACATTTGGAGTATGAAGGAGAAAAATTAAGTGGGAGTTAGCAGGAGAAAACTCATGAAGCATGAAGGCACTTACTCAAAAGTCTAATACATGGACAATTAAGACTGGCAGCATGGCTAGGTCAGTGGAAGTCAGTGTCTTGGTATTAGATAAGAGGATGGGGAAGGACAGACTAATAGATCTGGAAAGTGAAAAGGAAAAGAAGCAATATGTGTTTGATGTAGCACAGAAGAGGGAGCCAGCAGAGGGACATAAAGACAGAGGTGGCAAGGTCAAAACAGCAGGCTAAGAAACAGATCTTTACAACAGCAAGATCTAATTAGGGTAAGAATGTTTTTGCTAAGCCAGAGAAGGGCATGTGGATGCAGTATAATGACAACCTAGACGATGATTCTAAATATGTGGGTATGTAGGAATGGACCCATTTGGAGGAAATTCTGCAGAGAGAATTTGCAATATGCAGGGTTTATTTGCCTTTCACAATGGAGTTTGGGACTAGAAACACAGAGCTACTCAGCAGATGACTTGTGAGCAGTGACAGCTGACGCTCTGTAATAAGAGCAGGCACACTGATTAGGATACAAGAATCAGACTGGGATCCAAGTTCTTAACACTGAAATGGATCTGGAAGGGACAAACTCTAGGCTCAATTTTCTAGTGAATGCCCCTTTTCAGTCCTTCCACTTCTACCCATCTTGCCCAGTTTCACCTAAACCTAGAAGATACATATAGGTCTGTGCATGGGTATGAATCTTTACCACAGAACCTGGTCCCATTTTTTACATCTATGTTCCTCACTGCAAGTGGAGGGAGATACAAGCTGTGTGTGCTGTTGGTTTGGGTTTTTTGTATAACACACTGAGGAAACCTAGAGAGGACACAAATACACCAAACTGTCTGGTAAAGTTTAATTTGTGAAGCACAACTGTGCTTTTCATTTCATTCTACCATTTTATTGTGGAATAGGGATGTGGCGGGATGTTCTACATGAACATTTCAGAAATGTCTCATCTCCTTCTCCTGCACACAACAGGAGAGGAGAGAAAAGGCTGTGTTCTTTAGCTGGTCTCCCTAGAGATCTTGCACTGTGCAGAAACACTCCCATGGAGACTCTGGCAAAGAAACTCGGAATTTCCAAGACTTATAACTAATTGCAGGTAGTTTATACCATCGTCCATTATTCTTTTCCAATACAACCAATCTGCTGGAACAATCACTCACAAATTGTTCCCAGTACAGAAAAGCACACATTTGTCTAAAAGACTAGGGGATCAACTAAGGCAATGTTTTTTTAACCAGGTATGTGAGGAAGGAATCTCCATTCTCTCGTATCGCTAAATGGGTGTGACATTATTGCTCCTGATGAAATCAAATAAACTATTATGAAGTATCTCAGCTGCAAAATCAGCCTCAATCAGCCAGTTATTGTGTGCTGGAAATCCAAATCAACAGCAAAGGTGCTGTTAGAAAGCTCAGATAATAATAAAGAATCATAGAGTCCCTGTGGTTGAAAGAGACCTTTAAGGTTATCAAGTCCAGCCTTCGACCCAGCACTGCTGGGTCACCCTTTAAACCATGTCGCTCAGCACTATGTTCATAGGTCTTTTAAATAGCTCCAGGGATGGTGATTCCATCACTACTCTGGGCAGCCTGTTCCAATGTCTGACAACCCTTCTGGTGAAGAAATTCTTCCTAACATCCAGCCTAAATGTCCCTTGGTGCAGCTTGCAGCCATTTCTTCTGTCCTATCATTTTCCATCAGGGAGAAGAGTCAGATTGATCTGACTGAGAAATAATATCTCATATGGCAGAAATAAAGAAAGATGCTGCAGGCTGTTCTCTCTAAAAAGTACCAAGTAAGTTCAACCTTTGATCTAGCCCACAAGCTGAGGTTGGAGGGGACCTGGATAGGTCAGGGAGTACAGAATGTTTTCTCAAGAGGAGTGCAGTATATATGACATCGACAGGTGTGGGATGTTCTGAGTGCTAAGGCTGGAGCTGAAGCCTAGGCTTAAAGTGCTTTAGGCTCTTAGAAGTGGCTGCAGCTGGCAAGTTGGGAATCTGTGGGTAGAAGTGAAGAAGGCAGGAAAGGATTGGGATAAGCTTGGAAAGTGGAGAAAACAGAATGGGACATGGTCTTTGGTGAGGCAGGGGTATGTGTTGGAAGTGTGGAGCTGGAAAGCACAAATTTAGGGTCCTGGCATGAGGGCACTTAATGAGTTTGATGTGAGGGTGTGAATGCTGTGGCTCTTGCCATTTGAAAATTAGAAAATGCTTCTCCTTGCTCTTTTCTCCCTCTTAGCTCTGTATCTGCCTTCCCAGTTTGTTTTCCTGTTGTTTTATCTTGTGTATCGTGTTCCACTCAGAATCTCCCCAGCCTGATTTCCCACAGGCTTAACTTCTCATCTACTTCTTTTTGCCCAAAAAGACATTTAAATTCAGATGCTTAACTTGATGTAGCAAGACTTGAGACTTGGTGCCCCACTGTGATAAAAATAAAGGCAGAATTCAGACGATAAAGGAGAAACAGCTCAGCTCCTAGGGATTTATTCCATCATGATTACTGCCTGTTGTGCAGAACATTTAATGCTTCATTTACCTAAGTCTTACAGGTGCCTGGAAGGAAAGCGTGAGATTGTAGTAAAGACAGGATACCATGCTCTGTGCGTTGAACCGTTCTCTTGAGACTTTTCTAGATCCTGTATTTATAGGTAACTAAATGCATGCAGAGGGGTCAGGCACACACTGTTCTAGGTTCACAGTATTCCTCTGACAACAGCACTGGGGAAAAGGTCCTGGGGATGCTGATGGACCACAGGTTGAACATGAGCCTTGTTGCTAAGGGGTGCATTAAGAATGTGGCCATTAAGTCGAGGGGGGTTCTCCCCTCCCTCTAATCTGCCCAGATGACACATGCGTGATACTGTGTCCAGTTCTCAGCTTCGCAGGAAACTACTGTGTCCAGCACAGAACTACGGAGGTGATTAGGGGCTGGAGCATATGCCTTAGGAGGAGAGGCTGGAAGCATTGGTGGTGTTCAGCCTGAAGAGGAGGAGACGGAGGGGATATCTCATCAGAGCTGATCAATACCTAAAGGGTAAGTGCCAGAAGAATGGGACCAGACTGTAAATGAAAGATGGTAAATGTCTTGTATTGACCTCAGTAACCAAGGTGTGGCCTCACCAGCACCGAGTACAGGGGGCCACACAGGTGCTGACAGAAGATGCCACCGCCCTTCTTGCTCACCCGGCTCATACTCAGCCGATTGTCAATCAATACCCCGAGTTCAGCCGAGCAGCCCGCGTGCCCCGCCCGCCGCCTCCCGCGCAGGCGCAGCTCCCGTTTCGCGGCCGCCTCCCCACGCCATGGAGGTGGTTCTGGCTGACGCGCTGCTGGCGGCCGGGGGGGACCCGTGTAGGGTGCTGCGGGCGTTGTGCGGGCCGCTCTCTGCCGAGCGGATGGAGGCGCTGCGCCTCCTGCTCCAGCGCCTGGCGGCGGGTGGCGAG
>JAOXOE010000256.1:27922865-27991237 GCA_028565055.1 Phoeniculus purpureus
GTGGATGTCAGGAGGATGGAGCCAGGCTCTTCTCAATGTCATCTAGTGATAGGACAAGGGGCAGTGGGTGTAAGCTGGAGCATAGGAGGTTCCATATACATATCAGAAGGAACTTCTTCACAGTGGGGGTGACAGAGCATTGGAACAGGCTGCCCAGGGGGGTTGTGGACTCTCCTTCTTTGGAGACATTTCAAACTCGCCTGGATGTGTTCCTGTGTGACTTGGTCTAGGTGGTCCTGCTGTGGCAGGGGGATTGGACTAGATCTTTCAAGATCCCTTCCAATCCCTAATGTTCTGTGGTTCTGTGAACCCAGTACTCGAGGTGTGGCCTCTCTAGTACTAAGTACAGGGGGATAATTCCTTCCTACTCCTGCTGGCCATGCTACTTCTGATATAAGCCAGGGTGCCTTTGCCCTTCTTGGCCACCTGAAGTTAACTGTTGGCTCATATTTAGCCAATAATAAATCAGTACCCCAAGGACTCCTCCTGTTGTGCTGCTTTCCAGACACCTCTCCCTCAAGCCTGTAACATTGCACTGGGTTGTTGTGACCAAAATGCAGGACCTGGCGCTTGGCCTTGTTGAGGATGTCTAGATGATATTGTCCAGAATGTCATTATGCTGTGTATTTGTACATCAATATGTCACTGTCATTTTTGTGTCATTTTAGAATTTGCTTTTGTAACAGGTTCCTGGTTGGTCCACCCAGTGTGGCACATGTGCATTTACAAACGAATGTTTGAGAGTGAGAACAAAACATTGACAAAGGAAGGCATCCTTCATTTTCTGGAGCTTTATGAAACAAAGCATCTTCCAAATTCACACAGGTTTTCAGAGGTGAGTGTGTTACTTGTCAGAATAAACAGCTGTTCTAATTAGACACATTTTGTAGAAATACCCTGTAACTTAGATGTATCTTTAAGGGATGTAAGTAATTAAATTAATTGAAAAATGGCCAGGCTGGAGGGCATGTGGCTTTAAGTGCAGTCATTCATTTCTGTATTTCAAACTAATGCTCCCCGATTGAAGTTGGCTTCTAATTAATTGAGATTACCAGAAGTGAAATTCTCAGGGGGTAATTGATGCTTCAGATTTTCAGAGCCCCCTGAAATATTAATTGATTGAACAGAGTCTTGGATAAACCTGGCCAACAGCATTCAAATCTATGCATATTGTTTCCTATTCAAGGATGGATTTTGAAGATACATTGCTAGATAACCCTGTAAGGAGGTCACTGTCTCTGCAACATCAGTATATGAATGTATCGCATGAAAATCCACACTTTAAAATATTCTGTATGTGGGAAGAAATATTAAAGCTCTTAATTATTTTTTATGACTATTATATGTATTTTTTTACCCCTCGCAACTAGATTACATCTTAGTAAGAAATCATCTGTATTATGCTATTTCTTCCTTCTCTCCTTAGCATTGGTCTTGGAGTCTAATATTTGTGACTTACATACAAAGGAAGTCAGAAATAGACCTAGTGAAGAATAGACCTTTATTTGCTTATACTCCATTCAGTTTCTTACTCGTTTTGCTCCTGCTACTTACTTACCTAGCAAGAATATTCCTTAATTACTAATTGTCTTTTTAAAGTCTGGTGAGATAAGTCTAGTTAACCTCTTGTGAAAGTACATTTACCTTGTTCCTTCTTCCTTTCATCAGTTTGTTATTGGACCGTTAATGGATGCCCTGTCAGAAAGTTCGCTCTATAGCAGGTAAGCCACTGATTTTATTTATTTTTTAAAATGTATCCATGATTGGATATACTCTGGTAATACTGGTTTAAGAATGTGGGTAAGAAGTTGGATAAAGGAAAGCACATCAATAAATAAACAATGTTGCTAAACTTAACCAACAGAGAAAGATTTCTTCTGGGAAGGTGGGTAGCTGTGAGTTAGGTGAAGTAGGTTTGGTTTAGTTGTAGGAAAGGCATCATCAGGGTGCTTCAAGGTCCTGTTTTACTACTGAAGTTGAAATATTAATTGGGAAGTGAAATGAGATATGATAACTTACTGCAGTCTCTTCATGAAGTAACTGCACTTGACAGGCCTGCTTGTAGCTGTTAACATGTCAGTTTTGTGTTTGATGTTTGAAATCCCAACAGGTCACCTGGTCAGTTGATGGGAGCCTGTCCACCCTTGGGAATGAAGCTACAGAAGTTTTTACCTGCTTACCTTATGCTTCTTCCAGAGAAAGAAAGAGGTTTTTAATTTCACTGTTTGAATTTTACTGTAATATTTTTTTGAAGTAAAGAACCCAAGTAAAAGCTATGGACCTGTTTTCCATATGTCATGTCAACATTTACCACTATTTTTCTATATTACTGGAGATTTAAAAATGAGTAGTTCTCCTAATGCCAGTGGAGTTTCCAGAGAAGGTAGAGGTTTTCAGAGGCTTTGAAAGACGCTGCAGTAGAAAGTGGGAAAAAGAAAAGTGCTTGGGGGTAAAATGAAGCAGACTTACTTTTTAAATTAAAAACCTGAAGTCCCAAGTTCTGAAGGTGAATGGTACTTGTGGATTTGGTTTCTTCAAAGGTTTATGGGTTTATTGATAAACCAGATAATCAGTAATCTTGGCTTGTTCTTTGTCCCCTCCTAGGCAGAGCTTCATACATGCCGTTTGCTCTCAACATAGAAGAGCAGCTCCACTACCTAGACTTGCCCACTGCTAAACAATGTCCCTAAGCTCCAGTAGTAGCTTAAAGGCGTTTTTCTAGTACTCGGAACAATCAAATTTTTTATTGTTGTAGATTAGCAAAGGCAAGATGAGATTTATTTATCTCCATATGTTAACCTACTGGCATCATCACTGCTGTGTACTTTTACATAACAAAAATAATCAGGAATTATTTGTATCTTTAATTTTCAGAAATTACAACACTCTTCTACTGAATTCTGTGTCATTTAAATGTATTAGAGAACAAGAAATCACTGGATTGCTTTCTGTTTTTATTCAAAGGTAGTTTCCTGTTAAAATTTATTCAGAAGATGACAAGTAGACATTGGTGTGCGGTTCCCATTTTGTTTCTGTCAATGGCTCTGGCCCATATCCCTGCATATAAAGTATTGGGCAGTGAAGGACTTCGTGCTCTGAGGTAAAATGTCCAGTGCCTTGTGTTCTTACAGACTTCAAAAGAAACACCTTGAACATCTACAGAAGCAGGACTTCATTTATGTCTGTTTTTGGGAGGATGTGCATGGGAAAGGAAGGTTTTCTCTGTTCTTTATGTCTGATTAACAGAGGAAAGCTATTTAAGAACCAACATACTTATATCTCTGTGACTTAAATGAGTGTTTTGCATTTTAGACCTGGGTCATTGCTTGTGTTTTGGTATCATTTTTTCCCTGGTCATCCATACTTCCTAACTGATACATATCCCACTTCTTTTTCTTCTAATTACATTATAACCTCATTTAATAGCAGTAGAGGCTGTGTCAGGTACAGCCTACAAAGCTGAAAAAGTTGTAAAAAAAGGGCTAGCAAAGTTCTTAGCATGTTTGTTGCCCTTAATCCCACTGATGTTTCTTAAGTGTTTGCTTTCACTTATGAGAGCCACTAAACAGGAATTATTTTTCCTCTTACATCAAATTTGAGATTTGAAGGAAAATCTTACTGTTGGTTGAAGGAGTATGGCATTGAAAGTAGTTTGAAAAAGTCAGACACACCTCTACTGATAAAAGATCATTGAAGGTGTTTTCATGTTTGTACTAGAGTGAGAATTTGATGGTAAACATGTTTTATTTCTGTATTTGCTACAGATAGAAATGTAAATATTACCTGTTTGTTGTGATCACAGGGACTGTTTATTTAGGTTTTGTTTTATTGTTTCCCCTCTCCCCATTAGACGATTAATAATTAGCTAATACAGTAAAACACTTAATTTTCCAAGGATGTGTTTTATACCATGTGTTTTCCTTCTCTTTCCAGAGATGTCCTCCAGTGTACTATGATTACACATCAGATTTTGCTGCGTGGAGCTGCTCAGTGCTACCTTCTGCAAACAGCTCTACATTTGACTGATGTGGTGAGTTTCTTTTGGGCTTTTCTTTCTTTTTGTTCCTGACAATGCACTGAAAATTTTACAGGATAAACAGTACTTAAGATCGCTAAATACAATGTGATTTTGCTGGATTTGAAGGTTTTCTTTAGTTGCTGCTTAGATTGTGCTGTGTATGTATGAGTATGCTTCAGTGAACTTTAGTTTCCATAAGATGTGTTTTTGTCATTGTGTTATATTAGCTGAAGTTTTTTTTTTTTTGTATGGTTTTAATACAGCAGTTATGGAATAGTATCCTATTAGGGTATTCACTGCAGAAAGTGTTAACAGAGAAACTAAACTGTAGAGTGGCTCAGGTTGGAAGGGACCTAAGAGATCACTTAGTTACAACCTTCCTACCATGGGCAGGGACACCTCTCACTAGACCAGGTTGCCCAGAGCCCCATCCAACTTGGCCTTGGACACTTTCAGGGATGGACTGTCCATAACCAACCTGGGCAACCTGTTGCAGTACCTCAGCACCCTTGCAGGGAGGAATTTCTTCATGAGATCTGATCTACATCTCCCTTCTTTTGGCTTGAAACCATTCCCCCTTGGACTTTTCTGCAGTACCTCATTTCAGAGAGGGAAAAATGAGTCTGTGTCATAGAAAGGAAAAAGTCAGTTGCTTTTCTGAAACACTTGACAGATGCCAGGCAACTTCTTGAGTTGTTGTATAGTTATCCTTTGTATATTATGTTGGTAACTATTGTATCTTCACTAATTTCTTAAGGAGAAGGTGTCCCTTCCAGAAGTCTCAAGCTTTCTTTTGTCCCTTAGACCAGAGGAGTCCCTGAGGAGAGACACTATGTTGTGGTTGGAGGTGAGGACCAAAGTTGGTTTTGTGTTAATGTAATATTTAAATAGGTGGATACTTTTGCATTGATGCATGGAATTATATTTAGCATGTACGGGAATCATCTAAATACGAAGCTGTAACTTCTGGCTAGTTGTGCAGCAATATAATGATTAAATGATTTTTTTGCATAGTGTCGTTTATATTTTTTAAGACCTGTGGTTTTTATGTTTGTGCTTGCGTTGATAATGTTCTTCTTTTTTGGGTGCTCTCAGTCCCTGGAAGAACATTTTTCTGTGCCAGTTAGAAGGAAATAGTGTGCCAGGCCTCAAGGTAGCTGCAGTTAATATCTCTCCCAGCATGGATTTTTTTGATGTAACAGCTCATGTTTAGCAGTGCTTTAGTGTGATATAATGTCAGTTAGATAGAAAATGTCAATACACTGCTGACAGATGTAGTTAACTAGTGCCATGCTGCTTTTAATTTAGCTTTGCAGTTGGTTGCAAGTAAATGACGGATACTTCAGAAAGTCTGTAACCTCTGATTTTGAACATCAAGAGACATCATCACTGTGTCAGTATGTCCGCAGCCTTGTGGGAGAGTTCCTTAAGACACCAGCATTTGAAAGTAAGAAAGATGTTTCTTAATAAAAAACCCAGTCCTTTGGATTTTACAAGAATCACTTGCTTATTTGTGTCATACCTATTCAAATTCTACCTAATTTGTGATAGTCACAGTTCTTAAGTTGGAACTTTATTTTCTAGTTCCCGTTTCCCTTCATAAAACTCAGTCTGGCAGTATTAAGTAAAACTTAGTAGTCAGATTTAGTGCTTCACTGGTGCTTGTCTGTTGGATTTCTTCTGTTAGGTTTTTTTGTTGGTGATGCCTGAAAATGCTGGAGTATGGGGTAGAGCACATGGAAGCGTGAAAGGCTGTGGGTTCTGTAGCTTTTCTCAGCAGAGCTTTGTAAAATGGCTCACTGATTGAGAGACAGGCCATAGCATTGGGCAGCTCATCACACAGCTCTCTGTGTAGTAGTGTTCCTTGGATCTTGAACCCCTTGCAGCAGGTGAGCTGCCACACGTTATAATCTGAGGAGAGTCCTTTGTGTGCTATATAAATACTCAGAAAAATTCTGAAGTGACTTCTTTGTTCGTTGCTCCATTTTAAAATGTTCCTACTTCAGTTTAGGATTCTCTTTCAGGTAGATCGAAAGGGAATGGCAATTTTTTTTTTATACGGATGTGCAGCACTCATTTATTTGCTACTTAAGTACTGTAGCAAATCATCTGTGGTTTTATAATGTCAAAAATAAAAATTGAATACTTCTCCATTATACTTACGGGGCATACAGAAGCTAGATCAGAATTTGGTGATGGTAAATGTCTTCAGAAGCTTCCTACGGCTCAGGATCTTATTGTTAGAGAAGCTGCAAGCAAATTCTGTCTGGTGATATTCCAGAGTAAAAGCTTTGCTAAAAATTTTGGCAGATCTTCTCTTCTTCCTAAAATATTTTAGCCCTTGGTTTATATTATCTGCAGTTCCATGGCAAATGTGTTTGACTTGTAAAGAGTGATATTTGTAATTTCCTCATTTGAAATTGTTCCCATGTTTAAAAGTAATTTTGTGAGTAAGGTGATGTAGTCCTACATACGGTGGATCAGTGAAAAGAGAAACTTCATTTAGGTTTTTTTTTTTTGACAGAAATTTTTAGTTACTCAGATGTCTTTTAGCTGGTCAGAAAATCACAGTTAGTGTTGCTGCTGAAGCACAGTGGAATTAGTTCTTGGTTAACTTTGTTTGACTATACTAACGCATTTCAGAAACCAGTAGAAAAGTCTGTTGGTAGTTACTACCTAGTTTAACACCTTGCCTAAAATTGATTTCAGCGTAGAAGCAGATGAGTTTATCCTGTGAGACATAGACGGGAACCAGCTGTGTTTAGGTAAAACAATGCAAAATATTTCATAATCATTCTTGTCAGCATTAATTGTTGTTTATACTACTAATTTGTCATAATTTCTAGAAACTAAGGTTGTAAAAATTGATATGGAAGTGTTTTAAAAATACTGTGGAAACCTTAAAATATTTTTATCAGGAGAAAATTGCTTTATGCCTGACTGGTTTGAAGCCAAACGTGTCGCAACAATGATTCTGTTGTCTGCAGATGTGGAGCAGATGAGGAATAAATACAGGTAAGTATAAAATACCTTGTTTTTTACATTTGTCTCATTTTCAACCCAGTTACTGCTGAAGGATGTGGTAGAAACCTGATGAAGTCAGGAAGCTGTCTGTTTTCCTCCGTAGAACCTTTGGTAAACTTCATCATTCCTTAGACCTTTTCCAACTGTTGCTGCAACACGCTGGGTAACATTTCTAAATATACTTAAGTGACTTGGAAACGCATGTCCTGTATTTCCATAAGTGACTTCAGCACTTAAGGCAGATACTCAGAAGAAGACTTTCTTTTTAATTTTTGTTTCTGCGTAGTGGAAAAAGCAACATAGAATGGATTGAACTAGAGGCTTTCTTGAACCCTCTTCTGGATGTCTTGATGAAACTTGGCAGTAATGTTTACATACCAACACTGAAAACAGATAAAAGCCTACAGCTTCTCTTGAAGTTATTGCAGACCCGTTCGTTAAAATGTTCCAATTCGCAAGATGGTTAGTGATATCTTTAGTATATTGTCTCTTATATTCATTATAGTGTAATTAAAACTAAGGTACTTCCTGTTTTATATTGTCAAAGTAGTAGCCTACAAGTGGTAAACATAAAAGTTGACAATCTGGCATATCTGCTAGGAAACTGAGCTGTGGCTCCAATCCTACAAGGAGGTAGGTGTTCCAAGGACTGGGAATTGAGAATGTGGAAGCCTTTGCAGAAAGCAGTTGTTATTCATTGTAATTAGAAGTCGATTTGGAGAGAGTGATGGGATTAGAAATATTCATAGACCTATTCTTTGCTGAAATATGGAGCCCATAAATGATTTAGACACTTCAGAAAGAAGTCAGTAAAGAAACCTGGCTTTGTTGCCACAGGTTCAACCAGAGCCTTGCCTGAGGGTGCAGTGTGATCTTGCTAGACATCCATGTAGGTAGTTTTGTCTCAACAAACACTGTTTGGACTATGGAAGACAGTATTAGGCATTATTTCAGTAGGCATGCTTAATTGACTCCCTGTAGTTTGACCTTGGTTATAAGCAAGGAGGTTAAGAGGTGCCCACTTAAGCACAAGCCTGCTGATCTGACTGTCCGTAAGTTTTGGCTTCCCACAGGTGAAGCACTTGTAGACTTCAGGAGAGTCGAACAAAAGCTGTGGAATCCTTACTACACCTTTTGGTCAGTTTGTAACCAGTGTAGAGCTTAAATTTTTTCCTCGGAGGGTAAATTTAGATTAGGTCTTAGAATAGTAGAATTTGGGTTGGAAAAGATTCCTGGGACCCATCTTGAGTCCAACCATCAATCCTACTCTACAAAATTCACTTCTAAACCATATCCTCCAGCATCACATCTAAATGACCTTTAAACACATCCAGGCATGGTGGCTTAAACACCTTTCTGAGCAGCCTATTCCAATGTCTGTCTGCTCTGGTGAGATACTGCAACAGGTTGTCTGGGGAGATTGTGGCTGCTTAATCCATGCAAGTGTTCAAGGCCGGATTGGATGTGACTCTGGGCAGCTTGGTCTAGTGAGAGGTGTTGGAACTGGATGAGGTCCGAGGTCCTTTTCAACCTAAACCATTCTGTGATTCTATTGATACTATTTTCATTAATTAGGATGCTGAACTGAACAAGAGGGATCTTGGAATTTGGTTTCTGCTTCCCCAGATTATCATGGGATTTTTTTTTTCATTGCTTTTGTAACAAGAACATTCTATTTCACGATACAAAGTCTTAAGCAGAGCCTCACAAAACACATGCGAGTGCACATTGGGTTTTAATATGAAGACTTTTAACTCTGTAAATAAACTGCTTGTATTATGCCTTAGTTCCTTAGGTGCTTGCTGATGTGTAGATGTAGTGGTTTACCCCTGCTTAGAGATGTTGTTGCCTGACTCCGGCTAATAGAGTTGGGCATGGCAAGGCTAAGCATCAGTGTCTCCATCCTGCTGAGTGTTCCCATAGGTGCTTTGGTACTCGTCTGTACGTTCTTATCCAGAGACTTTCAGAATTGTACCTGTAATATCAGGTCATTTTGTGTTAAGTTAGCAGAGATTACTTTTCTTGCATTATTTCCTGCAGAGTTGTTGTGCTGCTTCCTCCAGAACAGGAGAGCTGAGTAATATATGTTGAACATTGAGTTTCCTCAGCAGTGACTTGATTGCTTTGAGGGGTGGGAAGAATAAAGCACAGAAATTTTGTTTCTGTGTTGATTAAATGGGAGGTGAGAAGTCCTGGCTGTTGAATGGAAAATCATGCAACAGAAGGGGAGAAAGGAATCAAAACTTGTAAAGCAAAAATTATGAGAATGTACTTTAGTTAAGAATAATCTGGGTAGATGTCCCTGGAAGCAGTAGCATTTTTCTCTGCTCAGTACTGTTGTTAAGCTTCACTATTTTAAACAGTAAGTTTTTGCTAATTATTTTTTTTATAATGTCTCAGAGCCACTGGTAGTGAATTGGATTTTATTTTATGTGAAGAATATCTGAACTTTAAGTGCAAGTGTTGTAGTGATTTAAGTTTTACCATGAGAATCATCTGACATAGTTGATGCAGTTGTTTGTTCTAAACAAATTAAGCATTAGAAATTCAATTCAATGAGCTGTTTTATTAGAGAACAATGAAATCAAGTGTAGTCCAGATGTGGAAACTCTGAAAATACCTGAAGGTCTTTAATTTCATAGTGATTTTGCTATGTGAATTATTATTCAGGGTCAACTCAGGAAAAAAACCAACAGTGGATATAACCTCTGGGTAACTCCTCTGAATACTGAACCTGATGGCTGGTATTTTTAGAAGATGGTCATACAGAATATTTTAATTCTGTTTTCATATTAGTATGTTTCTTCTCCGGCTTTCAGCTAGCCCTTACCCTTGAAGCACAGATTGAAGTGTGGTTAAATATTGTAGTGTTGTAGTTACAGTGTTAAGCCAGGAGGCTACTTGACTGGAATCTTACAAGATTGCTGTATACACACAGCTAAATTATTCCTAAACACAAAACTCAAAACCCATCATGAGAGAGTTTCCAGTTCTGTACATATTAGCAAGGGACATCTGCATTTTTCTCAAGATTAGCTGCTATATTTGAAATTTGTTCTGTTCTTTGTTAAAGAATAGATTCATTAATAAGCTGATATATAGAGGGTTTGAGAAGTAGGAGTATGGTGTGCATTAAAAGTTGCAAAATTGGTCTTCTGATGTCCTGTGGGTTTTGGTTCACTGATTCAGGATACATCTCAGGAAAGAATATGATGTGAAACTTTCATCCCTATAGCTTACACTGCTAAAAAGTACACAGCTGGTTTAAGGAATTCATATATATTGGAATATTTATTAGTGTATGACTTTGACTCAGGAACTTAAGGAAATTATTATAGATTTTAATTAATGAAATTATATTTCTCTATACAAACAGATAACTTTTGCCTCTTTTTACAGATGGGGTATTGCTATTTATCTGGAAATCTCTCATGAAATCTGTGGAGAGTATTCTTGAATTTATTCTCCGACGGCTTACTACAGATGAATTAAGCACTGTAAGTAATTACTAAGAGACAGACTTCGTGGTTTTGTTTGTTAACTTGATTTAGCAGTGTTCCTTGTTTCCGTATAAAATCTTTTAACATCTAGAAAATAAATTTGCATAGAAGCACAGTAAGTTTACTGGAAGTAAAAAGGGGGTTTGAGTAGTGTTTAGTGTTTGTAGTTCTTTCTTCTGTATCTTCTCAGATCGAAAGAAATGCTGTAGTAGGAAATCATGAGTATCATATACTGTATTGTATCTACTAGTGCAGTTGTGGGCATAAGACATTTGGAGACTTTCAGTGGCATCTTTAGAATTTAGAGAGTCAATCTGGGGAAAAAAGACTTTTGGCTCCCTAGAGAAATCTTATATTGACAGTTGTACAGGAATTAAACTGAACATTTGCTTGATGTGTTTGGGAGACTGAAAAGGTCCAAGTTGGAGGGAAAGGAAAACTTTTTCTGAAACAGTGGAAATTTGGAATGGAGCAGGAGGGTCTAGAGTACTTTCTGAAAAACAGTATGGGAGGTACAAATTGAAGGGGAAGTGTAAAGAAAGGAAATAAATCTGATAGTGGGCAGTTCCCAAAGCATGAGTGGGATGGAAGATCAACATGAAAAGTGATTCTGTGTCAAAGGAAAATCTAAGAGTTGGATCAGTGTCTCAAATTCAGTCAGTGAAAGAGCAAAGGTATAATTTCTCTCAAAACTGTAGAAGGAAAAGTTCTTTGTTCATGTGGTTCCTCCTGTGCATGACTCTGTATGGAGGTGTTTTTTATGACACGTGAAGAGCCCTAAAACTAAAAGACCTGATTAAATTGAAAAGACTGAAAAAACCTGCCCACCCCAAACAAACAGAAACCCAAAGCTGAAGGTTGTAAAACAGTAGTGAATGCTGTTCTCCTTCTGCTGTCAGTGTTACTGTTAGTATTCTTTTGTCTCAGTGTGAGTTTCCTCCTCTTAATACTTCTGTTTCCCTTCATTTCCTCTTTTTTAGGTTGGTGATCTGGATCGTTGTGATCTGTACTTGGCTTTGCTTCCAGAGATAGTGAGTCTGTGCTCACAAGCCAGTTGGAACAAAGCACCATCTATCAAAAATTTCATTTTGTCCCTGACAAATGCATCTGTTCGTAATCTTCAGGAGAGAAACAATGAAGAGGTAATTTATTGTTATTCATGACTGTAAATATTAATATTGAACAAGTAAATATTGAAATTACTATTTTAATATTATAGTCTTTATATGCACATAGAATTAACTTGATATAAATATTAATGTATAAGTGTTTTATTATCAATGTATTGTAGTAGAAAATATTATTGGTAAGACTTCATTTGTAGTCATGGACCATGTAACTCAAAAGCTTTTTCTTGGTGTATGAACCAGTCTTACTGAGGAAGTTGCTGTTAAATGAAAATCTCTTTTTGCATTAATGATCCATTGAATTTCCAAGCTGGAACATAGACAAAACAAAAACCCTGGAACCCAGCACTGCTTTAGCTTTTTCATATAGTTATGTTAATTGTATGTATTAAGCTAATGTGTGTGAAATAAGACATTTCAAAAGGTAAAGAAACATTAATAACTTTCATAAAAGGAGATTTAGATCTATTGGGCAGCATCATCTTTGGTGTTGTCTGAACTGAATTATCTTTTAGGTTGGATTATTATTCAAGAACAGTTAACAGGAGTTAATTATTAATTATTAATAATAAATCAGTAAAGTATGCAAATTTCAAACTTATTGCAGTAGTTTCAAAGTAATAATTTTGTAGTTCAAACTCGGTGTTCACTGGGGTCCTGTGCCAACTTACTTTTAATTCAGTGGAATTTTAATCCCATGGTGATTTACTCAGTTGCATGAATAGTACATCTTCAGTTTAAGAAAAAAGAAAACACTGAGTAATTACAGATTAAAAAAATCTTTTCTGGACAGCTCTAGACAGCTGAGTTTCAAGATATTTTGGATAACACAGAGCTTTTAATACTGTTAGTGAACTATATGTTTATTGACTTTTTTAATTGAGGCATGAAACAAAACATCTCAGAGGCATTTATCACACCTAAGAGTAAGTGTAGGTGTTGTGTTCTTTCAGCCTGTTGCAGCATGTGTTACTCTGAATTTCAGCTGTCTTGTTGCATTGGTTTTCAGACTGTGTGGACCTACCCCTTTTTGTAACTGCTGTCTGGCAATATATATGTCAGGATAGAAGTGTTTGGTTCCACTCTAATGAATAAGTGACTGTGATGTACAAGATTTGTACCTTTTTCCAGTGCTTTTGACTAGTGGTTGATTGCAGTGACCCAGCAAAGCAAAACTGTTGTATGTATAGGGTGAGAAAATAAGGAAGTGGAAGGATGCTGCTACATTATTGTGTCTGAGGTGATACAACAGTAGGCTATTTGTATCATATCAGAAGAAACTGGTGCATTTTTGTTTATGTATGATTTGGTTTTATTTAGGAGCCAAAGCTTAAAGACCAAATTAAAAAAGTAGCCAGCATGGCTTCACTTGCAGCAATTTGTGAGATGGTGGGTCAGAAACCTGAAGTGCACCTTGAATCTCTGCCTGCTGTGGATGCTCTGAAGAGATTTGTTTCCTTTTCCCAATTCAATGAAGTATTGAAGAAGCCATCTTATATTGAAGAGAAAAGTGGGTACGTCTGTGCTATAGCTTCGGTAATCATGGAATTGGTTTAGTTGGAAAAGATCTTCAAGATAGTCCGACCATTAACCCAGCTGTCTCAAGGCACCACTAATGTCCCTAAATTCCATATCTACATGACTTCTAAACACATCCAGGGATGGTGATTCAGCCCCTCTCTGAGCAGCCTATTCCAAGGCCTGATGACCCTTCTTGTGAAGAAGGTTTTCCTAATGTCCAACCTAAACTTCTCCTGGCACAACTTAATGCTACCTAATAAATTTGATTAGCACGGTAGCATGGAGCAGTGATTAAGATGTTGGCTTTTCCTGTTTTTTCCAGATCTTTCTGTCAAGATAAAAATGAATTCTAAACATACACCGTTCAGTTTCTTTGTCTAAACTTTCAGGTTTTAGAACAACCATAACTGATCAGTTCTAAGGTTTTGCTCGCTTCGTCAGCACTGCAAGAACTAGGATCACAGGATGGTTTGGGTTGGTAGGAAACTCAGAAATCATCTAATTCCAACCCATCTGCTCCAGAGGGACTGTACGTTGCTTATCCTTACACCAGTGTAACTTTATATACACTGAACAAAGCCATAGCAGGTACACAAATGGAAATTACTCACTATTGAGGAAGAGAAGCCCACAGCAAGCCTGAGGGCCAAAACCTGGACAATTAAAAAAAGACACACGTCATGTTTAAAAAGTGTGTTTGCAGATGCCACTTCCATGAACTTGCCTGTAAGCCCATGTAAGCTTTAGCATATTGAGATATAGCGAGTTTGTAGAGTTAAGCTGTTCATTTTGGAGTGGGAAGGTACAACCTGAAACAGTATTTATTTTAATCTTCTTACAGCTTTCGTGAAGAAACAACATCTCAAGGATGGGGAAAAATTGTTGCACGCTATGTTCATGACCAGTGGATTTGCCTTCGTTTCATTTTAAATTCATTTCCAAATCTGGCTCCAGAACATGAAGCAGCTTTAGAAATGTCATTATCTACAGTTGAAAGGTCAAGTAAAATTCTACAGTCTGCATTAGAAGCCCTAAGTATTCTTCCTTCAGACCAAGTTTTACCTGTGTTTGACTGCATGAAAGTCCTTGTTCCCAAGGTAAAAACCAACTGCTCAATATTAATAGTTCGGGACGGGGGAGTTTATCAAATGTAACAGTCTGTTCTTCTTTTCAGCTGCTGGACTCATCAGAGGCTCTCTGCATAGAAGCGTTTGATATGGCTTGGAAAATTACATCCTCTTTGAGCAACACACAGCTAATATTTTGGTCAAACCTAAAAGCTTTTGTTCAGTTCGTCTTTGATACGGAGGTTCTGGCTGCTGCTGCAAGTGCAAAGGGTCAAGCATATACCAAAATTAAAGAGGTCAGTTTTAAGAATTCTGTTTTGGGAAAGGAATATAAAACTGCATTTTACTTTATTTTCCTTTCAGGTACTGTTAATTTCCAAATGGCACTAGTTTGAGAGGAATGACAAAGATCTGAGAACTAGATTGAGGATAAACAAACGTACTGTTTGCTTTTGTAGCACAGAAAACGTGCAGTGTAGTTTCTTTTGTTTTTTGCTGTTCAGTATCTTTCGTATTGGGTAAAACAGGTTTTTTGTCTTGTACTTTTACGTCATGCACTTCCTCTTGATTATTTGGCAGGACTTGCCACCAGAACTGTCACTAACTGTTAGTATTCTGAACAAATGATGTCTTTTTCTATAGATCAGTCATTATGAAAAAGATTTGTCAAAAAAATCATTAAAACTATTCAGTAAATGGGATGTTGATTCACCTCAGCTTTATACACTGGAAAGTTGCTTCATATTTATTTTATAATGAAATTGCATAGTTCTTTGCTTTTTTCCCCACTGAGTCTTAAGTATTTGTGTACAACACAATGACTGTGATGCTTTTAGCAGTGCAGTCATACACTATCTATTAATTACCAGTATATATCTGTGCTTAGACTTAGTGCTTCATGTTTTGCTTTGCACTTAACACAGAAATCATACTTAAAACAGCCGATAGCAGTTCGAGTTTTAAGCAGTAGGTGACACTTGCTTTTGTAATTCTCATGTGCACCCAAGCCAAAATTCATCATTCATATGCAATGATGGTAAAATATCTCTTCAGTTCTAGGAGTCTGTTAGGTTTTTCTTGTAATGAATATCTGTAATTAATAGTTTATTTTTCTTTGAGTTTACATTCTTAGCATTGCTGTCTTGACTTCAGTGTTAGTATTTGAAGCGTTGTGTAAGGTGTATTTTACCGATGTTGAGAGTCTTGGGTGTGTGTGACAGCTATCCCATTGTCTGCAGTGAGACATACCATGACAGCAGGCATCAAGGAGCTAATGAAGGTCTCCTGTACTCAACAAAGGCTGAGCCACCTTCTACCCCTTCCTAAGAAAACGAAGAGAAAGTTCCCAAGCAAGTGCCGACTTACGTATATTCTAACCCCACTCCTCAGCAGTCTCTGTTGCCATTGACCCCTTGTGCAATGGCTGCGTGAAAATGGAACTGCCTGATACGGATTTGTCACAGAAGTACAACTTTAATTTTGTCTACTACTGCACACTCTATATTTTCATTAATAGTTAGAAATGGTGGAACAGAGGGGTATTTTTGAGCCAAAAAAGGGGATATTGCTATGGTAAAACCCAGAAAGGCTTCTACATATGTGTCCAGAGAACTGCGTTCTTAGGCTTCATTTCTTGTGCTGTGCATTTCATTTTCCTTTCTGATTATCAAGTGTTAATTGTGCTAGAACTTTAGATTTATTATTTTATGTATGGTAGCCTTTTATAATGTTCACGAAACAATTCAAAAATGTTCCAGGATTGAGAAGCACGCAGTAAATGTTGTGCTGCTTGTGTGAAGCACAGTAGTTAATTTTGGAATTACCAGGGACATTACAAATCCTGTCAATGCACTAACAGAAAAACCTTGAAATCTTTGTGAAAAGACCAAGTGTTTCTAGGGTAGATTGTTAAATTTTTTCAGAAAGAAAAGAAACTTTTTGTGTAAGAGCTGTCATACCTTAGGGAAAACTATTCTCATGGGCAGCTCTAACTGGTGTTATATGGAAAGCAATTTATGAAAAAGCCTACCTGTTTGTTCAGAATCTGTTTCCTCTCTCCCAAATTATTTCAGTGTCTTAGGAAAAAAAAACCCCACAAAATCAATTTTGTAACTGAAGTTTACTCTTGCTCTTACAAAGGGGTTAAGAAAGGAAAATGTGGGGCCCTTTTTCATGTTTTTATGTTTGTCTCCATTTTTGGAGACTTTCTAGATGGTAGTTTCATATATCTTAAGTATACTCAAGTACATACAAAGACATTTTTCCACTTCAGCTCAGAGTCTTCAACTTGGATATAATTCTTACAGAAGGAAATTAGTGATATTGGTGCCTGTGGAAAAATTTTCATGTTTCTTTTTTTGAGTAAAAACACCAAGTTTGTACTCATGAAGTAAGTCCAGGTGCATTCGTTCCAGTTACCGTGAGGTTTGTGGAAAACATCTGGGGTTCTGTTTGGCCAGTTGTTCCCGTTCACCTGCCTCTGTCATCAGGGAATTGTAAAGATTGAAGACAGCATTAACCTGAACAGAGACAGGGTGGAGAAGGCGATGAGACTTGCTAAAATATCACTGCAGTATTATTCTAATAATTCTAGTAACTCCTGAAAACTAGATTTTGAGTCTTCTATTTCTTCTTTTCAGCTGATTTTCAAGCTCGTAGATATGTCCACTGCAAAGACTGGAGTCTTCAACGTAGTCCTTAGTCATTGTTGTCGATCTTGGCTCTTTCCCACTGGTGGTGATAGAAGTGCCTTGACAAACGCCTTCTTCAATGCTGGAAGTTATTCTGAACTTATCACTGAGGCTTGTGTCTTTGGGACTGTGTTTAGGAGAGATCAAAGGTACAACAGAATTTTTTATTAGATTATTTATTTTAAAGGATAATTAATCTTTTATTAATTTGTTAGACTTTTATGCTGTTTTCTTTTAAACTTAGCAATAGCAGTTTATGCTGTTCTGCTAATTGTTGCTTTGTCTTTTTGTCTGTGAAGACTGATTCAGGATGTGCATGCCTTCATAGAAAGTCTTGAGGAAAAGTGTGCAGCAAATGTTGTTACAGAAAGGTAATGAGTGTTCATCTTCTCAGATTGGGTGTGAATTGTCTTCATTATGACTGATGCTGCAACAGGAATGATACTGTTCTTGTAGTCAGCTTTGTGTCACAGAGTTATAGACTGTCTCGAGTTGGAAGGGGACCCAAAGGAATACATTCATAACCTTCTAAAATGTTGGTTAAAGGTGTGTCAATCACAGTATATTCATAATTCAAATATAAAACATAGAAAAATGATAAGTATTTTCAGGAAAATGTATCCCACTTGTTAACCTGATGGGACTGAAATAACTACTTTCTCACTGTTTTAATTCATAATTATCCTGAAAAGTATGGGTTTTATTCCTTACAGGCAAGTGTGTTAAACTCAGGCTTAAATACAGCCCATTTGGATTGCTCTGCCTCCAGTTTTTGAAAAAGGGAGGCTGACGACTGTATTATTACAGTTTCATTGTAGTTTTTGCTCCCATAGAAGATATGATTACAAGCCCAGACCTTCAGAAACTTCTAAGGATCCAGATGTTTCTGTAGAAAATAATTCAAAGCATCCAGATGTAATTAAAGACCTGTAGATAGGAGCAGGGGCAGATTATCTCAAAGTCACTGATTTTCTTCATTGGCGATAAACAGACTTCAGTATTCTAGTTCCTCAGTAAGACTCTGTATTGGCATGTTGTCTCTTTGAAGACAACTTGATGGCTGTGTGTTCAAAATCATGCTTGGAGCTTTTTAAAAATTTGTGAATTATCTTTGTCTAAACAAGTAGAGTTTGATTTGTATTTATTTTTGAAATTTCAGTACAAATCGAGACGATCACTACGTTCGGGTTTGTGCTATTAAGTTTCTTTGCCTGTTGGATGGATTAAATACCCTGCATAAAACGTTCATGGAAGACATTTTCATCAAACTACTTGATAAAGTAATCTTCCATTCTTTTGCTATATAAATACAATGTGGTTTAGTAATTGTACCAGCAGAGATTTACAGTTGACAGAGTGTATTTACCTGTTTGGTTTTCTTTATAGCCTGTCTATCCATTGATACACTTTTTCATTATGAGACAGAAGTTAATTCAGCCAAGCCAAAGCACTAAAAAATTGTCTTTTCTGTTTATTTCTCTTTTTAGTGGATTTTCTGACTTCAGGGAACATTGTCCAATTTTTTTGGGTCTGATTTTCATTTATATCGTAGTTGCTTTAGCATTGGCAGTAGTGTAAAGCCAGTGGTTAATTCCTGCAGCTGCTGTTAGAACATCACCCATGTTTTCTGGTACTGTAGAATTCTGCTTTTGTCTGAAGAGCAAGAAATGGTTATTACTTCATTCTTCTGAACTACTGGAGAAAAATGGGTGATATTTGTGTTAATAAATAGATCAAGTAGGGAAAGTGAGATTTAAGTTATTTCCTTACTTGCTTAAATATGAAGCCTAAACATAAAGTGTATTTGTATTTTAAGAATGATACATACATATTTTTAAAAGTTACTGGTATGCTTTTGAGTGCTGTGAAAGCCAAAACAGTATGTAGGGAAAGAATCTAAGCTGCATGAGAAAATGAACTGCAAATATTTTTAAAGCTCCACTTACCTCTTCATGTAAACATTGTCTTGCAGAATATAAATCTCGGTCTCAAAACTAGCGCTGTAGTTACAAGCTGATCTAATTGATAGCATGACTAAAACCATTTTTAAAATGTAGACACTAAGGTAGAAATATTTTCTTTTATATACTCATCTTTTCACTTAAGATCTTTCTTATACAAGTAAATGGCAGCTTGAGTCTCTGTGCTCCATTTTATGTAGTCCTGTTTTAATTGTTCAGTTCTTCAGCTGTCCCGTTTGAGGAGTGTTAGTACCTTGCAGTCTTTAAACTGAACATTTTTTGTACACTTACACAATTCTACTTAATGGTTTTGTTTGGTTTATATTTTTTCAATTTTTTTAACTTTTCATGGCCCAGCTTCCAAATTTCATTCTAAATAAATGAAGTATTTTTTTCCTAACTTCATATTTAATGCTGATGCTAGCTGTGCTGTAGATGCTGCTTTCTCAGTGAAGCTTTATGTTTCTACGTATTTAGTTTCAAAGGAAGAACATGTAATCAATCTTGTCATTTGGTTTTAGGATGAACTGGTCTCCAGATCGAAAACCCGCTACTATGCAAACTCTTTACAGCATAGAATTAAAAATCGGGTATGGCAGGCACTCTTGGTTCTTCTTCCAAAGCTTGACCAGGTATTGCTCTTCATTACAGACTCTTAAATACCTGCTTTCAGTGAAATGAGAGAATCATAAAGTAGGAATGTAGTGGTTTTAACCATATAGCTTTAATAGCCCTGACCTTTGCAAGCAAAAAGAACTAACAAGCATCTGTGTCCTTGGATAAGAGGAGACAGGCAAGATGAGACCAGCTGTACTCGTTAATAGGTCCTCAAGTAAGAAATGATAAAGATAAAAAGTAGTCAAAACAAAATGAGAGTGAGCATGCACAAGGACCAAGAGAGGTGAAAAGTTTAAGACTAGGGAAGACTCATCTTCATCCACTGATGACCCTAGTGCAGACCCTCTAGGTGGCAGTGCTCATGTGGACTTGGGCAGGTCTCAATGCCCAGGTTCTAGGGAATGAATGCATGTATCTTCAGAGAAATGGCTTGAATATGTATGTTTGACCTGTCTAAGGTTTGGTGCTTAGAACTTGTTGGTATGCGTGTTTTTAGTGGACTCATCCTCCCTGCATCCAGCGCTGTAATTAAAGAACGCCACTTAATAGTGACTTAGTGTCCTGTTAAGTTTCTGGATGGGTTTCTCCAGGTCATCAAGAATAACTTGTCATGCAAACTGTGTATGTTAAGTTACAGTAGGGTATAAAACTCATGTGGTCCCTATGACTGATGTAGAAGTTCTGTGTAGTTTCTTTTGTGTCTGATTTATGATTTATTTCTAGAGATCATTGAAAACTCATTCTTGGATTTATGAGTTATAGGAGACTGGTTTGTTCCTCTTAAGGCTACACTAAAACTCCCGAGACTCTCTGATCTAAAGCTTTTCATTTGGCAAAAACTTGTTACTTTATGAACACACAGAAAATGGAGAAAATTTAGTTTCATCTAATGCTTCTTCATAATAAAATATCTGAAAAGAGAAATTAGATGATACTAAAATGTTTTGAATATTAAAATTATTTCTAATACAATAAAGCAGATAATGTTCTTGTATTTAGAATTCTTTTATTTATAGAAACAACTAACCATAAACTACCTGATTTTGTTTTCTCAGAATTTTTTATGTGGAACCCTTGACAAAGTTTTTCAGGCCGGATTTGGTAACAATCAGGCATCTGTGAAATACTTCATAGAATGGATTATTATCTTGAGCCTTCATAAATACCCCCAGATCCTTAATAAATTCTGGGATTGCTTTTGCTATGTAAGTAAGAATTTGCATGTTCATTTGAAGAGTAATTTGAGCAAAGAGAGTACAGTTTGTCTTCCCATGCCTTATTTTCAGTGTATTTGTATTTTACTTTAAAAACAGTAGGATTGTTGAACAGATAAAATTAACTTGGATTTGAGCCTGAACCACCGTCCGAGAAATGTAGAAATTTGTGATATAGAGGCTGCTGAAGACAAGTGAATTCTTCCAGTTGAAAGATTTTTTTTTTTTAATATTATTATTATACTGTACGGGTCTGGGTAGAGCAGAGCTAGTACAGTGAGTACTCCCCACAGTCACCGATTTAAGAGCCCTCAAGAACACATGGATGCCTGAGTTTGGAAAGATACCACAGTCATTTGTGATTTGTACACTCAGCTTTTCCCTTCAGCATCTTGCATAACACCAATCCATTGACAGCTTCTAATATGGTCCTATAATGCTGTTCCAAAACTGGAGGCCGCATTTGAATTACAGAATCATAGAATCGTGAAATTTTTTAGGTTAGAAAAGACCTATAGGGCTGTTCAGCCCAACCATTAACCCAGCTGTCTCAAGGCCACTACTAAATCATGTCCCAAAGCTCAGATTTACATTGCTTTCAAAACATGTCCAGGGTGGCAATTCAACCCCCTCCCTGGGCAGCCTGTGCCAAAGACTGATCACCCTTTCCATGAAGAAGTTCTTCCTCATGTCCAAACTAAAGTTCCCCCGACACAACTTGCAGCTGTTTCCACTTGCCTTGTCACTTCCTTCCTGTGAGAAGAGACCAACCTCTCTACAGCCGCCTTTCAGGTAGCTGTTGACTGCAGTAAGGTCTCCCTTCAGCCGCCTTTTCTTCAGACTAACCAGCCCCAACTCCCATAGTCACTCCTCGCAAGACTCCGAATTACGACAGCCAAAAGGATTTTCTGAGGAGACTTAATACCATTTCATTTTTAAGCCTTGGAGTTTTCTTTGTTACGTGCAATAATTGACATGTAGAAGAAATAGTAATTACCTGTATTCATGGAATAATGTAAACATTTTCATTGGAAAAGACATTTAAGATCAGAGTTCCAACCATGGAATTTCTTAGTTCACATGTTTAGGCTGTGCATACAACACACACACACACAAAACATATGTACTTGCATCTCCTCCAGTGAACAGGAAGCTCCCAGCTTTCCTTATCAGATATCCTAGTTGTTGCTGTAGCTTTATCTTGAAAGCCAAACAGTAGGAGAATAATTAAAGTTAAGTAAAATAATCAAAAGCTGTATGTATGTTTTTTTGTGAAATCAGGCAGCTATCTGATAGTGGTCTGAGACACCTTTGCTTGCTAGTGATGTGCGCTGAGGTTTGGGGTTGGTTGTTTTTCCCATGCAGAGCAAAAAACTTATGTCCACAGTGTGTACGTGTGTTTTAAAATGTCTCAAGACATCTCATCGTTCCTGTCTGAACTCATGAAAAATGCTGTGGGAGATGTAACCTTTCCCTGTTTCAGGGTTCCTTCCAAGAGCTCATGCAGTTGGAATTTCTGTCATCTTAGCAGATGATAATTTGATCATTTTTTTTCCAGTACAGAGCGAAGTGAGGGTGTTGCTGGTCTGTTTGTTCGTGTGCTGATACTTGTGCTTGTGATGACATGGAGAAGTGCAGGCACTGAACAAAATCCCTAAGGTTTATATTTGGTTTAGGCTTTTTTTCAGAGCAGGGAATGCAGGGACTTCTGATTGAATTTTAGCTCATTTACGCTGCCATGTACTTCCTCCGCTTCATGTGTCTGTAAAAAGAAAATACTGTCTTGGGAGAAATTGAATCTTACTAAAATACAAAGTTCATATGGTTCACTTCTGCTCCAGAAACAGTTGTTTTAATAGTGTTGCTGCTGTTGCATCTGCAGAACATGCTGTGAAATTTTACAGGCTATAAAAACATTTCACATACTAGTATCTCTTGGTCTGTGCTTTTATGCTCTAGGATGAAGAGAAGCTTAAAACAAGCATCTGCACATTCTTATCAGTGTTATCACACTTGGACATCATTCTGCAGAATACCTCAGAGAAGGTAAGTTTGAGCTTACCAGTCACTGCATTAGATCAGCCACCTCACATCTGTAGGAATCCAGGCATTCCTGTTATTGCTGTGTTAGCAAAGGAGAAAAGAATTGTTTCTTGAGCTTCTGAATGAAGACTTAAATACATGTCTTTGTCTTGTCTTTTTTAGAAGCCAGCTTTGAAGAAGGCCCTCGTAGTTGTTCTACAGTGGTGCTTTAACCATAATTTCAGCGTTCGACTTTATGCGTTAGTTGCCCTTAAAAAAATTTGGGGTATGTGCAAAATGTTGCACGTGGAAGAATTTGAAGCTCTGACACCGGTTATTGAATCCAGCCTTCAACAAGTGGAAAACATGCACGGCACAGGGTTAGTAACATCCTTCTGGCGTAACAGCTCAACGTTGTTCTGAGCCATTTGCAGCCAGTCTGACTTTCTGAAAGAGCACTTTCTGTGCTCTGTGAGGTTTTATGTGTGAAAACAGACTGTCCAGGAGTGCTTCCAAATTCCTTGATACCTGAGTAAATTCTCAAATAAAAGATTTGAAATGTTTTCAGCGTAATGTTGGAAGACATTTCTGTGGGAGAAAACCTTCTGCAGGAGAGGTTAATGTCAAGACATAGGATAGAAAAGAGTAGTGAGAGAGGAGTCTGCTCTCTGTCACTGAACCACAGGCCAGTATGACTTTTCCTTTAGAGGCCCAGTTGGGATAGCCTGTCTTGCTAAACCTGCTTCCTTCAGTAATAGAATTTGGAGACGTGTTACGTGCTTTAACTGAAACATAAATAAAAAGTATTTCCTCAGTCCTACTGGGGAGAAGCTTTGTGTTTGATTGTAGGTTTTTTTCCTATGGCTCCTTAATGTTGACGTACTTTTCCCCACTCAGTTTATAGGAAGCACAATCAGGTTGCCTTTTTTTTCAACTTGACAGATTAAAACAATAAGTAAATCCAGTATGTCATCTTTTTTGTGCATCTGGCATTATGTTTTCCGATTACAGGAATGCTAGAAGGAACTGGCAGCGAATCCAGGACCACTACTTCTTTGCAACATTTCATCCACTTGAGGATTATAGCCTGGAGGCAAGTCCCAGTTCTATATCTGATGTTAAATCAGGTTTCGTATTTGTTTGAAAAAGTCACTTCTAGTAACTGAAGAGCATCTAATTAATCATGTCTAATTTATTAGGCATTTGAGATACCTGTTCTGAAGAGTAATTTGAGGCTTCTTTAACTAAATCGTTGTTCAATGTGAATGGAATGTAGGTATATAACTTCTACAGCATCTCTTTTCAGCTGTCCTTTCTGCAGTAATGTAAAATGACAGCTGAACAAACACAAGGAAGGATAAAAACAAGAGACAGGAACTGAGCTGAAAATACGAGATAAACATGAAGTTGAAAAGCAGTCCATGCGTCCTGGCACAAACACTGCTGACTTTTTTTCTCTTCATTTTAAATGGTGCTCTGTGAAACATTGCTAGATGTTACACAGCAAAATCGGGAAGGGAAAATCCTGAACAAGGGAAAAAAATAATCCAAATAAAAGCCCCAAAGAAGAAAAAAACCAGAACCAACCCAAAACACTAAAAAAAAAAAATTTATCAAAACCTAAGGCTAATACTTTTAAAGTATTTAAATGTATTCAGAGTGCATCTTCATGTTCATCATCTTGAGGGTGCACTGGGATAGACAAACTGTCTGGGTTTTAAATTCTTCATCCCATTTGGCCTTTGCCTTGGGGTGTGTATTTGTTCCTCCTTCAAGAATGGTGGTTAGCTGTATTGGTAGTGTGATTCAGATCACTGGGGATTTACTGGTATAGCTTGCTTGCTGTAGTTGTTCTCTGCTAGTAACACTGTGTTCCCTTGTAGACAATATTTCACACTCTTCCCCGCCTTTCGGGACTTGCTGAGGATGAATGGATCTCACTCTCTAAATTTGACAAGTTCACTGATGTTCCTTTGCCACCGGCATTTCAGTGGTATCGTTCTCGTCCAGAGCTTCGTGATCTGAAGCCAAGTGACTGGTCTCAGCAAGACATGGGTAAAATCTGGCTAATCTGTATTGAATGTGATTATTTGTGTGCAGTAGCTGAACACATCTATATTAAATCTCATCTCTGGAGAAAAGGATGCTGAGGGGGAGACCTTGTTGCTCTCTACAACTACCTGACAAGAGGTTGCAGTGAGGTGGGGAACAGCCTCTTCTCCATGTTGTCAGGCAATAGGACCAGAGGAAATGGCTGCAAGTTGCACTAAAGGAGATTTAGGCAGGGTGTTAGGAAAAATTTCAAATACTGGAATAGGCTGACTGGCAGTAGTGGAGTCACCATCTCTGGAGGTATTTAAAAGGCCTGTAGACAGTGTTGAGAGCCATAGTTTAGTAGTGACCTGGCAGTGCTGGGTTGAAGGTTGGACTTGATGATCTTAAAGATGTCTTCCAACCAAAGAGATTCTGTGATGCTGTGTTTTTTCAGCTGAACTACACTTGTATCTATGCAAACAGAGTATATAACATAAAGAGGAAAATCAGAGCGTATACCATAAAGAGAAAAACAGTAGTTGACTAATGGTGTCTCTAGTATTTCCATGGAGATAAACTTCTTTACAACTTGCATATCTATATGACTACTGACTTGTTTTTTAGGTTCAAATTCAGCTGAAGCAGACAGCCAGACAGAATGGACTGATGTTCAGAAGAAGATTATACCATGGAAAAACAATGCTCCTAGTTTAGACACAGAAATGGCATTTCAGGATCGTGCTGCCAAGCTCGGTAAATCAAACAGCAGACTGATAGTGGTGGCTTCACTTATTGATAAACCCACCAATTTAGGAGGTAAGGTTGATTACATGTTTTTAAACTTTTATTTTAAACCTTGGAGCCCACTGGCATAATAGGAATGAAATTTATCTTATGTTGATAATGAAAAAATCATTTAAGTGATGCTCAGAATAGTAGTGAAAAAAAGAAAGGGGGGGACGACAATGAAAAAACCGGCCTGCTTCAGGAAAGGGTTCTTCTATATTGAAACATTATAAGGAAAAAAGATTACTTAGCACATGTTAATTAAATAGAATTTTACTGTAAATCAGTTTCTTGCTGTTTCTATATTCTTTGTTGCAGTTGAGTTTTTCAGCTGAGTGCAGATAAAAGAAATAATTTGCTTGTAATATTTTTCTCTAACAATTAAATGAAGGCCTGTAGACCCACCAGTTTCTCTGGACTGTAGGACAGGAAAGTGCCTGTTCCTAATTAAGTACAACCTTACAGAGTCTGTTCCCCCATCACCATGTGAGCTATGGTATCATGAATCCTGCAAATACTTCACTGCATTGTGCTTGCTGTTGTCAGCAGTTGAAGTAACTGCAGTGGTGTCGTTGGGCAGTGGGTGTTCGCACTGTAACGTGTTGTCTCAAGCTTTTCATCTAACAGGTCGTACACTTAAGAGCTTAAGCATGTGTGTGTGGCCCCAGCCATCCCTGAGGAGGCTGGTACACCAACCCATTACTTTGTACTTAGTAATTACTACTTAGAAGCGTGTTGTCAGACGTAGATACAAATCAGAAATGCACTGAGTTAACAACATTTCTGCTTTTTTTTGCCCCTCCAGGTAAGTGACATACAACAGGGTGTTCCAGGAACTGACTAAAAATGCAAGACCATTTCTCTGCTGCTTTGTCCTTTTTCACTTGCTAAAATATTCGGGGTGGTTGTTTATTTTCTACACAAAAATCACATGAACGCTTCTGTTTATAGGTTTATGTCGTACCAGTGAAGTATTTGGGGCATCGGCACTAGTTGTTGGCAGCCTTCATTACATACAGGATAAACAGTTTCAGCATCTTAGTGTTTCTGCAGAGCAGTGGCTTCCCCTTGTCGAGGTAAATGGAAATGCTTTTAGCTATTAAAAGCGTGCTCTGCATCTTCAGTTCATTAGGTGCATGGCTCAGTCTTTTTAATCTAGCAAAAAGGAACTTTTTATTTAACAGAACCTCCTGCTGTGATCTCTGAAGCTTAATTTCAAGTATTTTGGTATAAACCTCTAATTTCAAGCTGTTCAAGGCAGGATTGGACATGGCACTTGGTGCCATGGTCTAGCCTTGAGCTCTGTGGTAAGGGTTGGATTTGATGATCTGTTAGGTCCCTTCCAACCCTGGTAATACTGTGATACTGTGATAATTTCATATTGCTATGAAGAACAAGTTATTGTTAGGTTTTACTCTGTTTTATAGTGGTGTGTTGGAATCTCATATATGAGTTGAGCAACACTTCATTTATCTTTCTTGGTCTCTGTGTTTCCCTGGAGCTAACTTCTGCCAAGTTTTTAGAGCCTATTCTCTAGCTTATAAAAACAAGGGTTTCAACCTGTGTTTAGTAGTTGGTTGAAAATATGTTTGCGATGTTTTATGATACTCAGTTTTTCAAGATCAACTGTAAGTTAGCTAAAGAATTTGGTCCAATTATTTCATTTTTTCCCCCCTATTCAGCATATTAAGATTTTTCTGCAGTACAGGAGTACAAGACAGCAGGAGTATGTTGCCTGAAACAGTCCGCTGATGGACTCGTGGTGCTCAGAAGTGGTAGATGCTACTGATGTACAGATGATAGAGCTCCTGTTGCATGAAGAATTATAGATTCATATAATGGTAGGGGTTGGAAAGGGACTTCTGGAGATACCTAGTCTCAGTCCCCATGCAGAGATGGTTCTCCAGAGCAGATCCCACAGGAATACATCCAGGTGGGTTTGGACTGTCTCCAGATCAGGAGATTCCACAACATCTCTCGGTGGCCTGGGCCAGTACTCTGGTACCCTCACAATAAAAAAATTTTTCGCTGGGTTCAAACTGAATCTGTGGTCTATTTTATGCCCATTGCCCCTTATCCTGTTGCCAAGCACCACTGAAAAGAGCCTGGTCCCATTCTCTTGACACATTTTGAATATTTATCATCATTGATGAGATCCCCCCGTAGTTTCCTCCTGTCCAGGCTGAACAGCCCCAGCTCTTTCAGCCTCTCTTCATAAAGCAGATGCTTCAGCCTCACTGGATCCATGCTGGACTCTCTCCAGTAGCTCTCTATCCTTGAACAGGGAGTGCAGAACTGGTCATAGTACTCCAGATGTGGCCTAACCAGGGCAGAGTAGGAGAGGAGAACTTTCCTTGACCAACTGACCACACTCTTCTTAATGCACTTCTCTCCCAAGAGACATTTCATGCAAATCAGCAGTGTAGGGAGCAGGCTGAAGACGCATCAATTCTTCACTACAAGCTGTCAAGAGTTTGCACAACAGGCACGCGACACAGCTCAGCTTCAGTGCTGGCTTTTGTATTGTTTTGGGAAGGAACTCCAGGTTAAGTAAGGCTCATAGCTGTTGGCAGGATAGAAGAGCCTTTGTTCGTTGTATTTGCAGCGCACGTTTTTTAGCGTTACTTAACCTTTTGTGTTACTGCTGAAGGGCTTTTGAAATGCTAGGCCATGTATATGGTCTTTTGAGGATAACAGGAAGTAATCTGAAAAACTGTCCATGTAAGTTGATTTTCACTGTAACATTGTAAGTTTGTGAATTAGAATTAAACCTGTATATTTTTTCTGGTTTTGATGGACAGGTGAAACCATCTCAGCTTGTTGATTATTTACAGCAGAAGAAAACAGAAGGCTACACTATTATCGGTGTGGAGCAGACAGCTAAAAGTTTTGACCTTACAGAATACTGCTTTCCAGAGAAGTCACTGCTACTGCTGGGGTAAGGACACACTTTTGTAAAAGTCTGACCCATACTTGGGGTCATATAAAAACCAAGCAACACTGGTAAAGGTTGATTTAGCATGCAGAGGGATCCTGGTGAGCTCAGCAAGGAACGCTGCCCATTTGCCCTGTTAAACCTGATGAGAAGGACTGGAGCAGAGTGGAGCTGTGCATATCCAGGAGATGCTGTAAAAAGTAGTAGTGGGGACACAATGAAGCAAGATTCGCAGGACAAGCAGATGCTGAGACAACTTCAGAGAAAAGCAATAATCAGTTCCTGCCTCAGATGTGACAAAGGAAAGGCTACTTCAAGCAATCTAGAGGGAAGCGCCTAGAAGCTAGAAAGCTACTGGAATTGCAGGGTTACTAAGACCAGGAGGAAGGGACTGTCCAGAACCAAGTTGACAGAAATACCTGTTCTTCAGATCTCTTTATCCTGGAATGACTTAGGTTGGAAAGGACCTCAGAGGTCTTCAAAAGTAGTTCTCATAACCACTTTGTTCAGTCCTAACTAAACCAGTTGTACTTACTGATGAACTCTGGCATCTCTTGGTGTACTCGTTCTGCAGAGGTGAAACATTTCCAGTTCAAGGCTTGCTTCAGTCTTCTCTTATTCCCTCATCAAGACCTCACTGAATGTGAAGTGGGCAGCACAGTCAGCTCCTATAGAAAGTCTTATTTAGTTCTCCCATGTTTTGTCTGTCTCTGTAATGTCTTGCTGCTTTTTGAAAAAATCATTTATTCTCATGAGTTACACTGAGGGCAGATGCCCCGTTTGTCAAATGCTGTTTGGATGCTGTTGTGAGTTGGGCATCTTCTGTTTTCTGGAACACCTGTTTCTTCTTTACCAGAAATGAACATGAAGGGATCCCAGCAAACCTGATTCACCACCTAGACGTCTGTGTGGAAATTCCTCAGCAGGGTATTATTCGATCACTCAATGTCCATGTAAGCGGAGCTCTGCTGATTTGGGAGTACACAAGGCAACAAGTGATTAAGCAAAGCCAACAAAAATAACCGTAAAGAGATTTGTGCCTTAGAGAGCAGCTGAGTGACTTCCTATGGTGCTACAACAGGACATTCTGGACAGATGAGCTACAATCTCAGGGTGAATGAGGATCCTTAAGTTCTGCATGGTTTGTTCTTTGTAGTGTTTGGACTGACTTTGAAATGCCTTAATACTTTACCTCATTAAATAAAACCGTTGCATTGGAAATAAATACTATTTATATTCTGTGTGTGGGCAGGATTTATTGTTTTGTACCACTAGAACATCAGCCGTACTACTGTGAATAATCCCAAACTCAAAACATTAGCTCTTAGGAAGAAATTCTTCTATGTGAGGATGTAACAGGTTGCCCAGGGAGGCTGTGGCTGCTCTGTCCCTGGAAGTGTTCAAAGCCAGGTTGAATAGGGCTGGAACCAGATCTCTAAACCATTCTATGATTTTTACTGCAGTTACGTCAGCTGTGATAGTCACGCTGAAGTGGTGCCTTCCTGAAGACACTGCAAACCTTACTGTAGCCCAAGTATTTTAGTGCCTCCAGAGTCTAGATAGATTAGACAATAGTTTTGCAAGGTAAATTCACTTAGGTTGTTCCATTAAATGTTACCCCTTGTTTAAAAGCCTCAGGTAATCAAAATCACTCATTTTGACAAGAAGTTGGAATGGACTTTTTTAAATGAAAAGCTGATTCAGTCACTGAAAAACAATTTTTATTCTCTTTAGAATAGTATGTACATTAAACAGCCATTTATTCCAGTAGAACAATTTGACCAATCATGCATTTAGACCCTTAGATTTGTGACCAACCCTACACCGCATTTATTTGACTTACAAAAAGCTGTCCATGACCATCTTTTCAGCAGATGTATTAGACCTTGGTAGAAGCACAGCCACCTGCATTTCAGAGAGACAGTCTGGTTAACCACTCTTGACCTCAGGCAGCTTCTGTCATGTTCTCATGCTTCATCCTTCTGTAGTTATTCTCACTTGATTTATTTTGAAGGCAGAGTAGTACCTAAGACTTCCCATCAGCTTCTGGAGGATGATACCCTTCTGTTTCAAGCTTCTTTTTATATTTTAAATAGTCCCTTCTTTTGTCAAAATATTTAACCTGTTCAAAAAGAGAGATCTTTCTTAATTAAAACAAGTAGAGGAAAGAGCAGGACTAAAAAATTGTTCTTGATCACTGAACTTAAGCTGGATTTTAACTTAAAAGTGCTTATTGCTTGGTTGAAGCAGGAGACTGGAGAGTAGACTATGCTTGAACTTTGTGTGGTTTTTTTGCCATTTTCAAACTGAATTTTGGTTCCTGTCATAACTACTCCATTACTTCCATAAGCATCTAATAAAAGCAGTCTCTTACTCTGCTCTTTCCACTGATCCAAACAAAGATTACTTGCAATGCAAAGGCACATTTTGCATGGCATCACAGACCGTAACTTCTGAATTCATGGCCTGGAGCCACAGAAGCACAAATTGTGTATTTTTAAACACAAGAAGGTATCAGAGGGCAGATTTAAGCTGTCATGGAACACTGCAAGCCCAGTAGGTCACCTCCCTTGATTCTTCCTGCTTTCGTAAAATAATTACTGGTCACTTCTGAAAGTATCTCAGTACCTTTCAGAATACTTATGCTAAATATCTAAAGGCTGAGCATCAGGAGGGTGGCAACAGTCTCTTCTCTGTGGTGTCCCATCACAGCTCTAGGAGCAGAGGGTACAAAGTGGAACACGGGAGGTTCCATCAAAACTGAAAGAAGCCTTTTTCACGGCTCAGCCTGCCCAGAGAGGTTCAAAACCCACCTGGATGTGGTCTTGTTCTGCCAAGGTGGGGGTTGAACTCTATGATCTCCAGAGGTCCCTTTCAACCCCTACCATCCCATGATAGTGTGATACATAAAGCAGTAACCCTCTATGCCTCTGCTGCTGCAGTTACGGGACAGTCTGAGATACCATTCTCCCCTTACACTACGTATTTGACACCGTTAACAGTCCATACTTTCTGGGCAAAGCTGTGGTCTGCTCAGGTGTGTTTTAATTTCCCAGCCACAGCGAAAACACGCAGACCACGTTCTGACATGGCAAGGCTGGAGGATTACCAGTGAGCCAGCATAATTCTGCAGACCCTGAATCACAGGTTGGGGAAAAAACCTTCAAGATCCTCGAGTCCAACCATTAACACAACCGTCCCAAGCCCTCCGCTAAACCCTGTCCCTAAGCTCCAGATCCACACGCCTTCTAAACACATCGAGGGATGGCGATTCAACGCCCTCCCTGGGCACGCTGTTCCAAGGCCTGACGGCCCCTTCCGTGAAGACGCTTTTCCTCATCTCCAATCTAAACTTCCCCGGCGCAGCCTGAGGCCATCTCCTGCTGCCCCATCACTCGCTGCCCGTGCCAGGAGCCCAGCTTTCCGCCACCCAAGGCGCGGGCGGAGGGCAGGCGGCACCGCTGCTCGATGCCGTCCCTACCACGCCAAGCCCCGCCGCTCACCCACTGCTGCGGGCACCTCTCCTCGAAGAGCCGCCGCAGCTGCTCGCAGCGGGCCGCCTGGTCGCCGTGGCCGTCCAGGCACTGCCAGAGGTCGTCGCGGGCGGCCCAGCACGCCTTGCGCTCTGCCATCGTGGGCGCCGCCATCTTCGCCGCCGCCCTGAGCCGTCAGCAGCGCCTGTACGAGCGGCCTCGCCGCTGCCCGTCCCAAGGCACCAGGAAGGGTCCCGGGGCAGGGCCCCGAAGCCGATCACTCACGGCCCAGCTCGGAGAAGGTCACGGAGCCGGAAGGGCCGGGAGCGCAGGCGCGACCCGGGGATGGGGCGGGGGCGGCCTTTTGTCCCGCCCCGAGTGGAGCTGACGGCGCTACCGTGGAGCTCTTGAAGGCCCTCCCGCTTTTGGGACCCCAGCCCTGCTGCCCTGGTACTGAGCCCCTCCGCTGGGACGGAGAGGAACTGGCTCACCCCGGGGGAAAGGAGACTGTAGTGAGGGGCGTTAGTCCGTGCTCCCGTCCCTGCCGGTGTGTCAGACGGCGGTAGGTAAGAGGTGGAAACGCGGTAATTTAATTCCCCCCCCCTTAGTTACATTAACGGGGCGGGGGTGGTGGTGAGGTGAAAGTGGAAATTGAGTTGTGTTTTCGTGCAGAACTAAATTCATACTACACTTAACTGGAGACATTCCCAGGCCACCTGAATGTGTTCTGTGGGATCTGCTCTAACTGAGGAGGGGGACGAGGTGATCTGCAGACGTCCCATCCAGCCCCACCAGTCTGTGATTCTGTTTCTGACCCTTCTGCACTCCAGCTTTCGCAGTGGAAGCTTTTACAACCCCGAGCAGTGAGGAGAAAATTCACGTTAAGTCTCAACACTGAAAGATGAGATTATAAGAAATGTCAGTCGTGGTTTAGATTTTACGATTTATCACAGAATCACAGACTGTTGGGGGTTGGAAGGGATCTCTGGAGGTCATCTGGTTCAGAGCACCTAGAGTGGGTCCCACAGGAACATGTCCAGGTGGGTTTGGAGAGCAGGAGCCTCCACGGGCTCTCTGGGCAGCCTGTGCCAGGGCTCTGCTACCCTCGCTGCAAAATAGCTTTCCTTCTGTTTTGATGGAACCTCCTGTCTTGCACTTTGCACCCATTGCCCCTTGCCCTGTCACTGAGCATCACCAAGAAGAGCGAGTCTCATGACCAAAACCTGTGATAGTAGGAGATGGTTTGCTTCAGATTTAAAAATTCATGGTGTGTGTAATGTTGTTTGGTTACTGTATTTGTGAAGTAGGGCACTGTAATTGTACACCTAATTAATCACAAACCCCACGTAGTGCATCTGGAATAGCTTTGATAAGTAGTTTATTATCCACACAAGAAATACTCACTGGAGACAACTGGAAATAACTTGGATGTTGTAGAAACCTAGTGATCTGGTTTTAGAAAGTGAAAAGCCTGGGGAAAAAAAGACAGCTTTGTCTGATTGTTCTGCCATTTCTGGTGGCAGCGGTTCTTCTTCGTTAAACTGATGTCATGAGGAGGTGGCACATTTTGCTGTTAGCCCATTCCAAGCGTCTGTCTTTAGTCTCCTACATTTTAGGAAATGTATCGAGTAGGTTGTACGTTTTATATTTATTGTAGCCAGGCAGAAGCAAAGATCGAAAAAGAGGAGAGGCTGAAGAAAGAATAGATTTGTCTTAGCAAATCAGTTTTTTGAATCCCTGAGAAAATATACATTATCATGTTATTGTTCAATTATATCTGTGTTGGGTTCTTACCTTACCTCATCAGGGTTGTATTTGCCAAGTGTCATGATGGGGATCCTTGCACTAGGGAGTGCCAGAGTGACATGAATGTAGAGAAGTAAGCACTTGGGACTTGGACACTGAGGGGCTTGTAGAGGAGTGGCGGTATTGATGACAACGACAGAAAAAAACCCCAGCGTTTGGAAGCTTTGGGTTCTTGTAAGGTCATTCACATTAAGTATAGAGACTTGGTTTTAATGCAAATATTCCATTTTTATTCAATCACTAGGAAGAAAACTGAAAGAAGGACTAGTCTGAGGAAAGCAGTAAATGGTGAGGTGTCACGAGTTAGGGCTGGGCTGTCACTAGAGAGGTGACAGACACTCTGTTAACCCCTCTCCTTTCCCAAGGGGGAAATAGAAAAGGGATAAAGGAGAATAACAATAAAATGAAATATGTACAAACACCCCCCCCTCCCCCTGCTACTGTCAGCACTGATGCTGTAGGCAGATGCTGGAGAAGTCTCAGACTGGATTCAGTGTCAGGTGGGATCTGGATTTGGGAACTTGAACCAGGAATGCACAGACTGGGATTGAAGGGATTGATGGAGGGAGTCCCTCTTGGACGCTGAAGAGAGGCTATACCTTTGTGATCCCTCAGTTTTGCACCCAATATGACATTTGTGGGATGAACCTTGTAGGTCACCTGTGCTGTCTCCTGCTCCCTCTCACTTACTCACCCTAATAGGGTAACAGGGTTTAGCAGTGAGCTTGGTCTTTGCAGGCGCAAGTCTAAGCAAGAGCCTTTCTGCACACCAACCTGTGGTAGTAACTGTGAACACCAAGCAGTATCACTTGTAGAAGCAGCCACTGTCTGCACAAATACACCATTAACTGCAGAACATGCAGTTACTGAGAAAAGACTGAGCTGAAAAGCAAAATCACTGAACAGAATTAGTTCTGTTCTGGTTCAAACTAGGACAGAAGGTGGGAAGACTGACTAATTCTTCTGTTGGCTCCTGATTAGCAGTTCTCCAAGCCTACCCAGGATGAGACAAGCTTACTTTGCAGCAGGTCGATCCTCAGCTTTTAGCAAGAAAGCTACATGGGAAACAGGGAATCTGCCTGTTCTGTGAGCGGGCTCCTGTTTTCAAAGCTTTGTAAATGGAAGAAAAACAACTCATCTGTTGAGTTTCATTTGGATGCCTTCAAATTTCTGTGCCATGTTAAGATATTAAAAGTGAAGAAGTGATTCCTAGTTTTCTCTGAGACCAATTACATTGTAAAATGCTTTATAAAAACCTCCAGCTGCTTGCTTTGCGTTTGGGTGTCATATTTAATAACCTGTGAGCTGCACCAGTCACCTGATGTTCTCTTTGTCTGTGAAATGTAGGTGTTCTGCACCAGATGCAGCTGCTTACACATCTACAAAGGCAACATCATTCTCAAACACAGTATTTGTTTCCAAGATCAATATTGATCCTCTTCGCAGCCAAAATCACCCAGTGAAAGCGAGACGGTTTTGTCCACAGCTGGGGAAGGCACATCCAATGTGTAATTGGCCAAAAATCACAAGAAGAACATTTTGCAACTTACTCTGCTTACAAGGCTGTCGCCATTAAAGACTTGGCAGCTTCCGAAGCCAAAGGGACAGTGAGAAATATTGCTGGAAGATGCCAAAGCTGAGCTCACTTACGCTCATAGCCAGTGGGGTAGGAAATCCAAACTGAAGTTTGTATTTTGTAAGTCCTTGAACCTCACTGCGATCCAGCTTTTAGGAATTAGCTTTTAAGAATCGTATCAGAATGTTTTAAGCGTCCAGGTCAGTGGTGGAGATGGCAGAAACTGTGGAAGTCAGCCAAGGCAGACCTCAAAAGGAAAGGCAAAGGAGAAGTCTCAGTCTCTCCGTAGGCTTGTCCTTTTGCTGTAAAAGGAGTCTGAAGGATAACTGAGGTTTCCACAGACTTGTTTTGGTCGGGTTTTTTTTGAGAGAACAGAAAGCGCTGTAGTCAGATTTCTGAAGAGTTTCTGATAATGCTTCTTACCAAAGAAGTGAAGCTGATCAAAAGATCAAGTAGACTGGTTACTGAGGCAGGAAACAGAGAGCAGGAATAAATTACTGCAGTTCAAACGCAGAGAGATGAGCAAGGAAGCTGTGCTGAGGCCAGTGGCCTTGTATCTACTCATAAATAATTGATCAAAACCCCCGTTTACTAATCATACTTTTTAGTGATTCAGGAGTATGAAGACTAAGACTGAGAGAGGATCTCTCCCTGTCGTGTATGCTGTGAGACCTCAGCAGACTAGCTGGTGGCATTCAGCATTGCTTCACATGAGGTAGTGGACATGGTGGGAAAGTCTAAAATACACGGCGAGTGGCTCTTTACAGTTGCTGCTCATTAGACTATTTCTCAGTTTATGGTGGATGACTGTTGAAGCACATCTACTCTAGTTCTCTTCACTCGATTGAAAGAGAGGTTGATGGTGTTGCCAGTCAATGCACTGATGTTGAGATGTTAGGTGGGCTGAATCCAGAACTGGAGGGAAGAGCCTCGAGATGAAACTCTTGAGGTCTTTTCTGAAGAGATCATCTTGTTTGGCCGTAAGGTTAAAGAAATTTCTCTAGGTCTTTGCAGAGAAATTGCATCTAACAGATTCTTACACAACAGATTCTTACTAAAGTGAGCAATACAGCCTCCCTTGTTTAAGCTTTTTCCAGAACTGGAGCTTCCTTGGAAGTTCCTTTCTTCACTGTTGAGAAGTAAGTGGGTCACATCATAGTGGATCTGCAGTGTGCAAGGAGAGGTATTGATCAGGCCTTATTTAGAATAATCTTCTGCATTATATCCACTTTGAATAGGTACTGAGGAGGGCTGTGAAGATGATCAGGGGCTTGAAACACATCTTATAGAGACAGGCCGAGGGATTTGGAGTTGTTCAGCCTGAAGAAGAGGAGGCTCTGGAGAGACCTCATGGTGGCCTTTCAGTATCTGAAGGGGGCCTACAAGACAGCCGTGGAGGGACATTTTACAAGGTGCTTGTAGTGATAGGATGAGGGATAATTGCTTCACACTGGAAAAGGGTAGATTTAGACTGGATCTTAGGAAGAAATTCTTAATCAGGAGGTTGGTGAGGCACTGGAACAGGTTGCCTAGAGAAGCTGTGGATGCTCCATCATTGCATGTGTTCAAGACCAAGCTGGATGGTGCTTTGAGCTACCTAATCTAGTTGAAGATATTCCTGCTCACTGGGGGTTGGACTAGGTGACTTTGAAGGGCCCTTCCAACCCAAACCTTTATGTGATTCTGTGACATGTAAGAATCCCTCTTAAAGTTTCAGGTAGAATAGAGAACTATGACGCTTATTATTTTCAGAAACACTGGTTTGAGCTATTGATCCTGTCCTCAGGAGTGTGATTTTCTCTTAAAATTTTATGCTGCAGGTGGGCATCCCTTTATTTGAATTATTTTTTTTGCTTTCAGTGCCTTATTTTTAATTTCCCTTTTTAAGGTTCAGGGCATTTAGATAAGATGGAGGTTATTATGGAAGTGCCCTGGAACATGTCAGCTAAAGAAGAAAACCTACTTGCTTCTCTTTTAGTGATGAGCTAATTAAACTCATTCATCAAATTGCTGTCAGCTTCTGCAGAGACAGCATGCACAGGGACTGGACTGTAAAGGCAGCCTCTCAGCCTTGGCCTTTGCCAAGTAGCAGCTCAGGTTTAGAGGCCATGAAGGACTTAATCCTTAATGCAGTACGAATCTGGGACGTGGAGTCAAACTCCTTGTAGTTTATGACTTTCCAACATGTGCACAGACCCCATTCTGGGGTGCATGGATTGTGGCCAGCAGTTTGAGGGATATTCTCCTCCCCCTATACTCTGCCCTGGTGATGCATCTGGGATGCTGTGACCACTTCTGGGCTCCCCAGTTCAGAAGGTTAGGGAGCTACTGGAGAGAGTCCAGCCACAGATCAGGGGGCTGGAGCATCTTCCTTGTGAGGAGAGGCTGAGAGTGCTATGGCTGTTCAGCCTGGAGAGGAGGAGACTGAGGGGATATCTCATCAATGCTGATCAATAGACAGAGGGTGAGTGTCAGGAGGATGGGATCAGGCTCTTCTCAGGGGTGCTCAGCCACAGGACAAGGGACAGTGGAACAAACTGGGCACAAGAGATTCTATCTAAATAGAAGGGAGAACCTTTTTTCACAGTGACTGTAGCAGTGCCGTGGCACAGGCTGCCCAGAGAGGTTGTGAAGTCTCCTGCGCTGGAGATATTCCAAACTTACCTGGATGTGTTCCTGTGAGATCTGTTCTAGGGGATCCTGATCTAGCAGTGAGGTTGAACTAGATGATCTCCAGAGGTCCCTCCAAACCCCTACCAGTCTGTGATTCTATGATTCTAAGTCATACCCAGAACTTGGTGACTAGTGGGTCCTGCTTGCATACCCTCAGTCCCCACAACAGTAAAGCTACTTGTTGGATTCAGTGTCTTCTGTTCATCTGCTGAGTATCATGGTTGGATTTCTGCATTTCATAGCTACTTTTCTGAAGGCTATTGATATGAATGCAGCCATCCTAAACAGAAGAACAGGACAAGCTTTTTCAAATAAGCCCAGCTCTGACTCATGTGCTGATGAAAGGCGCATAGAGTCACTGCAGAGAGCTGCAATAAAAGATTAGGATAAAGGTAGCAGCAGCAGGAGACAACTACAGACAGCAGGCCAAGGAGGAAGGCGTGCAAGGGAGGAAGAGAACTGCTGTCCCTTCCTCACATCCCTCGCTGCTGTATTGTGTGGCAGCAGAAGCCAGCAGCTGCACTGGGCTCTGGTGGTGGTATTTACTTTCATACGTTTTTTTCCAGTTTGCTGTTTTAACAAGCTCACTGGCTCATCACTGGTTTCCTCCGTTGCTCAAGGAGCCAAGCCACTTTGTGACGGCTAATTTGGGCAGAAAACCACTGATCCAGGTCAGCCCTTGAAAAAGGAGTGCACTGGTGGCTGGCAGTGCTCTCCAAGGGCAGGAGGCACACAGGGGCAATGCAGGAGACCAGTTTCAAAGACACCCTGGTGCTGCAGGGATCTGCAGTTCTGCCTCAGGATGAGGTTTGAGGTGATATTGACAGGGTAGACATTAGGAAAAAACTTAATGGAAAGGGTCATCTGGCCTTGGAACACGCTGCCGAGGGAGGGGTTGAAGCACCATCCCTGGACATGTTTATAATCATGTAGATCTGGAGCTTAGGGACAGGGTTTAGTGGCGAGGCTTGTGATAGCTGGGTTAAGGGTGGACTTGGTGATCTTAGATCTTTTCCAGCCTAATTGGTTGTATGATTTAGAGTCTCTTGGATACCTACCAGGCTGCATCAATCACACAGTAGAATGCAGCACAGCGATGACAGAAGGTGCCACATACTGGGACTATGGAAATTGGAAGGATGGTTTGTACCCTCTACTCTGGCTTTGCCTCAGACAAGGAGTGTGGGTAGGGCTTTGTGGTACTCTAAGGATGCCAAAATGACATCACCAAAGATGGAATAACTTTAATCTGGGAGCTTTGAGATCAAGTCTGTGTGTATGTCCTTCAGACCAGCTATTGGGCCTGTGCCTGTGCTCCTGGCCTGTGCCTTGCCCCCTTCTGCTTCCCAAATGAATAGATTTAAAAGTGATTAATGTACAGACTCCTCTCCCATCCATAGCCCCCAAATACTTGTTAGCACACATATGTGTGGCTGCTCACTCTTGGAAGTGGGTTTCCCGACTGATGCCTCACATCAGCCCTCTGTATGTGTCTGGGAAGTCTAAAGCAGAGTCTGCTGTCAAGGACAGACTGACAAGCTGCAGCTTTGGTTGCTTTGATGAGGGACATGGTTTAATGGTGACGGTCAAATATTGGACTTGATGATCTCAAAGGTCTTGTCCAACCAAAGAGATTCTGTGATTCTCTGATTGTGATTTTCCCTTCTGATTGCCTTGACCAGATACTACTCAGTCAAACTGGAATAAAGGTGCAGTCAAGAGAAGGAAACAGCACTGACCGAGGCTGAGTTTAAAATCTTGTTTTATTATTTAGCTTTCCCGAACAGGTAATGGAATCTGGAGTCGATTTGCTAAAATGTTTTGAAGTGGATGCCACCCCTGCCTGAGGCCCAGAGAACCTCAGTGGCAGCAGGGACAGGCAGGCTATGGCCGCAGTTCAAAAGAACACTTTTGATTTTGTATGCAACAATGTAAACTTCAAAAATAGTAAACTATAACCTTTCCCCCCCCTTCTTTTTACATAGCATGTGATCTATCACAGATAGAAATTTAATGGCGAACCAAAATCGCGTAAGTAAACATCCTGGTGCTTACGAGTTTCATAAAAAGTGTTACATTTGATGTAAATATCTTACATTTTTTTAAACTCTTAACACTCACAATTATGGAGTAAAAGCAACTGGCGATTCACCCCCTTAGTCTGTGCTCTCAGACTGTACCTCAACAACCACGCTCTTGCCAGCCCCTTTGATCGGTCAGGTTGTCCCACACAAAACCGAGGCTTCCCCTTCCTCACGCTTGGTGAGGCACATTCCAATGGCAGTGGGAATTCAGGGTCTCCTGGGGCTGCAAGCGTGAGCCCTGCCATTGCAAGTGCCTCCGGCAGGACCTGGTTCTGCGTGGATAAAGACAAGAGTTCTGTAGAAGGCACTGGATTCTCTTGCATGATTTTAAACACGGACTACAGTCATGTACAGAGTAAGGAGATTTGGGGTCTAGACTGCTTCCTCTCTAGTGCTTTAGTGCTACCACCTCTAGCGCTTCGATTTGCAGCGCAACGTGCACTCGCTCACCAAATTACTAAATGTCCTTCCTTCCGCTCTTCTCCCCATCTTCCCATCCCTGAAAATTCCCTTCTTAAAAACTTTCAGAGTACAGCTCTGCTCAAAAAATAAACATGTGATGTAGCATAGCATTTTTTTCTTTTAAATCACAGTGTGCAATGCATCATTCAGTACCTAATGCTCAGAATGTCTGCCCTGCTTCTCATGAAAATCATTCTTTAAAATAACCTACGCAAATATATTTCTGACTATATATTACATTCATTTAAAAAGAGAAGAGAGGTTCTTGGTTTGCAGTTGGTTTTTCTTGTTTTGTTTTTTCTTCAGTGGACTACTTAAGTGACGGTCTGGTGTGAAAAAGGTACAAGCAAACTGGACATGCCAAGACTTGATGCCTTAGATGGTGATCATATCAAAACTGTACAGGTATGTACACCGCGTTGGACTGGTGTGCTTCTTCCCAAGAAAAGACCTTTGCGTCATCACAGATAATGTTAACCACAAAGTCTGGTAAAAAGAGCCTTTTAATGAGCAAAGGACGACATAGAAGGGCGCGTTCTCCTGCTTTTGTTGGGCAGTCCTGAAGCGACGTCTCCATTCCCCTCAGGGATTTCTTCCTTCTTCCGGACTTTGAGACGTGTGAGGAGCTTTATTACCCAGACATCCCATTCCTCTGGCAAGAGCAACAGGAGGAAGCCCAGGCCAATAATGATGATGGCGATTACTCGGACACTGTTGAAGACAATTTCACTTGTGTAGTGATCGACAACTGTGTGGGACATTGAACGGGTGTTATTATGTGGGACAGACATTAGGGCAACAAATTGCAGAAGGCTGTCAAGAGACCCCCTACCAGGCCCTGCCCGAAGCTGAACTCGGCCCTATCTGAGTGCTATTGACAAAATAACCTGCAGTGTTACTTACCAAGGCAAGCAGAATCGTTGGCATGTATTTGCTCTAAAATGTAAGCAATTTTATTTGTTTCAGACTCGTGTTAAGCCTGCCTTGAAGAAATCACTAAGAATTGACTTCTACTTCATCCGTGAGTTTTTACCCAGCCCAGAGACAGATGAATTCCTATCTACTTTATTTTTCAGGCTTCTTCAGACAGTCATTCTAGAGATGATGAATATTCATGTAATGTTACCCAATGCATATTTAACACACAAAATACATGTTTTTAATCAGAGTCATCCCCTGAGTCTTTGAAAGTAGATGCAAAACATGTTTAATAAAGAAATTTGCTCTTATCCCTGTTGTGTATTTTGAAAGGTCATGGATTTAACATAGTCGTAAGATGCAAAAGACAGAAATTTAGAAATTCTTACCTGCGTTCACTGGGACACTCAGGACAATTCCAAGAGAAATCAAGGTGGGGTAGGTAATTGCAATCCCAAAATTTAGTAGAATATTGAATGCTGAAGAAAGAAAGAAAATACACTTTTTACTATAGTGAAATGCAGCAGAGGGACTGTCACTTGAAACATTTATCTGTTATTACTCCCTGGTTGTTGTTTAAATGGAAGGCACAGCACCTTCTGGTGTTATTCCTGGAAGGTAACTGTGAACAGCAGTCTGTCTGACTGCTGAGGCATTGCTGTTTCTGGGGAACTCTCGATCCCATGGAGTCCAGTGATAGGAACGGGGTTAGGTTTGGGCACAACCTGTCTCTCAGTGCCCTGTGCAGCAATTCCCACTCTACACCAGTCCACTTTGCCCTCTGAAAGACTGAACACTGTTGTTTGAAATTAATGATTGATTTGGACTAAATTCACCTTTGTTTTCATATGGCTAGCGTTAGCAATGGCAGGAGAGCTTTGCCAATACTGGATTTGCTAGGAGCTGGGGCTCTGACTGTCTTCTAGTAGTCCTTACACACTGTACACCCCAGAAATCTCTTGCTGAGCTGTGCACTGCTGGCTTGTAGAAACTTTCCATAGAGTCCACTGATTAGTAAACTGGAGGTACTTCCAGAGTTGCATTGTTCAGGATAAGAGGGCCTGGGACTCAAGGCAGGGATGGAGAGGAGCTATTTCCAGTAGAAATGTATGCTTTTGGAGATACAGTGCTATCATCCACTTTAGGCACCAACTGTGGCAGCACAGTCAACACATCTAATTTAATAAGGAACAGCATCACATTTCTGATGACCTTAAATCATTAAAGCTCAGCTTTGGCATCGCTCCCTTGATGGCACCGCAGTGTCAGTAGAAGCGAGGAGTGCCACCCACCTACCAAATTCCTGTCAGCACTGTGCAGTGCTACGTTTTCTAAAGTCTCCTGCTCTTGAGGAATCACAGTGAGCTATTGCTGAAGTCATCAGAGGTGCCAGAGGCTGCCCTTGACTGGCCTGGACTAATCTACTTGCTCAGGGATGCTGGTGAGCCAAGGTCACATCGCAGCCTGGGCAAGGGTCACTTGTCTCTGTGAAGCAGTTCATGAGTGAGAGTTAGGACAGTTTAGTCCCACAGCACCTTCAAAGGATGGCCACAACATTCTGGATGACACCCGGACCAGGGTCTACGTTGCCACCTAGCAATGGGCCCTCTGCGTGGTTTTTCAATATCTTAATTAGGTTTAGAAGGTGGGAAAATAGGTCAGAGGACTACAGCTTCCAACAGCAGCCGGTTTCCAGCCCCCTTCACCACTCCAAGCAGTGTGAGAACCCTCTGTCTACTCACTCAATAAGAGAATTGAAAATCCGCAAAGGTTTCCCCAAGGAACAATGTCGAAAGAGCTCCAGTACTCCACTTTGGTAAAATAAAGGATGATGGGAATACAGGTAACGAAGAGAATGTTGAAGACAGCTAATACAGACAGGAATAAGGCAGCTTCTCCAAATTTAGCACTGCCCAAAAGAAGTTTGAATAAAACCTACAAGAGGAAAATACATGGGTTTATTAACTCTTGCACAAACCCTCTGGAGGACTGGTCTGCCCCAGAAGGCAGGTAGCAGAGCAGCAGCCCAGAGCTGTAGGGAGAGATTTAAAAGCTTTGCTTTGTTAGTGGGTAAAGGAATCAACAAAGAGGAAATGATGGATATGAGCAGCCCATCTAGAGAGCCTCTGCCAACAGATCTAGTCAGGGGGCTGCATCAGTTTTCCACCACAGAACTGCAGAGGTGGATCCCATGGGCTGCGTGTACATCTTTCCCCTGCCATGGGGCTGCAAACCAGGAAAACTGATGGACTCTGACTTAGTGGTTTGTGTTGTGATGTCAGGGCCTTTTGCCAGAGGCAGGTGTCTCTTCCCTTCGCCCACCCAGAACCCTGCAGGGAATTCTGCAGGGCTAGTGTGCTCATGGAGCTGCTGCCCACTCCCACCGCCTCTCATTCACAGCACAACAAGCTGCACAGCAGCATCAGTCCTCGCACGTGGGACACACCCTGGTGTAACAATCTGCTGGCACCACCACCATCAACTCCTCATTCATGCAGCCCCCAAGACTCGCATTCTTATAAGGAGCAGAGATGCCAAGGAACAGAGGTATGCCCTAGCCTTGAATAACTGTCCCTGCTCACAGATGATTCCAGAGCCAAGGTGATTCCTCGGGTCTGGAGGGGCACGTCTCTGCTCTTACATGGAAATGCTCTTTTAGAAGAAAGAACTGTGTGACATCTCTTATGTAAGACACAGGCTGGTCTGGAAAAGCAAGCAGAAAACATTGCAGCACAGCACTGAGGGACACAGGCAGATGCTCCTCAGTTTGGTGAGTCCCCCTGGATTGCTTGTGTTAAGGCTGCAGGGCAATTTCTGTTGGAGGACTGGCACAGTGCCATTCATCAGACCAGATGGAGATTTCTACACCTCATCCCAGCCTCCATGTCTGAGGCACAGTGGATGAGTTGCACCCTTCAAGTGGTGCACCCTTCCTCTCTGGAATGGTGGGTGGAGACTCCGAGGGCCATAAGCAGCACAGGGGCAAATGTACATACGTGCCCTTGGGTAAGTGAAGTGGCTCTCTGTCAGGCAGACAAGTCTGCGTGTCGTCTTACACATGGAATCATAGAAGCATTAAAGTTGGAAGAGGCCTTCAAGATCATTAAGTCCAACCATCAAGCCAAAACCACCATGCCCACTAAACCATGGTTCCGAGTGCCGTATCTACATGGTGATGCCACAACAGGGATGTCAGGGATGGTGACTGCCATTTCCCTGGGCAGCCTGTTCCAATCCCTGACCACTCTTTCAGAGAAGAAATTTTGCCTGGTGCAGCTTACCGAGCTGGTCAGGATAAGACCTTGATTCACAGGCATGTGCTTTGAATTTTAAGCATGTCCATGAAGAGCAGTACTTTAAGCCCAGTGTAGCCTATGTACGGCCCTGAGAGGAGGACTAGCAAAGGGAGGTAACAAAGCAGCTTGAAAAGAAGCTACATCTCTGCAGGGGACTTCCAGAGGGAGTGATCCAGCACATCTGAAAAAGCAGCTTCATTTTTTAAGAGGGTAGGACCTTTCTAGGTCCTCTTGTGAGCACTGGAGAGGACTTTCCTTTCAGGAAGTGAAGGCAGATACCACAGCAAGTGTGTAATTGAATGAGCTGCGGCAGTCAGTGAGTTTATGGAAGCGCAGGGCGTGCGGCACTGAACTGCATCAAAGTTTGCAAGACAGGAGCAGTAAAAGTGAGCAATGAGGGCCAGTGGTATCCCTCTGGGGATACTGGGGTAAGCCCTGGTGTGCTTACCTTGTAGAGAGCAGACATGGAGGCAGAGCCCACCACCAGGGCTATCCCAATAACGGAGTGGCTGTGAAACCCATCAGCATACGTCATCATCACTATCCCTGCAATAGCAAATATAGCAGCCACGATCTGGTTGGAGATAAAGGAAAGAAAGCAAGGAAGTGTTAGTGGACAACCCCCACAAAGGAAAACAGTAGAGGGGCTTTAAAAGCTGCTGCATCATCCACTGGAGAAGGGCTTTTAAAGCATCTGCATCACCTGCTCATGTAGAAAACACGGAGCAAGCTGTGAGCCAGTGGGGTTTCCCTGGCTGCAGAGATGCTGCAGGCAGAGCTGTGAAGGAGCAGCTGCCTCAGGGAGGCCCTGGCTCTGGTCTTGGACTGAGCTGAGGTGGGGATTTAATCTCTGTCACTGAACCTCCCCATCACTGTGTCCCTGCAGCCTAAGCATGACAACAATGATTCCTGGTGCTGGCAGTAAAGGTTTTGAGCCCTGTGGAGGCTTTGGAGGAATAAGGCTTTTGAAAGAAACACGGGGATAAAATTCATGCGACCTCCTTTCCATTCAGATGTGTCACTGCAGAGAGCTGAGGGATCTGCAGCCAGCCAGGCCCACAGCAATGCCTGGCCAAAGGGAGGTGGCATTCATAATGGTGGGGGACAGGCTGGCCAGCAAGAGACACCTAGCTTCTCTGCAACTGCCCTGCCAGATGCGTTAAGATGCTTTACCTCTCCAGATGGTAATTCTGGATTCTCTGTGCTCCCTGGCCCTGCACTGGTGTGAGCGATGCCCTGCTTTCACCACATCACCTGTGGCTGCGCAGTCATGGTGATGCTTCTAAGCTGGTTGCCATAAATAAGTTTAATGTGACCTGGGTCAGTGCCAGCCAAATGTCCCCTCTCCTGGGGCCAGCCCACGCTGTGAATGTAAAAAGTTGACAAGGATAAACTCACGGAAGAGAAAAAACCCAACATCAAGGACTATTAACTATAGGAACCTCATTTCCATCTCTGGAAGTCCTTGAGCCTCAAATTGCTGGAGGCTGGGAAGTCTCATGAGGAAATATCATTATAGGCCTTTCCTGTTCAGACAGAATTTTTCTAGGTGTCCTCTAGAAGCAGCTGCTGGAATGAGGCCCCAGGGGCAGATGTACCTTTGCTCTGACTCAGCATGGCTCTTGGTAGAGCTGCAAGGTACACAGCTCAGTCTTACCTGAAAGTTGCTCTCTCCAGCCCTTCAACATCACCTGTACTACAAATACGGTGACAAACAATGTAAGATAGAATCATTTGAGTTAAAAAAGACCTTTAAGATCATCAAGTACAGCCATTAACCCAACTGTTCCTGCAGCATCTGCTCCAGATGTGACTCCCTCCCAGGAGAAATATATGCGGGACTTGTCCAGCCTTCACTGAAGAGCTGGGTGGAGACCATGGACACACATCAGGCCATGGCAAACAGTGGATACCTCCACGTGTATCAGGAGCCTGCCTAAGCCCCCAGCAGCAGATGCAGTTCCATCACTGTGGAAACTTGGACAGTAACGAGCTGCAGAACAAAAACCATCCAGTTTTGCTTTCAGTGTCACAGGCTGGGCCTCTGCTTGGCTGGAAAAGAAGACTCAAACCAGTCTATGTGTTACATACACAGAAGGTACCTGCAGCAACGGCTGTCTTGGCTCCTGAGCTGTTTCACTAACTGTAGGGACACACCAACGTCCACCACCAAAGCAAATGAAAGCAGTCTGCAAATGGCTTTGCTGGGGCAGAAGCCCTTGCTTCTTCCATTAAGCACGTCCTGGGTGTCAGAGCAGTTAACAGCTGCTTGCACTGCACCAGACCAAGGCCATCAGCCTGTGGCTACTGACAAATGTCACCACCGGGTTTGCAGAGGCAACACAGCTTCATTATGTGTTGTCTGCCCAGTTGGACACACAGTAGGGAAGGCAGGAGAAGGACAACTTGACTACAGCAGCTGTAGCCATTCACAAGTGCCTGAGTGGTGAGGATGGGATTTTGTAGCTTGCTCTGACATTGAAATTCCAGGCAAATTATGATTTAAGTGCTAGTAGGGCTTGTGGATGCACTTCTGAAGGCCAAATAGGATACTTGGACACATTTAAACCCCACCGAGCTGCTGCATTTCTCACCCAGCAGGTATGAACTGGGAGACCCCAAGGTGCAGTCAGAGCTTTGCTGCGGCACATGGACAGAGAGGAGCGAGGGAGGGCTCTAGCTTGCCACAGGACAATGCACTGTTCTTGTTTCAGCCTCATCTGCAAGATGTCACCTTAAAAGAGTCCTTTGACAGCTCTGGTACAACATGGACTTGAAGCACCACAAGCTTTGGGGCTGCCCCTCCTCTCAGTTGCCAATCTCAGGAGGAGGACTGGGGTTTGGGGTTCATCCAGGCAGCACCTCCCTCGCTGCCAGTTGCTCCTCTCTTTCACTGTACAGACAGCAAAGAGAGAAGGAAGAAAATGCATCTTGCCCAGAGTGTTCATAGTACATCTCTCCACAGACAGGAGCGTCCCCAGCACTCCTCACAAAGCTGAGCAGCAGGACAGCTGTGCCCTGCCAGTCCCTAGGGACAAGTGCCTCCTCACTCAAGGTTTGCCACATATCAGGGTGCCACAAACCTCCACAGACCTCTTCTCCTGCTGTCTCACCAGCACCGTAGCACTACAAAAATACACATTATTTTTTTTTACTTTCATCGAAACTAGGATGACAGTAACACCCCTCTGCCTCTAGGATCATGTCAGGATACCCTCACTTCTGCGCTCAAAGAGCCCCATTTAGTTTGTTTTCAGGGTATGACTACCTGGGCAGGGAGATGGGCAAGCACGCACACCAACTAGGCTCTTGGCAGGTACACTTTGCATAGATTCCGGAGCAGCCTCTTGGCTGCCACCACCCCAAGGCGGGCCAAGCTCTCCTGCTGGAGAGGAATGTTCTTGAAATAGTCACTCAGTTGCCCCACAGAACAAATTCTGTGCACTGAGAGCACTGCCCAGGGAGGAAAGCAGAGAGTTCCTCAAATCATGGGTGGAAACTGGGAATTATTATCACTACTGTGTTAGTTGTGGTCAGGCAGGAGAGAGCCAGTAGCGCCTTTTCCTTGTAGTATGCTTGGTCCTGGCAGAGCCTCCTTGTCCCCAGGGTGGATGCCAGGCACCCATTGCACTGGTTCAGCTGCCAGAGAACACCCTGTGCTGAGGACTGCTGTGGAATGAGTATTCACACAAGGTGTAGGACTGAGGGTGTAAGCAAACACTTGGGGTGCCTCTGGGAGAACACCCCTGGGAGAGCAGGACTGCCACCCTCTCCCTTTTACCCGACAAGCCAGCTGTAGCACATAAGAAGGTTGAGAGCCCCACAACATTCACAGCTTGGGATACAAATGCATTTTGTCTAGCCCACGCTTGTAGGAATGTGCAATCAGAAGCAGCTAGCTCTGGTAACCTGGGAAAAGTCACTGAGAAGGGGCCAGCAAAGGGCACAGAAACACAGCAGCCATCCTGGATCACATTCTGGAGCAGGTTCTCACTCTTCTGAAGGAAAATGCACCAAGCTGGGGGAAAGGGAGTCTCCAGGAGTTCACAGGTACCTGGGGAGGCTGCATCGTGTCCCAGCTCTGCAAGGACATCTGCACCCACTTGGCCATCTGCGTTGGGTGCTGCTTGACTCAGCTGGTGGGAGGGAAGGAGAAAAGAAAAGGCAAGAAGGACAAGGGGGAAGAAGGGAGACAGAGATAAGCAGTCACTTACCCTCACTCCCATGAACCTGTCCCTCAAAACGATCCATGAAAGCAAGAACACAAAAGCTTTGTTGCAGCAGAACAACACGGATACATCCGTAGTGTTTATTTTCTTTATTGCATGTAAGTAAAGGTAGTTTGTGAGTGTCCAGAGAACACCAAAGGGTGCTGCCTTGGTAAAAAACACCTTCAAAGTCAAGCCATTGTCTCCAAAAAATCGACAGCACTCCCTAGAACAAGGAGAGAAAAGCAGCATTAGCACACAAGCTGGTCAGGCTGCAGCAAATACACAGGTTTCTTTTTTCTCTTGCTTCTCTTCCTTTGGGGAAAGAGAGGCACATGCTGTGAAGAGACGGTTCAGCATCTGCTGCAATAGCCACCACCTGCACAGGGTACAGACACATAGGGGCTGCCAAGACAAGAGGGGCAGTAATGAAAGAGCAAGGTAAAGCCAGGATGTGAAATCTCACTCTAGCCATGGACCAGTACAGGGTCACCCTCCTCCTTTCAGCCCTGTGGGCACTGGGATGCCAAGGGGACAGGGCTGGCAGCAAAGCCCCTTGCCCCTGCTCTTGCTGAAGCTGTGGGACCACAGTGCCCATCTGTGATCCACAGCATGGTACTTGGAAGGTACCAATCAGGGATGTGAATGGCACCCAGAGATGCTGGCTGTGCTCAGCACGTGGCCTGGACCCACAAACACCGTGCCCCCTTCATGCCTGGCTTGAGCCCTGCAAAGCTCTGCCTGTCCCAGCCACTCACCACAGGGGATTCAGGGGATACCCAGCAATGCCACTGGAAATCCCAGTCCTGGATTTTACTAGAGGCTTAAACTTGCTTCCCACAACACTGGGGAGGGGTTTGACTGCCAAGGTGTCACAAGCAGCTGATCTAATTCTCTGAAGACAAAAAACACTGACAGAGTTTAAATTAAATGATGTTAAGTAAGATTTGTAGAAGAGGAACACAAAGGCCATCTATGACCTCCTTGACTATGAAACGAATTGAGCTAATGCTGTGAATCATTCTGGGTAAACCTGGTAATACTAATACTATGATAAGTAGACCTGCTATAAGTAAATAGAAGAAAAGAAGGCTGAGGTGAGACCTTATTGTTATCTACAGCTACCTGAAAGGAGGTTTAGAGAGGTGGGGGTCGGTCCCTTCTCACAAGTAACAAATGATAGGACAAGAGAAAACGGCTTCAAGTTGCACCAGGGGAAGTTTAGGTTGGACATGAAGAGAAACTTCTTAACGGGAAAGGTCATCAGGCCTTGGAATAGGCTGTCCAGGGAAGGGGTTGAAGGTCTTTTCCAACCTGAATGAACTTGTAGTTCTAAATTGTCCTGCTGGGAACATGTAGTGTCACCTGGGAACAGCACGTAGCTGCTACTGCACTACAGGAACTGTGCTGCGATGAAAGACACTACAGAAAAGCCCAAGGCACAGAGATGTTACTCCTTGTAGTTTTACTCTAATTGTTTGCTGATTTCTTCATCTTCCACGCGCTCGTTTTTGTTTTTCTTCTTGACCTTTCCAGCATGTGTCTTCATTAACCCAGCAAACAGCGAATTAGCTGTGCCCCATCAGGCACGGCTCCCGCACAACAATACGAGCACAACACCTCCGTCACTGGAACGGAGCATCCCCAGTGAAGTAAACCAGAATGACTGTGCCCAAATTACACGCTAAGTAAGAGTTAATCATATTGAACGCAGATCTTGCAGTCAAATAATATTTGTAAATAGAAGAAGGCAGTCAAGCTGCGTTTTTTCCTCGCTGAGCTCACAATTACGTGTTTAACACTGTCACCTTGCACTTGTTTTGTCCTTATCCCTTGCTAGCTACTCAGGATGTTCCTCCACTGGAATGGATGGAATCCTTTTTTGCCCCCATTTTGCAAAAAGACCCCAAAACCCGAAAACCAACCAACCAAAACAAATCCCACCTTTGAAGAAGAAAGGCAGACATGAACCAGAAACCCCACAGTCAGCACGTTCCCCCAGGCTGGGGGTTCAGTCTCTCGATACTCACTGCAGAACAAACCCATGCCAGAAAAGTTAATAAGCCATTGAAACTACTGTTACATCTTTGGGAAAGATGCAGCCAAGTAGAAAATATCTTGGAGGAATACACGTCCCACGGGAATACTCAGCACAAGCCCGTTATTTCTCCTTTCCAGACTGTTGACTGCTGTTATCACTTTCTCATTGCCTCAGTGTTCCCACTACAGCCTTCTCCTCCAAAACAGGCTCGGATCTGCTGCTGCTCCTAGCAGGTGATATTTTTCTCTGTGTAGACTCTGCTTCTTACTATGACCTTGCAAGGTCAGTACCTGCAAATTGAATTTGTCTAAATTGCTTCTGATTTTCAAGGGAGCGAACAGCCCCTCTCTGGAGCCCAGCAAAGCTGCTGCGCAGCCGGTGTAACTGCCCTCTTGATTAGAGATTGGCAGGTGAAACCTGTTTTGCTCATCCTCGCGCCGATACGACCTGCATGGATAAGTAACCTGCACTTAAGTCCACAGCCATACATTCTCCATTCAATGTAAGGAAAAGACAAGACACGGACTACAATGCCATGCCATGTCTTCTGGGGGCACTCACCAGCTGGCTGCAGTAAGCAAAAGCAAAGAAGACAGATGAGGCGCCCTGGTTATTAATAAGAGGGAAGGAAACTAACCCCAAGTTTAATTTCTCCCATTAAAAATATATCCTAGGCTTTGGGGTTTTTTTGTAATTCATCTACCTAGAGCCACAGCTCTGGGCTGCATCAAAACACAAGGGGCCAGCAGGCTGAAGGAGATGATTCTCCCCCTCAGCCCTGCTCTGGTGAGACCTCACCTGGAGTCCTGTGTCCAGTTCTGGAGCCCCCAACACAAGGACATTAACTTTTGGAGGAGATCCAGAGGAGACCCCAAAAATGATCAGAGGCCTGGAGCATTTCTATTATGAAGACAGGCTGAGAGAATATGGGCTGTTCAGTCTGAAGAAAAGGTAGTCCTGAGGTGACCTTACTGCAGCATCTCAGTACATAAATGAGTCTACAGGAGTGATGGGGAGGGATTTTGTAGCAGGGCCTGTTGAGACAGGAGAACAGCTGATGGTTTTAAACCAAAAGAGGGGAGACACAAGGAAGAAGTTTTTTACAATGTGGGTGGTGAAATACTGGAACAGGTTGCCCAGAGAGGGTAGAGGCTGCATCCCTTGGGACATTCAGCATCAGGCTGGGTGAGACCCTGAGCAACCTGATCTAGTTGAGGATGGCCCTGCTCACTGCAAGGGCTTGGGCTAGATGATTTGTAAAGGTCCCTTCTAATCCAAACCATTCTGTGATTCTATGATCCCTGATGCATTATGCTCTCACGTGGAGGCAGGTAGAAGACAGCTGTACAGAGAGAAGACACACATTCAGCCAAAATATTCCTCAAAATGCTCTTCAGAAGCAAACCTGATGTGTTTCCCGGAAAACATGATCATGCCTCCAGCTCTGCCTCTTTCCCTCTTGAGCCTGTGTAGACCTGAATCACAGTCATAACAAAACCAGCCTCTCAGGTGGGCAGATCTCACAGCACTGCAAGCCCACAAAACCAATTTAAAGCTATGCAAGCTATGGAGAGGTACTTGGTGCTTCAAAGGCGCAGGATGAAGGTTGCTTGTGGGCTGCACCTTTGGAAAGCTGAGGATTTGCTTTTCCTGCATATTCATTTCATAGCCAACTCCTGTTATCAAGACAGCCCCCAAGTGCCCTTTTCCTGAGTCACTGCAGATTCCCATGCCAGCAGAACAGTTGCACAGAGGCTCCTATGGTGTGTCCCAGATCATAAAATACTGCAAATAAATTCACCAGTCTCAGCACTTTGTAGGGAAGTGCCCAGGATTCCTGCTGGGGCTACTACTGCCTCACTAGTCTGAGACTCCTACAACAAAACCCACATACTCCTGCTTCTACCTTTCCTACCATGCACCCAGTGCAGCTCAGGAAAACTGGAGTTTTCCTGAGCTTTCCTCCAGTGCTGGAGGGAGACAAATTCCTAACAGGGCCAGGAGAACAGCCATGCCACTTCTCAGAGACCCCCTGCACTTATCCTGTCTGGTGTAGGGGCTCAACTAGGGCTGCAGAGCCCCTGCCTAACTGGTGACAGCACTGGGTTTCGAACTTGAAGACAACAGTGTCCCTTTTTTTTCCTGGAAAATGCCTGACACCTTTCAAGTGGCCGTTTGACTAATACTGTCCCTGGTAATGGCTGGTGATGTGGCACCGTTAAGCTGCTGAGCCAGTGATTCATCCCCATCAGGCATTTTTCCTTTACATGATCTGTGCCCCAGACAAGCCAAAGACACGCTTGACTGCTCTCAGGAAACATCAAGCTCGGAGTCCCATCCTTAGGAAGGACAAGGTGGCAAGTGCAGCCTGCCATTAAAGCACCATTTTGCAGCCGACTGCGCAGGGAAAAGTTTAATTGATTGCTCCTGTCTGGAGAGCCAGGCCAGCCTGACAGCAAGTCTACAGTCCTTACGCGTCAAGAAATCCAAGCACAGGTCATTCATGGACAATGGCATGCTCTGCCATGCTGGCAGACATCAAGATCCACACCAAGAGCCTCCACAGCAAGGATTTCACCCTTTCCTGGATCCTCCCTCCTGTTCTGCCCTCCCTTGGGGTCCATGCTGGATGGAGGGGTCCCCCCAGCTGAAACACAGAGTAGGTTGCAGGGCTGTGCTCTAGCCCCAAGCCCTGCTGAGTGGCAGAAGGGATCCACCATGGGCACGTGTGCTGTTTGAAGAGGGGGGAGGTTAAGTCTAGATACGGCTCCATCATCACTGGCATCAGACCACCATGGGTGGAAATGGCTTTTACGTTCCCTTCCTGCAGCACAGTGGCCCAACATGAATTATACTTCGTGGGAGAACACCAAGACATTTATTTCCAGTTTCATTTAAACTCAAGTGATGGTGACGTGTGTCTGGCCTGTGCTCTCTGAGGTAATACAAGACTCCTTCGAACCATAGAGGAGAGAGGCGGGAGATGGGGCAGCAGTATCCACCACCAGCTCCAAGTAACTAGGGACTTCCTTCAGAGGGACTGCCTTGACCCCCAACAGGACTCATCCCACCTCTACCGAGACCATGAGCTGCAGATGATGGTGCCTGCAATGAGCTCTGATTCTATACACAATTTAGGCTCGGTGTTCTGCCTTTAAACTTTTATCTGAGTGTTTCCAGCTCATTTGCAGAAAACATTCGGATAGGCAATAAAACCAGAAAATGGTCTGCTCTGAAATGAAACAAAAAAGATCTCCAGGCTGATCTTTCTTCTCTGAAGAAACAGAAACAATTGGTTCTCCTGAGCACTGTACCAGTGCCAAACTAGGCATTTGCACAATAAATGATCCCAGGAAATGCTTAGCTGTGGATTTACATAATACACCAGAACGGCTCCAAAAGGAGCAAATAATACAAATCTTGCAAACCACCTGAATACACATTTCCAAGACTAGTCTTAGCACACATCCAGAAGCCTTAATGAGAGACTGTTTAAACTAACATTTAAAAAAACCAAAACAACAAAACCAAAAGAGTTTAAAAGAACAACAACAACAACAAAAAAGCCACAGGGAAGATTCACATTACTGTGAACCACCTCAGAAAATGTCAGGATGGGAGTCTGGGGCTGCAGAAGCACAGGACAACGTCTGCAGTTTCCCCTTTGGGATGGTCCTCCACAGACTCACAGGATGGTTTAGGTTGGAAGGGAACTCAGAGATCATCTAGTTCCAACCCCCTGCCATGGGCAAGGACACCTCTCACCAGGCCAGGTTGCCCAGAGCCCCATCCAACCTGGCCTTGGACACTTCCAGGGATGGAGCAGACACAACTTCTCTGGGCAACCTGTTCCAATGCCTCAGCAGGAATTTTTTCCTAGTAAGATGCAGCCCTTGACTTGTTCTGGTGTAGCACACAGGATCTGCCTTAAATCTTATTCAGACCCAACTGGAGCCATGGTCAGGAGGTCCTCAGACCGAACATTTCCCCACCACAGCAGCAGCAGCTGAAGCTAGAAGGGGCAGTGAGGGAAATTAAAGGTGCCTGGGGGTTACTGGTATGCCCATGGTGCACACTGCAGGGCAGGGCTGGATGGCAGACTAGAGGAACTGTCTCATTCGCACACTGATGTGGGAGGGAGGTTACATGAAGACCTGACCAGAGGAGATGGAGGAGAATGGAAGAGAAAGAAAGGACCGTCTGCTCTGACCATGCCACACAGAGCCACGTGCTGGTGGACCAAGGTGGAGTGTAAAGAGCAGTTAGTGAGCTGCAATGAAGCTAACGACGATCATTCTACTCAAGAGTCCAAAAAAGCCCAGCAAAGACAAGGAGAATTCCTAACCTAAAACCTGCCTTCCTGCCCAAAGCAGCAGCACACCATTTCTCACTGGCATTGTGATAGTGGCTGACCATCCAGTTCTGAAGATGGCTATTGCGGGCTGGTGACTGCATGGCATCACCTCTTCCTCCTCTGGGGTTCATGAAGGAGCAATGATGACAGAGCAGACACAACTCAAGGAGCACAAGGACACAGCTGTTCCTGCTGCATGTGAGCGTTTTCAGCCCAGTTTGAAGTCACACCTAACCCGTGTCCTGCATAGCCCAGGCTGTCACATGGATGTGTTTGCTAAGGGTGGCCTTTAAAAGGTGAGTTACTAACCATTTGGGGGGAAAAGCCCCACAGACCCAAACTCACACTGTTTTCAAGGTTACCTAAAGTGGATTAGACAATTCCCTGCAGGTCCCAGCTGCCTGAAGAGACAACTCAAGCAACGTTGCAAGATTGAAAAGATGAGAAGTCTCCCAGGGAAAGCACTGGAAATGGTACTAGAGGCCTGAATTTGAGGTCCATGGTGATGTGGACCATGGTAGTGTGAGTATGGCTGAGTCCCCCAGCCAGCCTGTCCCTCAGCTCAGCAGCAGGTCATGAAGGCATGGGCTCACTGTCCTTTCCCAGGGCTTGCTGAGGCAAAGGCAGCCGAGCATTTGTGTGGTGAGGGACAGCACGCACAAACTAAGGCAGAGAAAACCTAAACATTAGTCTCTCAAGGCTTTCGCTGCCGGAGTCAACATCATCGCTGCTCTCCGTCATCACCCAAAATTTCCATTGACGTCAGTGGAAGTTCTGGGAGAGAAAGGCCTGCAGAGGTCTGAAACTGTGCAGCTAGTGCTTGCGGATATCGCGCGTTTGGCCCGGTGTGATTTATAGCTGGCTTGTGCTCCTCAGCTGTGACCTGAGCCACTCAGTTCTTCTTGGAATAGTCAAAATGAAACTTTCAGGAGAAGCTGGCCAGCTGGCCTCCTGTGAATTGGGTCTTTTGTAGGCAGACAACAAAGCAGGGAAGAATAAAATCCTTTCCTAATTGCTGTTGTTTTGGCTCCTGGAAATGAGGTGGGGGGGCTGGCTCTGCTGATCTACAAGCACAGTGCTGATGGGAGGGGAAGCAGTGCTGTTGTGTCTTCAGGGGAGGGAAGGAACATGACAAGGCAATACAAGGAGGAGAGAAATCTCTCAGTGATAACACTAATTACTCAAACTCCCTGAGACAGCTATTACTGAAACACACACCCATACATAGATTTGCTGGAACACGTATCTAGAATACACATACACACGCAGCACTGGAGAATCAGAGAATGGTTGGGGTTAGAACGGACCCCTGCAGAACATCCAGTCCAACCACCTGCTAGAGCAAGGTCACCTAGAGCAGATCCCATAGGAACACAGGTAGGGTTGGAATGTCTCCAGAGCAGGAGAATCCACAACCTCTCTGAGCAGCTTGTGCCAGGGGTCTGGTACCCCCAGTACAAAAAAGGTTTTCCTTATGTTTAGATGGAACTTCCTAAGTTCCAGCTGTCCCCATTGCCCCTCCTACTCACATTTACTTTGGACTCTGTGCCTGTGGATTGTCAGAAACACTCTGCATGGAGATACTGTTCCAACCAGGCAAAAGCCATCCAGGCCATGGCTCTTCTCAGTGGCCTTGCCAGCCTTTAGCCATGAGCTGTTTGCTCTGTAAATCCTCACTTGATAGCAGCATCACAATATAATACAGAAACAAGGGACATAAACAAAAATAATGAAACAGAATTTCATCTCCTAAGTACCAATTGTTCAGCACCACGACAGGATACAGGGACAGCTGGAACAGGAGGGCACTTGAGTCAGGAGGTACCAAGAGAGACACCATCACTTGGCAGCTGGTCAGTGAAAAGAAAGTTATGCAAAGAAGAAAGCCGAAGGTTCGCTTCGCTGACCTTACGCAGAAGTGGACGCTTGCGACGCACAAACTGCCCCTAGATGCGTTAAGTGAACCGGGATATAGAAAGGAAATAAACTTTTCTAAATGCTTGCATTTGTGGTCATTTTTAGAGCACTCTGTACCAGGTGACTCTCTTCTGTTTGAAGTTTGTTTGCCTTCTTAATTGCACTACTGGTGTCCTTTTAACACAAAGCCAGAGAACTTTCTGCCCCGCACCCCCTGTCCTTCAGCAATGTCATCCCAATCCTGCGCACAGCAAGGAGGGAGGTGAGTCCTGAAGGACCAGAGGAAGTAAAGTGAGGAGGTGTCGGGCCATCATGATAGCATCTATCCTCAACAGCACCCTTCAGAGAGCAGCATTCTCCACAAAGAAGCCTAAGAGAAACCAAGAAGCTTGTCAGTCTGAAGTCACATAAACTAAATGAGCACAACTGATGGGTTTGATGTCAGAAGGGTGTTGTTACAAAATCTGGTGTCTAGGACTTCTGAGATGCATACTTCCAAGCAGTTTTATTGGTTTTGACTTTTTTTTTTTTTTCCCAATCACGGAATCATTCAAGCTGAAAAAGACCTTCAAGATCATGAAGTCCAACCATTCACCCAACTGTCCCAACTCCACTGCTAAACCCTGTCCCTAAGCTCCAGATCTACACAACTTTTAAACATGTCCAGGCATGGCGACTCAACCTTCTCCCTGGGCAGCCTGTTCCAAGGCCTGATGGCCATCTCCACAAAGGAGTTTTCCTTAATGTCCAACCTAAAATTCCGGTGGTGCAACTTGAGACCATTTCTTCTTGCCCTGTCACTTGTTACTTCCGAGAAGAGACCTCTCACCTCTCTATGACCTCCTAGGCTAGTCCTTCAGAAAACCTTGCTGTTCCTAGCTGCAATAATGTTGTGCAAGACCTTAGAATAAATGGTGAAAACCAGAGTAACGTGTAATACAAATCGAATGGCTTCTCCTGGTGTTACTGAAACATTTAGACCTCTCCAGTGGCAAACAACTGCGGAATGGCTTGGAAATCAGTTGCCTATTGTCTGAGAGAAACATGTAATTTTTGGCTCCCCACATGAGCACTTTATGGTCAAACAGTAAACAGGGAAAGTAAAAACACTGACATCCACTGCTTCTGAAGAGGGGCTGGACAGCATGGAGATGGAGCGACAGAAACTCCAAGAGACTGGACTCACAAAGAGTTAGGTAGATATAGCCCAGTGAAGAGCTGTGGGAGCCTGTGTGGTTTGGGTCTTTGAGGACATGGTCTACAGATGTTTGGTGAAAAGTTGTAAATTTTAATTGTCATTCAATTTGTAGTGAAACAATTTAAATCCACTGAGACAGAAGCTTCTGAAGAAGAGTACAGGCTAAAAAGAGTAATTATGAAAAGTACTAAAACAGGCTTTGGAATCGCTCCATAGAAAGAGCTTAAGTGAAGTTTGCCTTTTAATTAAAAAAAAAGTAGAGCTTTTAGCTAATTAAAAATGAACTCTAGAGTGGAAAGTAATGGAAGTGATTGGAACCATCAGAAAATACCAAAAAAATTAGGCAAGGACGTATTGTAGTTGGAAGGTGGTTTTGTTTTCATTCTCCATCTGTGGATGCTCTTGGTTTCACCTTTCCTCCACTTGGAACAAGATTTCTTTCATAATGTCAAAACACTTCCTGGAAAGTCTATTATTGACCCTTGGTACTGTCCCTTAACAAACATCCACGGTGCTTGCATGAAAGGCACTGCTAACCTAAACTTCACAGCCAAGAGAGAACTGTCTTGAAATGGGGACATGTCCTTCCACAGCCTGACATTCTAGTTCCTAGCTACTTTCATAACTAAGACCCACAAGTGAAAATAGTAAAAGAAATTATATTAATATTTAAAAACCCTACACGGCGATCCTGCATACAACCAAAACTTTCTATGAAGACTTTCCTCAAGACAAAGAGCATCGACTTCATTCTCTGTCTGAGCACCAGAGGTGAGTTCAGAGGGTGGATGCAAGCCATGTTTGTCCTTCAGCCTTCTTGCACTCTGAGGGGTCTAATTACTCCTCGTAGATCTTCTTTCAAGCTCTTTGTATGCCTATGGACAGACGGGTCACTCACTTATACGCTGTACTATTAAGTCACACTCATCTGAACTCCAGAATGGTGCCTTAGCAGATGGGTTGGGCTAGATGATATTCTGAGGTCACTTCCTACCCCTACCAGTCTGTGACTCCAGCTGTATTTACCTCCCTTATTTCTACTGGCAGTGTGGACTGGCAGATAAGTGGGTCACCCTTGTGCCCCCAACTGTTGGCTCCTAAAGCAGCCACTGGGTCTTGACTTTTCTTCCAGCTGCTGTCAATGCCCTACTCTGGACTCTTCAGTCACTATCCTCATTAGAGACAAAATAAGAACATAAATACCTAATGGGGTTAGCAGTTCTCGATTGCTTCACCCAGAATGAAGTAAAACAAGCGTGGTATTAAGAACTGAGAAGAAATGTAAGGGAGAAAGGTCAGACAGAAATGGATTCAGTCTACACGTTAACAAAGAGATTATGGCACTGAGGTAATTAGGCTGCTTAGAGGTTATAAGAAAATGGGATCTACCTGAAGTCCAGAGGAAAAAGGTGAAAGAGAACTATAGTGAGGGATATTGGGGACTTTGAAGGAAGCAGAACGTAAGGAGGTTTCAGTTTTGCCAGATTTAAAAACCAGACTCAAAACCTGAGATGGTGGAGCAAAGCGCCCTCCAAACAGGATGCTAATGATGACTATTTATGTGTTCTGGATGGGATACACAGCTGTTCTTCAGAGGCCAGGAAAAAACTCACTTTGAAAGTGAAGCCTTCTACCAAGCAGAACACTGATCTGTGCGTTTTAAAGACGTTCTTTATAGGAAGCATTTAATATTTTTAAGCTGTTGCTCTTACACAATAAGAGATGGTGGAGAATCAGAATCTCTGGCTGGAGTCCAGTGCCATAGAAGTAGGCAAATACAAAGCAGTAGGGTCTCATCACTACCCTGTGTGTGGGGGGAATGTCAGTGTGGTTTAGATCAGGCTGTTACAGCACACACTGCTCCCCTTCCAAGTGACGTTTTTTATGTCCTTGTTCTTTTATACTTTTATTGCCTACTAAATGGTTTCTTTTGGCTCTGCCTTGTGTGATTCTCAGCGCAAAGGAAACAGTTCTGCTCAGAGAAGCCCTTTGAAAACTGCCCTGATGAGGAGCGAGCTGGTGCCTCATTAGCATCTAATGCACCATCCTGCTCTTGGCTGTGAACCCACAAATTAAGATTTCAATCCAGTCACTGCTGAAAGTACCGATTTACTTTGTGAAGGACTGGAAACCAGAAAAGAGACTTTTATCTGCAACAGCAGAACTCGTAGAGCTGGTTGCAGAAGTCCTGAGCTCATGTTGGAAAACATCTGCTGATCCAAGCATTTGACTTGTGTTTTCAGCATCAGAAATACTGAAATGCTAATAAAGCCTAATCCTTCCTCTCCATCTGTTCAGTGACAGTGACAGATCCACTCAGAGGTGCTTGCAAGAGGAAGGACCTTGACCACACATGAGCTATCAGCCTGTGTCCAGCCAAGCCCTATCCTGTCTCTGGTAGCTGCTAGAGGTAGAAGCACTGGAACACATCATACATGAAGAAAGCTCTATTGTCTTTGACAGAATGACATGAACCACTGTGATAAGCTCCCAGACATCTGCTCAGCTTGGACTTTGCCAGCCTGGAGACCATACTGTGTGTGCTCAGTCTGCCAAACCTGGGACTTCTTCCTGTGACAAGGAACCATCTCTGCTGAGTACTGTGAAGATGGGTGTTGGAGATCCACTCAGACCATATCTCTGAGAGAAAAGACTTCCACTACCTTCTGGGAACAAGGGTAGCAGACAGAGGAAGAGCCAGGATCACCCATGGTGCAGACAGTCTCCAGTGAGAGCCTCTGAAGACTCACAGGGAGAGCTATTTGAAGCGGCAGAAACTGACTGCTAATAAACTCGAGGTGACTCAGGAACACAATGACTGGATTTGTCTCAGAAAGGTGACTATGACATTTGAAACTGCCATATGAAAGGAACAGCTTTTAACCTGGAATCCCCTTAACCCGAATAGATTTTCCTGCAAGAACTGTTCTGGCCATTATCTGCTCCTGTGTTTATTACATTTTGATGTGCCTCTGGTAATGGCTTTAATAAAGTGCCTGGAATGGAGCCTGTTAAGGAGCTTTCTTACATTTAGATGTTCAGATACTGTGTGATTGACTAGCAGAGATGAACATCCTTTTGTGATAGAGTATTTCTACAATAAAATGTAGGAATAGCAGAAAAGACCCTTGTGTACTACAACCTGATTTAGTGTAAAAAAAATAAAAGTTATTTCAGTTCTTCAACTATTTTTGACTATAGGAATCAAGCTGCTCTTAACCTACATCAGCAAAGGGATGCAGCACATCCTTTTTTTTCTTATAGCACTGACTTTTGGCTAAAATTAAATAGCTGTGTGACATACAGCTGCAGTTTATGGCATCCTCTTGGAGTTAATGGGGAGAGGGAGTTACAGGCAGTGTGGGAATGTGATTTTCTGAGCTCCCCTCCTCTTGCTGGTTCTGAAAGCTGAGCTGCAGCAAGGAGAGCCAAGTACTGCCAGATACAAAATTAGCGGGTTCATTTGTCTTCCACTTTCTACTCCCGTGACATGCTTATTCCTTCCTTCATTTTGCAAAACAACCTTGTGATCCTCACTTCCAGGATCGCACTCTGCTTCCAGAGCAGCTGCACACACAGCAGTGAAAAATCTGCTCTCTGCTATTGCAGGCAAAGGACTGTTAGAGCAAGAAGCATGGGGGGGTCCTTGCAGCAAGAGTCAGTTCCAGCTGAGACCCTGCATCTCTACACCTAGGAGAGAAGTGGACTTTATCTAGGCGTGATTACTGCCTGCCTCGCGGGCGTACTTGCTCTACCATTTGTTTTAATAACAGACTTATAAAGCCTGTGACTTAGACTCTAATTGCAAAATGGCTTTTCTGGCCCTCTCCCAGGTCTGTGGCTCCAGAGGCAAATATCAGAATGTGCTACATAATTTGGATCGGATACCCTTTGGTTGCAGTTATGGTCAGTGCAATTGCAGCCAGGTACAATGGACTGCCTGGGAAATAACGGGGTTTAGATTATAGCAGAAAGCATGGGTGGAGGAGGGCTGAGGATGCATCGCAACCCACGTAGTCTGTAAACCCTTATCTCAGCTTAAGTTCAGACTGAGACTGCTTTAACCAGTTAACTGAATGGTGTTACTTGGAAAAGCAGGTTTACAAGACCCTCAGATCTTTTTTTAACCTTGAATTTCATAAATATCTGTTGGTTAAGACAGCCCAGCAATGCTTGGCTCAGTGCTGCAAGCTTTCCGGGAGAGCTACAGAGCAAGGCATGTAATGAAATATAACAAGGGAAGTGCAGAGTCTTGCCTCTGGGCAAGAACAACCCCAGGTACCAATATAGGTTGGGGACTGACCTGCTGGAGAGCAGTGTAGGAGAAAGGGACCTGGGGGTCCTACTGGACAGCAGGATGACCATGAGCCAGCAGTGTGCTCTTGTGGCCAAGAGGGCCAACAGCATCCTGGGATGGATCAGAATGGGGATGTTTAGCAGATCCAGAGAGGTTCTTCCCTGCCGTTACTCTGCACTGGTGAGACCACATCTGGAGTATCGTGTCCAGTTGTGGGCCCTTCAGTTCAAGAAGGACACAGAGCTGCTGTAGGGAGTCCACCATAGAGCAACGAAGATTATGAAGGAAGTGGAACAGCTCCCTTACGAGGAGAGGCTGAGGAAACTGGGTCTCTTCAGCTTGGAGGGGAGGAGACTGAGGGGTGACCTCATTAATGTCTATAAATATGTGAGGTGTGGGTGTCAGGAGGATGGAGCCAGGCTCAGTGTCATCTAGTGATAGGATGAGAGGCAATGCGTGTAAGCTTGAACATAGGAGGTTCCATAGAAATATGAGAAGGAACTTCTTCCCAGTGAGGGTGACGGAGCACTGGAACAGGCTGCCCAGGGGAATTGTGGTGTCTCCTCCACTGGAGAAATTTAAGATCTGCCTGGATGTGTTCCTGTGCGACTTGGTGTAGGTGATCCTGCTGTGGCAGGGGGATTGGGCTAGATGATCTTTCTAGGTCCCTTCCAATCCCTAATGATTCTATGATCATAAACATGAACATATTTGTCCAGAGAATAAAGCAGAACATTAAGACTGGCCTTGGTGATGGGAATTGGAAAAGATACTACCTGGTATCTGCAGTAAATTCAATCCTCAATCAAACATGCTGATTCCCAGACTTACAGGAGAGCCTACATAGTCTGTCTCGTGTTGTCCTTTGTAAGACTTCTTGAGAAGTCTGAACAAAGGATCCTAAAACTATGCTGGAGAGATTGTTCTCTTTTCAGGATAAAAAAATTTACAATGTGCAAACTAGAGTTCCCTTGGCAACAGATCTGAGACCTTCCCTATGTTCCATGGCACCAATCCATTCCACACTGTTTGTAGAGACAACAAGGTAAACAAGTAATCACTTTATATTTTGTGTGTTTTCTTTACAGTAGAATTCTATTTCCCACTGACAGCAAGAGAACTATGTACAATTAGGCACTGTATGTTAGATAATTTTTAAAAATAAAAATAGAATTAATTTCTAAGCCTTTACTTTTCCTTTTTTTTTTGCATGAAAATAAAAGAAATATGTGGGATAACTAAATCTAATTACCTAAATTATGTAAGGTGATGAACATTGCTAGGCGTCTCCATGGGTAACTGTAGGAAAGGCCTTGGAAGACCAGGGCCGAGACTTCTGGTGTGCTAAAGAAGTGCTGTGTGCTTAACAGCATGCGGAATGGAGAAGTACCGGAGGCTGTATAAACGGGCTTAAGCTGTCCTTGTTTGGGGCAGTTGTTTGGGTCAGCAGCCCATCAGTAAGAGGTACACATTTAAAAGTTTGTTAAGCACCAGTGAAAACAAAGCAGGCTCGTATCTGGAGGAGCACATAAACTCGCGTTTGTGTCCAACAGACTGACTCCTAGCTTGCATCAAGCTGTGTCCCATCTCTCCATCGCGGCAAGTTACTATTTGTAGTACAGCCTGATTCAACACTATGGACATCAAGAAGTGTGATCTACATGGCACATGCAGGACCCAAGCATCCAAAACTAGGGTATCCATGTCTTTGAGCAATACACGTTACTCTTACGTTTGAAATGAAAGTTCAACAGGAAAAAAATGAATTTACACAGCACAACAGAAAGTGCTGCTGAGGTTAACGTTGGAATGAATCGTCTGCCACATGTACCTCAGCACGAATACAGTGTTTTTATAACACAAATGTGATGTTTACATAAGTGTGTCATCCTCATTCCTTTTCTCCCAGGCTCAGCATTCTCCAGTCTGGGTACTGCAATGTTATGCAAAACATACAAAAATTTGCTTCCAGGAGTACTACTTCGAAATTTATCACGTATGGCACAAGGTAATTTTAAGAACATTAAAAATATGATTGCCTTTATTAACAAGGTTCTAAAACCAGTCAAATTTTTAAGGTTGAAATTTTACTAAGCCTTTATTTAAAATCTAGAATCATCATTCTGATGTCTAGGGGTAAGCTCTGATTTCATTAACACATCAGTTTGAAAGCATTTTGATCTATGCTACCCTTCCTACTTTCTAGGTCTACCATCAGAATGGCTAGAAATTCTGTTTCTGGAATAATTTGAATACTTTCACACTACCATATAGATATACTGATTTGTTAATAATTAATGATAGACAGACAGACAGACAACATTAACATACGACAGTATTTTCCTGTACATGGGTTAGCATTGCATGCAAGCCAGCCTGTGTAAAATATCTAGCCAGAAAATTAATTCTGAATGTGCAGATTTGGTCTTCAGTTTCAACACAACAGTTAACACAACAGTTTTAACCTAGCCAGTATGGTTGCCAAAGACAATGTAGATACAGAGCTGTGCTTGAGATCGCTGCTTTCTTGGATCAGAAAGCATTTGCTGCACTTGCATTTCTGTTGGCATGAGAGCTATGGAGATTAGATTAAAGTTGTGCCTGCCCATTCATAAGGCAGTCATCCTCATCTTCTCCATGGACATATTAAAAGCCTAATGCAAGACATTTAGGTGGTGCATAATGCTAGGTGATTCGTTTTACCTACACTGCAGGATGGATTCAAATACAAAATACAGGTAGAAGATACTTAACAAATCATGTAATAAAAGTGTTGTGGAACTTCCTAATTGCAAAGCGATGAAAAATACTCAGAAGAAATAATTACAGACATTTGTGGTAATTAATCATCATGCAGTTTGCTTGCTTAGTGAACAGAGCACATATTAACAATTATCATTAAGTCAAAAGAGATTTTTGATGGACTCTGTGGACAGTGTGATAAGAGCAATAGCCAATAGGCCAGGTGCTTAGCCTCTTCAGCTATGATGCAAAGCATCATCTATCAAAATATTTAACAAGGTTGCAGTTTGATGAAGAAAAGATTCTTGCTTACAATGCAAAGCAAGTGGCAGCATAAACCTCTACTATCTCATATTCCCCAACATTGCACAAAAACCCAGCTATCTCATATTTTCTATCAAACTCACAAATTCTATAAAATTCACATTGATTTTAAAATTAAAGGAATAAAGAGAACACACTAACAAATCACTTTTCTGATAACAGAACACTAAGCTCATATTCAGACTTCATCTTCTGATAATCTGATAATAATAAGGAAAGTAAATAACCTGATGAAAGAGGTTATTAACACCTCCACCTCAGGATGAGATGCAGACAACTAGTGGTGGCAATAAGACAAGAAATCATTTTTCCCTGGGATTGGAAAGTGTCAGTAAAGTTGTTCTGAGCAGACTTCAGTTCTGTAATGCTGGCATTGCTCTTTTTGCAACAGGCTCCTAATCAGGCTGAGCAATTGTGACAGCTTGAATCAGGAGTTCACATTCCTTTTGACAAGCGTCTACATGCAACAGAATGTGGCTCTAACCATCTTTTGCTAACAGGCTGAATTTCATGGGGATGACTAGCTTTCGGAAAACAGTGTCGATCACTAGATACCATTCTGCCTCCAGCAACTGAACTCAGGGAAGAGGAAAGCAACAGCTTTGGTTTAACAAACCATTCTTGAAAAGCTGAAGCATAAGAGCTCAGCCTGAGTAAAGATGCTTTTGGGGAATTTTGTATTTTATTCAGCTTGTGAGGAAAACAGAGTAGCTTCTCTGTAAAGCTGTTATTCATTCAACAAACCTAGTTAGTAATTAAAAAGTACAGAAAAATATTTTTGCATTTTCACTAATTTTCCAAACACTTTTCCAGGATTTTATTTTTCTTCTCTAGATTGATTTTGCCAAGTTTCTTTGCTGTTTTAATAAATTTTTTAATGCTGCCTTGATCTCCCCTATTATTCAACTGTAATGACATAGATCAAATCTAATGTTGAAGAACTACTGCTTACTAATTTATTTCTAGTGGCTTTCATTATTCCTTACTTCAGAGGATTAAGTACAGTAGATTACTTTCTAAATCATGTATCTTGCCTTGGAATTAGAGTGTCCAGAGCTAATGAAATGTAAGTCAATAAATCAGTGAATCGTTATAGTACAATTTCAGTGTCCAAAAAGTCTCCTCTTTTATTTATTTTTATTTACCAACAGGAATATCTGCTCTTTAACACTTCAATCTCATTACAGGGAAATTAGCATCAAATTCTGGAGTGCCAAACTGACTGAAAAATCTGGTCCATAAAATAGACAAATATGGCAATATTTTAATTGCCTGATTCATTTAATTGCCTTATACTGATAGAAGTAATATTTTTCTTAGAATTAAGAGGCAAAACCAGTGACATGTAAACATTTCCTCCACATTGCCTTTCATAAAGTTGCTTGGAAATAATCAAGACCCAGCACAGATTCATAGGATCGTAGAATCATTTAAATTGGAAAAAGCCTTTAAGATCATCAAGTCAAATGATTACCTAACTGTACCAAGCTCATCAATAAACCATGTCTTCAAGCACCATAACTACACAACTTTTAAACTCATCAAGTGATGGTGATTCAACCACTTCCCTAGGCAGGCTGTTCCAATGCCTGTTGACCCCTTCAGTAAAGAAGCGTTTCCTAACATCTAATCCAAACATCTCCTGGCACAACTTGAGGACATTTTCTCTTCTCTTATCACTTGGTTCTTGTGAAAAGAGATCAACACTCACATTTCTGCAACCTCCTCTAGCTATAGACAGCTATTACGTCTTCCCTTGCCCTCCTTTTCTTCAAACTAAATAGCTTTATGTCATCACAAGACATTTGTGTCTCAAATCACCTTTTGAGTGAGGAATCTAAACAATATGATGGGAAACAATAACATGAAACCAAAGACCAGCCATCTCACAAACCCTAAGAGGGGAAACATCTAGGTGATCCTGCTCTGGAAAGGGGATTGCACTAGATGATCTTTCAAGGTCCCTTCCAATCCCTAATACTCTGTGATTCTGTGATGCATCATCCGACCTGATAAACCTTTCCTTTGTGGGGAAAAAGAATTTTTTTAAAGTGCAAAATGGCTTAAAAAGTGGCAAAACCCCTTTAATTCAATCCATTTTCATGAGCATCATGTTAATTTGCACCTTAGTACTACAGCTTCATGAAATGGAGCTGCAGGCAATCTGCAAGCCCAGAACTACATTCAGGTCCAAGGTTCAATTACAGAATCATAGAATCATTAGGGATTGGAAGGGACCCAGAAAGATCATCCAGTCCAATCTCCCTGCCACAGCAGGATCACTTCACTGGACAAGTTATACAATCAGAATTACTCGGGGTTGGAAGGGACCACCTGATCATCCAGTTCCAATCCCCCCGCCATGGGCAGGGACACCCAACCCTAGAGCAGGCTGGCCAGAGCCCCATCCAGCCTGCCCTTAAACACCTCCAGGGATGGGGCCCCAACCACCTCCCTTGGCAATCCATTCCAGGCTCTCATCACTC
>JAOXOE010000256.1:27991337-28014501 GCA_028565055.1 Phoeniculus purpureus
TGTCAGGAGGATGGAGCCAGGCTCTTCTCAGTGTCATCTGGTGACAGGACAAGGAGCAATGGGTGCAAGCTGGAACACAGGAGGTTCCATATAAATATGAGAAGGAACTTCTTCACAGTGAAGGTAACGGAGCATTGGAACAGGCTGCCCAGGGGGGTTGTGGAGTCTCCTTCTCTGGAGATGTTTAAAACTCGCCTGGATATGTCCCTTTGCAACTTGGTCTAGGTGATCTTGTTGTAGCAGGGGGACTGGACTAGATGATCTTTTGAGGTCCCTTCTGATCCCTAATGATTCTATGTCATTTGTCCGCTCCTCACATAGGGTTTCATCTTTCATTAACAGGATCTAGACATCTTACATCATGTTCAGACGTCAACAGGGTAAGATTGAAGTGTTCTGTTGGCAGAAAGCAGGTATCAGGCAGCAGAGGAATTAGGCCTTTTGAAAAAGCCTCTGTTTATCTATAAGAGCATTTGTAATTATTTCCCTTCCTGATCATCTGCCAGGTTTTGCTCTGCATTACTTAGGTTCATGGTGAGGTCCATGAAGGGGTGAGAAAAGTAGCCCCCTGATGTCCTCGTCCTTCTGTTCAGCCTTCCCTGGGACCTCCACAGGGCAGCGAGCAGCAGCTGCAGAAGTCAGCAGTCACTGGTTAAATGAAAAATAGCAGATTTTAGCAGATACGTGCCTCAGCCTCGACTGCAGGCTCTGTGGCACAGGACTGCATTTGTTTTCCTGTAGGAAAAGCACCCAGCACAAGATGTTTGTGCGGATCAGGATTTACTGGATGCTAATTTCATACAGATATTAAGCAATAATGATACTTCCGTGGCTGTGTGAGCTGGGCAAAGGAGACACGAGCTTAGCTAATGAAGCTTTAATCTAGCATGCACACTATGAGAGGAAGGGAATTAGAACTCAATAAAGAGAAGAGAAATACATGAACGAACAGTTCAGCAAGGAGAATGGATATGGGCTCGAGTAAAGCCAGTGCTGAGCCTGGGAGAAAGAATAAGACAAAGAAGATGATTAAGGGTAAGTCTCCTTATTGCTCATGGCAACTGAAGAGTGGGTAAGATGAGGGATGCGTTAATTAGCTCAAGGCATCTCAGTAGCTGAAACGGTTGGTAGGTGGGCTGAGCCACAAACCAAACTATTTCCAGTCTGTGAGAGAGGCTGAGCAGGTGGCTTCAAGATTATACAGGAGAAGGGAGCAAACGATGATGGCTGCCCAACAAGAAAACTTGGAATCATAGCTTAGAGATACACAGTAGGGGGAAAAAGTATCTACCTAATAATTCTTAGTCTCTATTTTTTATGTGACTCCTATTGGTTTTGCTATGCTTGTGCAATAAAAACACATTTAGCCTCTTCAGGATTAACAGCACATGGAAGAACAAGGATGACTATACCGAGTTTAGAGTGCATTGACCATATGCCCTTAAAAGAGACTTTTCCCTAATTATAACTAGTGACATAACAAGCAAACCATTCTTTTACTATCTCCTCATATCCATGCTTACTCATGCTCACTGCCAGAATGGGGTAATTGAGTTTTATGTGAGGCTGTTATTAAAACTTAGAGCATCCCCAGAGAACTTTGAAAATTGAGGCTTACACGTGTTCAGAAACTGCTCGCAATCACATTTAATGTCTACACAAATCACCCTCGAAAGTAAACCAAGGGAGGCAAATGATTTGGTGTTGATGAGATTCATTAAAATTCTCACAAAGATAATATAAAAAGAACTCGACAAATAATCCACAGACAGCACAAACAAGTGAGCTCAAGGAATTACTGGATTTCTACATCTTCACACCAAAATCCTAGGAGGATCACACCAAATTAAAAACATAAATTCCTACTCAGGCATCTAATGCACTGACTTCCAGTGGGGTCACCACTGACTAATTCAAAAAGGAATTATGGGTGACCTGGGACTCTGCTTGGGGTGCAGGCAGACTGGAATAGGGTGAGGGGCTGTTGACAAGCCAGCTGGGGCATCCTGTGATGCAAGGTACCACCATGCTTGTGGGTCAGTGGGTGCTGGGGATGTCTCATCCACTCTCCTGAAGCTCCAGCTCTCTTTGCTGGCTAGGAAGGGAAAGGATTTTCAGAGCAGTATCAGGCAGCGCCTGTAGACAGATGCTTGAGAATAAGCAGCCTTCCTGCTGTGAGAAGGCAGATGTCAGCCTCTCAGCAAACAAGCTGGGACCTGATCCTGGAGACTGTGCTTTCCCACTGAGACCCACAGACATTGTACAAGGGGACTTTTTCATCCCAGTCAAGGGTACAAACCCACATTAACCCTAGATCTAAAACACACAACATATAGGATTTAATTTTCCTTTAGTTTTCAACAATTTGTGTTTGACAGGAGAGTTCCTGATCTGCAGGACTCTCCCCAAAGACTCTCAAAAGTAAAATAACCAGTCCTCCGGCACATCCCGACTCTTGCGTGGGGCACAGCACGTATGTTCAAATCTATCAACACACACATACCGACATACACACACAGATACACAACCATGAGGAGACTTTTCCAGCACCTTTTGTTACTGGTTCACCACTTCTTGCAACTGAGTCATTTGTTGCACCACAGTCTTCAGTAAGAGAAACCAGCAGCAGAACCCCCAAAATAATAGCCCAAATATCCTGACATCTTGCTGAACCTCAGTAACAGAGTAGTTCAGAGTCACAGTGCATTGTGATAACCCTATTCAATCCCCCAGTGTACCCAGTGCAAAATCTGGCTCGTTGTACTGTCCCTGTGCACAGGGAAACTGCTTATGTCTGTCAGTTCTGCACCTACACAACCAGAATAAAGAGCTTCAGTGGTTGGGCTCAGCCTTTTCTCACAACTTAATGCTGTATGAGGAGACAGAGATGTTACTCAATAAGCTTAAAGCCTTGAGAGAGAAAGAAAGGTACTGAACAGTGGTTCATATTGTTACTCATTTTAGTATTGTGGATGAATTTCCTTTCAGATTTTTTCCCAGAAAGAGAGACAAAAGCAGCGATGTGGGTTCAGCCTCTAAGGTGAAGCTGTTCCTGGCACAGGCAATGTCTGTTCTGCTACCCAACCTTCTTCTGCACCCCGGTAGTGAGAGTGCTGCTCCAGCAGAGCACGACCAGATCCCAGAAGGGATCTGAAGAACCTGAACAATGAAGGTGTGCAAAGCACTTCTGAGGTACACAGGGCTCTTGGTGGCTGGGGACAGCAGCTTGGTTATCTCCTAGGGCTGCTTTCCCAGTGCTGGATTCAAATCAGCTTTGCCATGCCTCTTCTAGGGCTGCCCAAGAGGTACAGATTGCTGGAACCTCACCAGAGCACCATGGATTTGTGAGCTGAAGAGCTGCCAGGGGGCCTCTGAGCTGACTGTGGGGGACACAGGTGGCTCTTTCACTGAAGGGATCCCACAGCAGGAATGGCAGCTTTTCCATTCATGCAGAAAGACCAGTGGCATAAAGCAGGTGATCGTGTCATCGAGCTGGAAATATTTTTCAGCTCTCTAGCTAGTGCTGGGTTAGAATGAGCAGCAATAGAATCATAGAGCTGTTTAGGGTGAAAATCATCAAGCCCAGCCATTAACCCAACTGTCCCTAGCCCAGCGCTAAACCACAACACAGAATCACACATAAAATCAAAGGATGAGGGGGGAATTGGAAGGAATCTCTGGAGATCATCTAGTCCAACTCTCTGCTAGAGCAGGATCTGCTGGAGAAGATCCCACAGGAACACAAATGGGTGAGATTTGAATGTCTCCAGAACAGGAGATTCCACAGTCTCCCTAAGCTCCAGATCTGCATGACCTTCAAACACATCTAAGGATGGCAATTCAACCCCTTCCCCGGGCAGCCTGTAGCTGCTGCACAAAAGCATGGGAGAGGCACGAGATGTGACACAGAGGCTGTAAGGCAGCTTTTAGAAATCAGACTATCAAGTGTGAGGGAAAAAGAATTTAATTCATTCTTGGAAAAGTAATCACCCCATTACAGAGCAATTACAGGCCATGTCCCTGTGGAGGAGGGACTGACCAGGTAAGCACATACTGAAACCAGGACATATCTGTCTGCATTCTGTCAAGCATGGACAGACTGTGTTTAAAGCCTCGGTTGAGCTGAGTCCGTGCTAATGAGCCTATCTGCAGGAGCAGGTTAGATCAAGCTGCTTGATAACCCAAACGATAAGCCTAATTAAGATAGTCTGTCATCTCTCAACTGCTCCTGCCAGTCTTGCAGTATCATCAGAGTAGGTATGTTTGTGATCGATCCACTCAGGCTTCACCTGCCACAGAGAAGAGAGGCTCCTGAGGAGGTGTTTATGAGTGTTTGCAGGACAGGGCACGTGTCAGCCTTTTTGTGGACCTGGCCAAGCCCTGCTGTTCAGCGTCACTGAAAACCTGTACCCGCACCCCTAAACTCCACTATTTTATTCAAATTAATTATTAAACACACAGGCAGTAACACTAGTAAGGCATCGTTAGGGTTTGCTGATTACTCTCAATTTGGTTCATAAATGTTGCCAGGGACCTGTGAGCCAATTTCAGGTGACTTACACTAGCCCAGATTCTCCTTTTCCCCAGCCCTAGAGCTGCAGCAACACAAGATATTTTTGGTTTGAAAAGAGCGTAAATGAATAGATAGTTTGGCTCGTGGGGTGAGAACTGGGTAACGTGATGACAGAAGGGCTTTATAAACATTTATTATTCAAAATCTCTTCTGCAAATGCGAATACGCCCAAGCAATTATCTCACTTTAGCTGCAGATGGGCAATTTTGATGCAATTATTATGCACCTTCAGTACTAACAAAGCTTTCAGTGCCATTCCTTTTGAAAACGTCTGAATTAAACAGAATGAAAAAACTAATGAACTATTGCATCTTTTTCCTGTCAGCTGCACAACATCTAGTAGGTGCCATCAGTTCACTTCACACAGAGGTGTCTCACCGTCGTGGCTGTTAGCCCCAAGGCATGGAAACACCAAATCTCCTTCTGAAGGCAAACCCACCTGCAGCCTTCAGTACCTGGATTACTTGAGGAAAGACAATTTGCCACTGCACATTCGGATCGTGACATCAGAGTGATACCAAGAGACTGTAATCTCTCTCAAATTTCCCTAACAAGATGTTTGTACATGTGCCAGAAAGAACCTACAACCAGTCCCAGGACTCAACACATGAGCAATACCACAGTGACACTCTGCCTATTGAAATCATACAGGGTTCGTTGATTTAGCTTAGCTCACAGAACAGGGTTCAGAGCTATCATTTGTATGAGCATTACGGCTCAGCAGAGCTCATGCAGTCTGCTCCCACAACATCTGCCCCACCATCTCCAAGTCTCAAGCATACAGTAAGGGGGCCTTCAGACTCTTCACAGCTTAGTTACTCACTGATGAAAACCACTTCCCTTGCTTCAGGCACCTCACTCCTTTTGTTTGATACTACTTAGCTCTTATCCCACCTTCTCCAATCCATATATAATTTAGTTGACTTTTATGAGTGATGGATTTTAATGACAATAAGCACATCAGATGCACAAACATCAGATGCACAAACAGCCTGTTCGCTGTTGGTCTGAAAAAAAACAAATCAAAACCTGATGTTGTGAATTTGCCTGAAGACAGACCAATACTTAAGGTGGCTCTGTGAAAAGGGAGCACAAAGCAGCACAATCAGTAGCAACTAACAAAATTAAAACATAGATGTGATGTAGCTCTGTGCTGAGCAGGTTGGACAAGAGACTTCCCTCTCCAGTTTCCCAATAGCCAGAAACACTCCATGTTTCCTTGAGCTGATGTTCAGGCTATCATAGTAAGATGGTGTAATGGGCTTAAGGCTGGGCTGGTCACTGGACTGAAACCAGGACTGATGGTCTAACAGCTCCATTTGTCAGATGATGAAATGATATGTCAGCACTTCAGAGCTGTAGCTAAATTTTTCTTATAGGTGCCACTAAGAGCTACTGAAAGTGGAGGTGTAATTTAATATGAGAGCTTTTCGTAGATGAAGAATTATCTTGCTGTAGTTGGAAAATCTATATGTACTCCAGCTGAAAGCATCATCAGCCAGACTAGTGAAGGAAGCTTTAGCTTCATCGCAGAAAAGCCAAGACACAACTTTCAGCTGGCCTGCCTGACCTCTAAAACAGACACAGCAAAGGGAATGAAGTTAAAAAAAAAAAACCAACCCAGTATTTTGGTGAAGCAAAAAGGTTTTTAGATGCAATGAAAGGACAAACAACAGATCACGTAGAGGAACAGAGTCTTTCTGCAGCAAATGGACCTGAGCTCACACCATCCAATGGTGCCCCATGTTAGCAATGTGCTGCATGAAGGTTACTACCATTCTGTCTTGAATAAGCTTAGGAACTGTGGAATCAACGATCAGATTGTGAGTTTGATTAAGAATTGGCTATACAACAGAGCTCAGAGAGTGGTGATTAATGGTGCAGAGTCCAGCTGGAGCCCTGTAACTAATGATGTCCCCCAGGGATCAGTCCTGGGTCCAGTGCTGTTCAATATATTCATTAATGATATTGATGATGGAATAAAGTGTCTACTCAGCAAGTTCACTGATGATACCAAACTGAGTGGGTTGGCCAATTCACCTAGTGGCTGTTGAACTATTCAGGAAGATCTGGACAGGCTGGAGAGTTGAGCTAAGAGGAATTTAATGAGTTTTAATAAAAACAAATGTAGAGACCTTCACGTGGAAAGGAATAATGGGAGGCATCAATACAGGTTGGGTAGAGCCCAGCTAGAGAGCACCCCTAGGATCTTGGAGTTTTTGTGGATGACAAACTAAAAATGGATCAGCAACGTGCCCTTGTGGTCAAGAAGGCCAACAGGGTGTTGGGATGGATCAAGAGAAGTGTGTCTAGCAGACCAAGAGAAGTTATTCTACAGCTTTACTCTGCATTAGTCAGACTGCACCGGGAATACCGTGTCCAGTTCTGGCCTCCTCAACTCAAGAGGGATAGGGAGTTAATTGAGAGAGTTCAACACAGAGCTGAGAGGATGGCTGGGGGTCTGGAATGCCTGCCTTACGAAGGGAGATTGAGAAAACTGGGACTTTGTAGTTTGGACAAAAGAAGGCTACAGGAGGACTTAATTACTGGATATAAATCCATGAGGGCTGGGTGCCAAGAAGAAAGGAATCCTCTCTTTTCAATCGGATCAGACAGGACAAGGGGTAATGGATGCAGCTTGAACACAGGAAGTTTCACCTCAATATGAGGAAAAACTTCTTTACGGTAAAGGTTATTAAATATCGGGATGGGTTGCCCAGGGAGGTTGTGCAGTCCACTTCTCTGGAGATGCTTAAGACCTGTCTGGATATGGTTTTGTGTAGCTTGATTTAGGTTTTTTCAGGCGGTTATGCTTTTCAGTAAATTGTATCTGGCTAGCAAGAAGGTTGGACCCGATAGCCTTTGAAGGCCACTTCCAGCCCTAATAAACTGCATAAACTGTGTAAACTGTGAGAATGTCTTGACTTGATATCCCTGGGGTTTAACACTTGCATCTGTTGAAAGAGATGGAGAATGTCATCCTTCACATAAGGCTGCCAGAGGTTTGTTTCACCCTGTGGGAATCTGAACCTTTCGCTGAGGCAGTGGAAGGTTTTCAAAGACACAAAGGGAATGTTGCAGCAGTCGCTAAGTGCTCATAAAATAAACAACTTCAGTAAACAAGTAAACACCTCTCTTCCCCCAAAGAGAATGAACACCATGTACAAATTAACAAACCACAAGTAACCAACACCGTTTTCATGTGGGGAATCACAGAACATTAGAGATTGGAATGGACCTCGAAAGATCATCTAGACAAATCCCCTGCCAGAGCTGGATCACCTAGACCAAGTCGCACAGAAACATGTCCAGGCAGGTTTTAAATGTCTCCAGAGAAGAAGACAAGTGCTCAGAGATACAAGGAACTGGGAACTGATGACATCAGTGAACTCAGTTAATGTAGGTTTCTAGATTACAAGAGATCTACATGACAAGGCAATGACTGTAAGGCCACAAAGTAAATGATGTTCTTGCCTTTGAACTTGCTCAGCTTTAGCCCTGACCACAAGGACTGACAAACTGACAGCAAGAGGGTTGTTCCTTTTCCACAGTTGGGCTGAAGAGAAGTGGTCTTCACTAACTGCCACCAAAAGAAGGTGAACAAGGTACCAAAATCAAATCTTGTTTGCCTCCATCATTCTGGATGGGATTCCTTGGGGAAAAGCTACCATTTAGAACGTGGTTTTAGCACTGGAAGACATGGGAATGGTTCTGCACAGGTATGTGAGTACAAATACCAACCTGCCTACTCATCAGCTCATATCTTCCCACTGTTTCCCTCCAAAACACCCTACAGATGTGTACAGTCGACACTGTGTAGTTGCTTGCCAGGGTTTTTCAATTCATGATTCCCTGTTCATGTACCTGTTTTGCTGACAAACTTCACCTTCCACTATTTGTCCCTTTTTACTAGCCACAGCTCTGACTAACAAGCGAGGGTGGCCAGCTCACGCAGACCTGGACTGCGCAGGACCTTCAGCCAGGTATGTGTGAATTTTTATGAAGCTGCCTTTTCATACGAACACAAACCATCCTAGGAAATCTGGACATGGTCCATAACCACCAGGCAGCTGGACAAAAAGGTTTTTTCCACTTCTGTAGTGCTGCCAGCCTCCAACACTTCTCACTGTATCATCCGTCTTTATTGAGAGCTGTTAATTATAGCTGTGAAGTCAGTCACCATAAAGGCACTTTCCTTTTTTAAGGCAGCTTTAAAGGTAACTGCCTTCAAGATATTTTGACACAGATCTGGACTGGAAGAAAAATTAGGTACCATTCCATATCGCTCCATCCTGAGTTTTGCTGTTTTTCTGGCTGCTGTAAACAAGATGGAGAACCTGTCTAGGACAGACCCTGTTCTAAGGACACTGGGTGTCAAGGCAGTAGATCCGATAGCCAAGGTAAAACACTTTCTGCAAAACAACCAGCTGTGACCTCTGCCCTCTTCCATGTTATCACACCTGAAAAAAGAGCACACCATGCTCACTTCAGCCTTCTGCTTCTTTCCCCACAGCAAATACAGTAACACACTCTTTTCCCAGTTCCTTTCTTCCCTTTGCCAGCCATAAAATGCAGTTACATTTCTGTTTGTGTCTACAGGTCATGCCTGGAGGCAGAGGAACGGGGAAGTGACCCCTGAGGTCGCTTCAGCCTGATTTGCTTTGGTTCCACAGTCTCAAGTTGGTGCAGAGAGATCAACATGGGTAGGATCAGCGTAGGTGGATTTGCTCTTGAGGTCTCCTGAGAAAACCCTTAGCAGTGTGGAAGCTTGTCAGCTTTGCAAACCAGAGGAAGAGCCAGTTAATGAAATGCAGTTTAACTACTGACCAGAGACTGTTCAGTGCTGCAAGAAGACATCTTTTCCAAGCCAAAGCCATTACATAAACACACTGTTCCACAGCACATGCCCTGCCTGCAGGTAACAAGAACTATTACCTCTTTTTCTTGTTCTTGCCTTAAGCACTGTTACCTCATAGGAGACATATAACTTAATTATTTTAGAGCATCTGCTCAGGCCACAGCACAGAAGACAAAAATGATGGAACAAAATCACAGGACACTGCTTAATTCAATCACCCTTGGAACTATTCTGCAAACCAGGCTCAACATTAACGAACATGAATTCCTCCTGACCAGGCAGTGACCAATTTTTATTCTTCATTAGCTTTCCACAAAAGTCCAAAAGACCAAAAGAGGTGATCAACAACAGATGAAGAATCTTCAGAGTAAGGAAAAGATGGGTATGGATGTTAAGCTCTTTCCAGAACATCACGGTCTGAAACATAAGCACAATCGTCAAATAAATACTGGAAGGCTAAATTAGAACTTATGGGGTTCCTAAAGAAAGACCCATAACCATTTTCTCACAGAAGCTAGGACACAAGCTCTCAAAGGCAGTGCTGGCTACCTAAAGAGAAGGAAACTAGTGAAACACTAGCAAACTAGTGAAAACTACCTCACTTGTCTCTTCTCTCTGGGTGTTTGCTCTCCCGATGCATTTTGGGATGAAACTGGGCATTCAGCTCCAAGCTGGCAGTACTGGAACACAGAGTGTGGCACTGAGGAGCTAGCTGGAGCAATTTCTGTTGTGTAGAGAAGACTTACGTGATCAGGAGGCTACCCTAGAAGAACTCTGAAGCTGGAGGACTACTTATTTTCTCAAGATCAGGCAGCCTGTAGAGCATATTTTTGACAGCTGGCTGAGAAATATTTCTTTCTGGAGCACACAAAGAGCAAGAAACCACAGCACTACCCTTTAATCACCTAAAAAACCCAAGGCTCCCCCAAGGAAGCAGCTGAAATGATGGCTTACAGTATCATCTGGCATTAATGCAGCATAGCTGTGTTCTGTCAAGGAAACAGCATGAAGTCACTTCCAGAACGCGCGCGGGATGATGCACCCCTATCCTACATCCCATGGGGACACACTTTCCTTTTCAAACTGATAGAGAAAACAGCTACCACAGATTTCATCAAGAAGAGATAATTACTTAACTTTAAGGAACATAAGTTAACAACAGCATCGCCCTGAGCTCAGCCGGCTTGGGCTTCAGTTGACTATGCCCAAATGAATGCTCTATCACCAAGACTGATGTATACACAGCAGGTTGGACTTTGGGCAGATCGCCACCAGCACTCTATCACAAACCCTGCTCTGTTCCAGCAGGAGGCTTCACTACCATTGCTACTGGCTATTAGCACAATTTATCCTTCTTTTCAGCTAGAAACCCGTGGAGAAAAGTGCAGGTTCAGTGAGGACAGTCTAAGAAATGATACAGTCACCCATCAATAACAGGTCGCCTACAGTTCAGACATATACAGGGGAGGTACAGACAACCATAGGGACAACAAACCTATTGCACCATCACCATATTTACTTTGCTTTTCTGCCCAATAATCTAATGAGGACTTGAATATTGAAGCAATGTTATTTTGAGGTACATGAAGTAAGTAGGTCTTATCTTAAGGTTAATGCTCTGAATTAGAAAAGAGAGTTCATTAACTGAAGTATTTTGAAAGAAAACATGTTTCATTGGGTGAAATTTGCTAAAAACAACCTGCATTCATCATGTCTTGGTGCCTTTGTAGCTTATTTATGACACTGTTAATGCTGTCTGCTCTGGTGGTGAGGCTCTCACCTAAGTGGTAATATAAATCAGTAGGATGGCAAAAGTCAACCACACCGCAACATTTTAATGCTGCTGGGTAAGAGAGACTCATGAATACAAAATGCTGAAAATCAATAGTAAAAAAACCATCCAATCACACCAAATCAGGTGCTGACCTCCTTCCCCTTTAGCATTTCCCTGTGGCCAGGCAGCTGGTCACCAGTTGGCTGGGTTCTCTGCCTGCTGCAGAAGAGGAGGACAGTGCCCACAGTGCAGGGAGTTGTGTTTTCACATGAGTTGGGATCAAACTAATGAACCCAGCTACTGCAATTACTGAGGATGCTGGGCTGGTGCCTTGTCTCCTCCATGCTAGCAGAAATACCTGTGAAACATATTTAGAAACCAGCCCACATTGTTGCGCCAGGTGAAGTTTAGGTTAGACATGAGGCAACAAAACTTCTTCAGATGGGCCATCAGGCCTTGGAACAGGCTGCCCAGGGATGGGGCTGAATCACCCTTCCTTGATGTGTTTAAAAGTTGTGTAGAACTGGAGCTTAGGGACATGGGTTAGCAGTGGGCTTGGGACTGTTGGGTTAGTGGTTGGACTTTACAGGTCTATTCCAACCTAAATGGTTCCACGAGTCTGTGTGAAGCTAAAGCACTGCTATTTCTGGCACTGAGGATCTAAGCCTTGATTCTGAGCCTTTGTGTTTATGAAGTTTATGTCTGTAAAACAAAGTAAGATCTACTACATTAGTCTCCTACCACTGTTGCCCCCAATATTTTGCTTCTGCTTCAAAGAAATAACTGTGGTACTACCTGCACCCTTTATCTTTCTTCACAAAGAGAAATCTTCAAATTCCGAAAGATCAGTGGCAACTAATTTAGGGGCAATATGGAGACAAACTCTGATTCAGCAAAGAAGAGCATGTGAACACATATTCAATGTGGTTGCATGTCAGTGCAGGCATGAGTGACACTTCTTTCATTCACCCAACACCTCAGGTGCCTTCAAGGTTGTAGAGGAGATTTAGTTTTGGCTTCTGGTGTTTTCTTTAGCCCTAATGCTTTGTGAAATAAAGATCTACATGATAAACAAATAAATAAATGATCAGACAAACCATTCTGGAAAGTACTGACCTTCTCAAAAAGAAATCATTAGATAAGACTGTACCATCAAAACAAACTTCTTTCTGAGGTATTCTCCTTGTAAAATGTGAACCCTTTGATATTCCACCAGTGAATCTTTACAAAGGTGTGTTTTGTCCAGCCTAGAGATGCACAAAGCTAAGCAATACACTGCAGAGACTTTAATTTAATCTTTCATGTAGCCAGGAAGCTTTAAGCTCTACTGCTTTTAATTTATGTTACCTCATAAATTAATAACAGAGGTATGACGGAGAGTAGCTCATCAGATTAAGTGTGTCATTTTATAAAGCAGTTTGGAAGCAAAAAGTATGAAGCCAAAAAATTAAGTACACTTAAATGATCCATTAGGAGCATAAATCATCCCACGTGTTATTTCTGGACTGGACAATGGCTGCAATGAATGATAATTTACTTACTGTAATTTTATTTTGAGCTGGTGAGCATTTGCTTTAGAAGTAAGAGAGCAGTGCTGACCCAGACATGCTCTTCTGTGGCCTGCCAGAGCTCTCTGCGTCACTCCCCATGCGCACAGCCCTGTGGTGTAGGACAAGATCTCCCTGAACAGTCTGCATGTGGGCACAGCTCTGGCATTTGGTGGAGCGGTTTGGATGTCAGTGTATGACTTCTGGTTTGCTTTGATGAGTGACTGCTTCCCCATGCAGTGGACACAACTGACAATCTATTCCAGCTTAGAACCATAGAATCATTTAGGTTGGAAAAGACCTTCAAGATCATTGAGTCCAATCATTAACCCAGCTATGCCAAGGCCACTGCTACACCCTGTCCCTAAGCTCTGAACATACATGGCTTTTAAATACAAAAATTGTATTTAAAAATTCCTGTTCCCATGGAAGGCAGGCTCTTGTGTTTGGCTGCAAAACATGAAGTTCATGGTTTTGCAGCACAGTGCTACACATACATACTGGTGCAATACAATAGCAAATTAAACCCACCACAAACTCTGTACAGAAGAGACTATACATGTACTCACCACTGCCACATTTTACAACCGCTCCTCTGTGTGTTTTTCCTCATGGTTGCTGTTCTTTAACAGTACAGACAGGCACTGAAAGTCCACAAAGCCACCCACTGAGGAAGAGGCGGTGTGAAGGCACTGCCTGTGCCTGTGCTGTGAGGAACGGCTGAGCTGCCCAGCCCTGCTGAGGAGGCAGCAGCTGTGCAGGTGTCTCTGGGGAGCTTTACTGCCAAAACCCATTAGGTGCCTGTGGATTTTAGCAACCTGTGTAGGCAAGACCTGAGAATCCCTTCCTTTATTACCTCGTTGCTAAGGTGACTTAGGTGTCATATTTCCACCTTCTCCCACTAACACTTTTACATTTAGCTCATTGCAAATTCCTGCTAGAGAGCTCAGATAATGTACAAAACATGGGTGAAGGATAAAAGACGTAGCAAGTGTTTATGCAAGTTTCCTGGTAGTTCCAGGTGAGAGTTGTCTTATTTTAACTATCCAGTAAGCCATGAAATGCCTCCTGACATGTGGAGTGCAAGTTTTCCTTAAGATGGTAGTGTCTTGAATAGAGTGAAAAGTGTCTGTATGTGTCTATATTTATATACTATTATACATTGCATAGATAATATGCCAAAAAGGAAGAATAATTAAGAAAGGATGTTGGCACACAGCACTTGGGCTTTCTGATGTACGTGCATGTGACTTCTCAACTTTAATGGAAGAAGCAGATGTACAGTAATCCTTTTCATAGCAATGCTTAGTACAGCACTGCTGATCAAAACCCACAAAACACATCTTCAGCAAAGCTAGGAAGGAAATCTGCATCTCCAAATGCTCAAGTCTACCCTGATAGTAAGGAAAAACTCTGTAAATTAACTCTGTTCAATCAGCTGGTCAGACACACACGAATGCATGTTCTTTAATGAGCCTGACTTGTAATTACATCCCCTTGCAACCTATCCAGCCAGCAGAGCTTGCACCTGATCTTCAACTCAGCCATCATTTAATTAAATGGAAGCCATAAAACTACCAACCGTATCAATTAACTGCAGCAACCCAGAGTCTAATGCTCTGGTTTTAACCCCAGGGACCTGGTGAACCACAACTGCTCACCCCAGAATTCAGCAGTATTTAAAACATCCTCTGAAAAGACCAATAATTAAAGCCCAAAGAAATAAAAAATGGCAGTTATTTTGGGGTAGCATTTGTTATTTGCTTTAAACTGCTGCTTTCTCTAACCTGCAACCTATTCTCTCTAACCTATGCCACATTGCTGTGGGGTAAATGACTAATGGAAACTGAAGACCGAAGAGTAGAAAACACAGCATCTTATGAAAATGCCTTCACAGCTTCTGGATACTGCCCTAGAACCTGCAGTGAACAGTCAAACTCCTTTATCTGCAGCCCCCAAGTGCTGTAGAAGATGAAGAATAGTGGCTAAGCAGCAAGGTTGCAATATTTAGAATCTCAACCACAGTCATCTGAGGTAGATCATTTCCTGAGTCCCCTGGTTTCTTAGGTTTTTCCTGCAGTAAGTTTCCACCTTGCTGCTGCACAGCTGGAAACTGAGAAATGTGCACTTCTTACTGTTTACTTTCTGAGATACTTCATTAAAAGGCTGTGAGCAGCCCCACTGTGTGACAGAAGGGGAAAATGTTCACATCCTTCCATGTATCGTGGAAGCTCTCTGACACAGGACATCTTGATGGCTGAGTCATCCCATCTGTCCCGGTCACTTCTCAGGCCAAATTGGGATGAGCTGGAGAAGTGCTCACCAAGAGGCAGTCCTTCAAGCAGCCAGAGCATCCTCATTACCCTCCCAGAGGACGGGCACCTGGGGCTTTCCAGGAGTGCTTCAGGCTTTGCAGGTTTGGCTTGCTGCAAAGACAAGGTGTGCTGAAGACAAAGTGCTGCCTTTGGTTATGACTGCACTTCCTCCCGGAAATAAACACAACAGCTCGAGTTTAACTGGGATGGGAGCTTGGCCTTTGATGTCAGGGGCATCATGCCAGGAAAATACTGCAGTTCTTTTTACTTGGCTATTCAAGGCACCACACTAGTCCTGAGTTTGGAAAGGAAAAGCTTGCTTAACTTACACAAAGACTGCCATGGAAGTCAGCTGTGGGTAGAGGAAGATGATATTAACAAAAAAATAATTATGTTTACAAATATTTGAACAGAAAAGTCTTGAGATGTAATTGGAGAAAATGCAGACTTTGATTACTTGATTTGTGTGCATCAGAAATAAACTTGGATTTGGAGTGAAACCATATTAATGATAATAACACAGCAACTAACACCGGGGACACAATGAATTCAAAACATCCTTTAAGAAACCTGGAGAGGAAAGCAAAAGCAGGGCTGAGTTAACTAACTGATTTGAATAAAATGTTCACTAAATGTTGAGCAGTTTGCAAGAGCCACTGGGAAAAAAGAAGAGAGAAGCTCCCATACCTGTATCTTTGCTTTGGAGACTGCTTTTCAGCTGACTTAAAAACATGTCCAAGGTAATACAAAGGAAAGAATAAAAAGTTCCAGTTTGTTGCAAACCATGTTAGAGTGAAGGGTGCATCGAATTTCTTAAAGGTCAGTTTTGCAAGCTGGGTTGAACCCGACCAAGAGGAGCAGACACCCAGGACCACAGCCACACCCCAGAAAATCTTCTTGAGCTGCGTCATAGAGCATTTCCAGCAACAGCGGCTCACCCTTCCACCACCTTCTGCCCCGGCTTGCATCTGTGCTTCAGCTGGGGCTGGAGACTCCCGAGAGCGCTCATCCCCTAGGGAGAAGAAAACACAGGGTTTACTAGGGCAATCCAGCCTGCATTTCAGTTTCCAAACCCCAGGCAGCTTCTGAAGTGACGTGGAGCTTTACTGGCAAAAGAACGCCACCAGATCTCATCACAAAATATCCTTTGTTTTTAGATCATTGCAAGGCCTCTGGTTCAACTGAAGCATAATTACAATGCAAATAATAATTATCACCTCTAGATTTAGAAACCACTGGGTGAAATGGAAATGAAAATTACACGTTGCTGTGATCTACACCGAAAGGCTTAACACACCACTTCAGCTGATGCTGTTGGGACGTGTAAATGAATGAAAAACACGGTGTTGAGTTCAATAAAGCAGCAAAGGGGATTACAACTACACTTGGAACTTGTTATGGTCTTGGAAAATGCAGAACTGGGCAGCTTATGGAATATGGTGCTTCTTAAAGGGAAAGGGGGCACAATGTACTTGCTCTTGCAGTTAAACACAGTCACTGCCATGTACGTTGCAAAATTAATACTGAACTTGGATCACCAGGCATTTCAGTGATCTGTAGAAAAACAGCTCTTCAGGAGAGCAGGTAGATGGCAAAAATTAGACCAACCCACAGGCTGCCTTGAATTATGGAGAAATTTTTCCCTGTGAGGGTGCTGAGGCACTGGAACAGGTTGCCCAGGGAGCTTGTGGCTGCTCCATCCCTGGAAGTGTTCAAGGCCAGGTTGGATGGGGCTCTGGGCAACGTGGTCTGGTGAGAGGTGTCCCTGCCCACAGCACGGGCATTGGAACTAAATGATCTCTGAGACCCTTTCCAGCACAAACCATTCTATGACTTTCTGATGGCCCCATATTTTGGGGTAAAAACCAGTGATTAGCAGTTACAAACTGATACTTCTTTTAATTATCCATCAGTGAAACTGCATCATACAGTCACGATTTCCTGTGCTGAGGGCTGGATGCCACATGGGGCACAGCCAGCCTTTTCCAGCATCCAGCACTGTCCTGGATGATACCTGGGATGTCATCTGCCCCAAGTCAGACTCTTTGGAAATGGCAGGCACTACAGATGCCATACACCCATGTGGTGCCATCCTCCCGTTTGCCATGTCGGCTGGCAAGTACAACACCCACAGCTGTATCTTTCCCTGCCCTGTCCTTGAGTGTCTCCCTGAGGACAGTTTTTGTCACCCAAGTCACAGGTGCACAAATGGGGTGACATCAAATCCACACAAGAATGAGAAGCTCCTCACTTTCTTTCTAACACTGCTCAAAGGCCAGCTGGCAACAGCATGCACATGAATTTAAAGATGGCAAAATGGCTTTTCAGCATGGGTGAGGCAGGACACTGAAGAATTCTATTTCTGGAAATCTTCCTCTGGCCTTTTAATGGGTTTCTTCCCTTGTAGCAGACTACTCTGTATCCCCTAAAAGAGTATATCAAGATGCTGAGAGAGGGGAAAAATGCCTATCTGGCTTTTACTAAATTTGGCTTTTCATTCCCCCATCGCTTCACGCATTTTCTTGATTCATAAATCTCAAACTGGAAGCACTCTTGCCTGTCCCATCTCTCAGCCAGCCTCTCTCCTGTGGCATTGAGAAGCAACCAAAGGAAAACACCTCCAGTGCAACTGCCAACACTGTTACCCACTGGGGTCCTCAGCTCCAGAAACCACATATCTTTCTGTTTCCTCCATTATGGGTGAGAGTCCTCTCAGCTGACTTCAGATACCTGAGGAAGGCACATGTACACTGAGCTACTCACTCCACTCTCCCAGCTGAGTCCATGGATGAAAAACAGGCACTGGAAGGCAACCCACATCCAATGTAAAGTAGATGCCCTAGATGATGTGTTGTCCCTTCTTACTGATATGGGTAACACCTCTAAACAGCCTGTCCAGATCACTTGACAAGTGCTTTAAGGCAGTTAAGGGTTTACCATGGGATTACACTGTACCCCATAGTACGTGATAAAAATGGGATGCTGATAAAAACCAAGGATGGCACTCATCATCCTAGTTTGAGACATCTGCCGTGCAAACTTCTGTATCTGAGACAGTCATTTACACTTTCTGCATAGCTAGTAGACAGAAAAAAAGACATTTCCATAGCACGATTTGCCTCCTCCTGAAGTAGATGAAAACAAGCCAGATGAATCACCCTCTCCAAATGCTTGTTTCTCTCCTCCAGCTCTAAACAGTCTGCGGCGACAAGCTCAGAAGTAGGTGTCTCTAGTGTAGGTGTCTGAAGCTGGGTGAGATGAGTCCCACCTCTCCACTGCTGCTCTCAGAACAGAGTAAAACCATCACCAACAGAACTGGTAGGCTCAGAGCTGGGTCCCACCACACAAACATATTTAGCTGTCACCAGTGAACTACTTCAGCTATTGCCACCTTGTCAGTAAATGAAAGAGGCATTACAAAAGTGCTGGGCGCCCTTGCCAACCTTTCAGAGTGAGAAGGTGACACTCACAGACTAAGGTCCTGCTGGGGGACTACTGGGGACTGTGACATGTGCCTAATGACAACACACAACTCTGCTAGCTTCTCCAGGCTATGAATGTCCTTCAGCATCAGCAAGTTCTTAAAGAGCTCCTGAAACCAGGCTTCTGGAAACTATTCTGACACAAAGAATCCTCATAGGTCTCCATGACAAAAAAGCCATCCTGATGGTATTTCCGTTTTGCTAGGTTCTGGAATGTTTCATGGATGCTTGGGCATTGACCAGATCAAGCTTGTAAAGCTTGCAATGGAATCAGAGAATCACAGAATCATTGAGGTTGGAAGAGACCTCCAAGATCATCAAGTCCAACCATTGACTCAATACCACCATGCCCACTAAACCACATTTCCAAGTGCCACAGCTACATGTTTTTTGAAAACCTTCAAGGATGGCAACTCCATCCCTGCCCCGGACATCCTGTTCCAATACCTGAATAGAATCGTTCAGGAAATAAATTCTGCCTAATGTCCAGCCTAAACCTCTCCTGACACAACTTAAGAGCATTTCCTCTTGTTCTATTGCTAGTGGCTTAGAAGAAGAGACCAACCCCACCACTCTATGCTTTCCTTTCAGGGCACTGTAGACAGCAATAAATCTCCCCCAAACCTCCAGACTAAACAATCCCAAGTCCCTCAGCTGCACCTCCTAAGACCTGTCCTCCAGGCCCTTCATGAGCTTTGTTGCTTCTCTTTGGACCCTCCAGCACCTCAACGTCCTTCTTGCATTGAGGTGCCCAAAACTCAACACAGTATTCGAGGTGAGGCCTCACTAGTACTGAACACAGGGGGACAATCACTTAGGTTTATCAAAAACAGAGAAGAAGTTGAGGTGAGTCACCCAGACAGCGCATGATTCTCAGTGTGGTTAAAGCCCAGCAGACGTGTCGCATGCAGTGCTATGGGAGCTGGATGCTAAACAAGGTATATTTTAACAACCTTGAATGGTGTTTGACTTCACCAATAATTACTACATGGAGGGCTCAGTGGGAGTCCACAGAATCACAGAATTATTGAGGCTGGAAAGGACCTCTAAGATCAAGGGCCACACGTTGTTCCTGATACAAGCCAGGATGCCTTTTGTGCCACCTGAGCTGGCTCCTTTAATTTCATTTCAGAAGTCAGGAATCAACATGTGAAAAGGGCAAGTGAAAGCATGCACAGCCTAACATCTTCACCAATGGACATTTACTCCTTCTCCAAGTCTTTGCCAAGGCTGCTTGCACCAGCTGTATCCTCCTCCACACCCCACTCGTGCTCCTCAGAAGCCAAAGAGCCTGTTACTGGGCACCATGACTCCTAATCAGGTTTGCGTCTGTCTTACACCCAGACCCTGTCAGGATTCAAAGGCACACTTGAGAGTTTCCATCTTTCATTGTAAGAGTAATCTCCAAGAAATATTTCCAATCTGGATTTGAAGTGGTCACTGGAACAAGGGTTAGAATCTTGTATCTCCTCCTCACGTCATGCTTTCCCAATAAAAAACAATGTCTTTTACTCCGAGCAGACCAGTTTTGCTGGGCTCCCCTGACCTTGACGAGACTGTGGATTAGGGTACCTTTTCTGGCAGAAGGGATCCCTTGCCTTGTAGCATGGGGTGGTGAAAGACTGCTCTACGCACTGAGCTACTGAAAAGGAGCTCCACTTCTTGAAGGAAAGGTTTCACAAAGCATGAAGAGTCCTGGCACAAAGCACGGGGCTCTGCTTGGCATTACCTGCTGTGCAAGCTCAATGATTCATCCCGCAGCCTCACTGGTGCCCTTTGATGGGGATCAACAGGCACAAAAGAAATGCCTTTCTCTTTCTAGGGTTTTAAGGGGCTTCTAACAAATCCCCTCTCAAAAGGCCTGACAGAAAACAAGCAGCCAGAGAAGGTGCTGTAACGGATAAAGGCTCAGCACAAGAGAGGAAACCAGTGAGGAGTAAATACAGCAATGGGGGAAGCAGCTGAAGCTCTGCAGAGGCTGTGGGAGCTGTGCTCTTCACCATAACCATGGGTAAGATGCGCAAGGGAGCACCAGTGACACAGTTTCCTAATGACATGAAATGAAGCAGGTCAGAAGGGGTAAGGGCCAACTGCGAGGGGTGACAGGCTATGTCCCTGGCTTATAAATGGGCAGATGGAGAAGTCTAAGATGAAGAGGTGCAGATGGAAGCAAACAACTCTAATGTGCCCACTCGATGACAGGCTCTGACCACTGCCACCAGAGCTCCTGAGCCCTGCTCAGGCTGTTCCACAAAAAGGGTAACTCAGTGTGCAGGAGCAGCCAAAAAAGCAAAACAACTGCCAAAAATCACTCAGAACAGAGCAGAAAGCAGAGGGGGGAAAAAGTCGTTTCCTACATCTGGGGAAACTGCAGCTGTCGGCACACCCACACAGCGAGAGATGCATTGAGGCTGCACCTTCCCAATCAATTCCACTGAGCTGGAGACAGGACCAGAAGAACCATTGGTTGGGCCTCATGTGGCAATGTGTGATTTTTGAGGAAATTGTTCCCGTGGGGAAGCTGTGAGTCCCCATGGGTGGCTGGTGGGTGGATCTGCAACACTTACTGTTGTGATGACTGGGTTCGTACACATTTCCCCAACATTCCAACCATGAGTGAAAGTCTAACAGACCAGGATTATATTTGTAACGAGGACCAATTAATGTGTCGCAATAGATGAACGACAAAACCCCATCAAGGGCATAAAACCTTTATACCTTTAATAAGGGTATAAAACATTTAATAAGGGCATAAAACCTTTACTAAGGGTCTGTGACTTTATTTAAACAGTTTTAAAATGAGAATATTTGGTCAGAATGGCACTGCACATATGGATTTTTAGATGCTATTTGGGAAACTGCGAAAGTTTAGAGCGCTTTCTTTAAATACTTTGCTTTTACAGTAACAGATAAAAATAATTTTACCTAATTTGATCACGGAATGGCATGACTAAATTAAGAATAAATCAATACATCAGATGGTTTTAAAATCCACAGCAGAGGTTATTATAAAGACCAAAACCAAGGTATTAACCTATTAGGTCAGAAGGTCTGAATTTACTTGAGGCGACAGAATAAGGGATGTAGGTATCTGGAAATGAGGAAAACTGTGTGGACACAGATTCAAAGCAAGAGCAACACATTGTGAGTTCAGACCCTATCTCGTTCTCTGAACTTGTGATACAAATTAACTAATTACACAAACTGTTAAGATAATCTATGCAGAATAGTTAAATATATTTGATCACCTGACCTTAATTTCAGCAGGGTAGGAAAGTCGTCTGTTGGCTCACTGGTAATCAAGATCACTGTCCTCTGTTCTTGTCTGTAGAAATGTGTCCCATATCACTGATACCACCAGAACATCCACATAGAATCGTTTAGGCAGGAAAAGTCCTTCAAGATCATCAACTCCAACTACTAACCAAATTGTCCCAAGTCCACTGCTAAACCGTGTCCTAAAGCTCCAGGTCTACATGACTTTCAAACACGTCCAGGTATGGTGATTCAACCCCCTCCCTGGAACCCAGTTCCAAGGGCTGATGACCCTTTCCATGAAGTTCTTCCTAGTGTTTAGCCCAAACTTCCCTGCTGCAACTTGAGGTCACTTCATAGCTTAACGTGTATGAAATAGTCCTAAGTTTCTTACAACAGGTAACTCCCACATCCTAAAGTATTCCTCACAGATATAGAGTTTTCTATGTTTAATGGTTATCATATATTAGTTCTTGGTTTGTCCTGCATTAAAAATTATATCTGAGCTTACCAAGAGTTAGAATTAGATAATCTGCACATGTTTGCAGAAGATACGCTACATTCTCCTCTTTAACATACATATGCCTTTCTTTCTTCAGCTAATACCCCAGCAAGGCTTCCCACAAATGTATATTCTAATTCCGGATAGTGATACAGAGAGAGCTGAAAAATTACCAACTCTATGGCAGCAATTTGGTCTTTAATCAATTTAATTCATCTTCAGAGCAGCTACTTAGAAATTCTATTAAAAGTACTGCATTTGAACTGGTCTCATTAAAATACGATATTCCACTTTGAATTTTGTGGGATGGGGAGTTCTCCTAAATGCTTCCCATTTTATTATTAATCAGAATGCACGACTGGAGTCCAGAGTGAAAATTAAAGATACTGCGTGCTTATTATTATCACCTTCTATGACCAGGTCACAACATTGATGGATGGGGGGTGAGCAACTGATTTCGTTTACCTGGACCTGAGCAAAGCCTTTGACACTGTCCCACACCACATTCTGGTCTCCAAGCTGGTGAAGCATGGTTTTGATGGGTGGACCACTAGATGGGTAAAGAACTGGCTTGATGGCCGCACCCAAAGAGTGGTTGTCGATGGATTCATGTCCAAGCAGAGGCCAGTGACAAGTGGTGTCCCTCAAGGATCGGTCCTGGGGCCAGTCTTGTTCAACATCTTTGTCGGTGACATGGACAAAGGCATTGAGTGCACCCTCAGCAAGTTAGCTGACGACACCAAGCTGTGTGGTGCAGCAGACACGCTGGAGGGCAGGGCTGCCATCCAGAGGGACCTGGACAGGCTGGAGAGGTGGGCACAAGCCAAACTCATGGGGTTCAACAAGACCAAGTGTAAG
>JAOXOE010000256.1:28029017-28051858 GCA_028565055.1 Phoeniculus purpureus
ACGTCACTGCGGCGTCAGCGGCCGATTGAACGCGACGCTGCTGGCGGACGAGACTAGCCTGCCGCTTCCCACGGTCCAAAAACTGGTCAGCCGCTTGTCCTCCGCCGGCCTCATCGAATCCGCTCGCGGCACCGGCGGCGGCTTCCGCCTCGCCCGCCCGCCCGCTGCCGCTCGGGGCTGCTGCAAACCCGACGTCACCGGCGCGGCCCCCTCTGGGCTCCCGGGGCCGCCCCCCCGGGTCGAGAAGGAGGGGCGCTGGAGAGCCCCCGGTGCCGCCCCCGGGACCCGCTCCCGCACCGTAATGCGGCTACGGGCACCGCTCGGGCTCCCCGCAGTTCAGTTGGGGTTTCCCGGTCTCCCGGCCTCTCTGTTTCCACAGCCGGCTTCGTGCCTTCCTGCCTATCTGACGGGAAAGGATAGGAAACTCTGTAACATGTTTTGCTTTTGTTTATTTACCCGTATTGTATCCCTCCTTTCTTCTTCAGTCATTTCTACCATCTTTCCCACAGCTCCTGTGTCTTTGCTAAGAAGGAGCCCACAACTACCCACAGCATTCAAGATTAGCATGAGCCATTGATTTATCAATAATCACAGAATCACGGGATTGTTTGAGTTGGAAAAGACCTTCAGGATCAGAGTCCAACCATTAACCCACCACTAAACTCTACATCCACACAACTTCTAAGCATGTTCAGGGATGACCCCCCTCTTCCAGTATCACCCTATCACTTGTTGCTTGTGAGAAGAGACCAACCTCCACCTCTCGACAACCTCCTTTCAGGTAGTTCTACACAGCAAGAAGGTCTCCCCTTGGCCTCCTTTTCTTCAGACCAATCAGCCCCAGGTCCCTCAGTCACCCTTCAGAATGGGTTATTCAGACCCTTCACCAACCTTGTTGCCCATCTGTGGTCCCACTCCAGCACCTCAATGTCCTTGTACTGAGGTGCCCAAACTTAACCCAGTACTTGAGGCATGGCCTCTGCTGAGTACAGAGGGACAATCCCTTCTCTACTTGTTCTGGGCACACTATTTCTGACACAAGCCAAGAGACCTTTGGCCTTCTTGGCCACCTAAGTTTACTACTGGCTCATATTTAGTCTATTGTCAAGCAGCTTTATGCCAATACACACAGTATTATCCTCGTAAGCTTTCTGAACACAGCATATCAACTTCCTCTTGAGGCGTGAAGCAAAACAGCTGTATACCTGAACACCAGTTAAGTTAAACAGGATGTTTCACAACTTCATGAGGCAACAGGTATGTATGTAGCAACATTTTCATGGTGGGGTCTTTTTTTCCAAGAATAGTTTTAAGACATCCCAGTCATGACATGCCAACATGTAAAGATTTATCTTTCTGTCAATATGCAAAAGTCTAACTAATTAATGACTTATCAATTAACTTCAACTCCATGACGAAGAGCATGAAACTGCTGAAGTGGGTCCAGAGGAGGCCACAAGGATGATCAGAGGGCTGGAGCACCTTTGCTATGAGGACAGGCTGAGAGAATTGGGGCTGTTCAGGTTGAAGAAGAGAAGGCTCTCAGAGGACCTTATAGCAGACTCCCAGTATCTGAAGGGGGCTATAGGAAAGCTGGAGAGGGACTTCTTATAGTGACAGCACAAGGGGGGATAGTTTTAAGGTAAAAGAGGGGAGATATAGATTAGATCTTAGGAAAAAAATCCTCCCTGTGAGGGCAGTGAGGCACTGGAACAGTTTGCTTGGGGAGGTTGTGGCTGCTCCATCATTCCTGGAAGTGTTCAAGGCCAGGCTGGCTGGGGCTCTGGGCAACCTGGTCTGGTGAGAGGTGTCTATGCCCATGGCAGTGGGTTTAAACTAGATGATCTCTGTGGCAGTGGGTTTAAACTAGATGATCTCTGGGTTCCCTTCCAATGTAAACCATTTTATGATTCTATGATTTAATGTAACTAGATCCAAGAGAGAACACATCCTAATGATTGCATCTGAAACACTTAAAAAAGACTGTATCCCTGTTTGCAAAGCACCAGGTTTCAGAAGATGCTGAACACAGCGAGCTCAACATCTTTTACTGCTAGTCATTTCTTCTGTGGAAATGAAAATACGTAACACATTTACCGGGTCTCAGTATGAGATGCATCAGCAGTCAAAGACGCAAATACTCAACATTTCTTAAGATTTGGTCAAATGAAAATGAGTGCACTTTGCAAACACGACCAGGCAGCCATCAACACTCCACAAACACTCCAACATATTTGTTAATTATATAAATATGAGGTATTGAGAAGCAGTCCCAACAGACTGCTGAACAAACTGTGGGAAAACACCACCTCATTTGTGCTGTCTGGACAGCTCTTTATATTTAAGAGTAGAGTTTTCTTGGTGGGTCAGATCTAGGCTGTTGGTTTGCACAGGTCTCATCAGGTGATCCGCAGCCTGATGAAACTCAGGGGTGGTTCTTTGCAGCCTTAGGGATGAACCTTCTAAAAGAAAAATCGTTAGGCTCCTTTCAAAGGGATCTCTCTGGAGACTATATTTGTGTGCTCAGTGCTAAGACCACAGAGGCTCAGCCTGGTCAAATTAAAATAAAATAAAAGGCTTTGATGGTTTTCTTCAGGCCTTCTTAGTAGAATTGCCTGGTCCATTCAGCTTCCTATGATGTTACAGATCACAGGCACATTAGGAACTGTGAGTCCGTCTTGTTTCACTGCACTATTTCATCTCGGAATCCATTTCGTGTCTCATCTTTGAAATAAGTTACATAAAAAGGGGCAGATCTCACCTCAGATGGTTCCATTTTGCAATGCTGCAGTGCCTTTTATCTAAGGATTTCAAAGCCTGTTACCAAATAGTAATTTTACACTGCCTCTGTGAAGACATTTCAGGCTCACGGCCTCAGAACTTAAGCGACTGCCTCAGACTCACAAGACCAAGTAACGCCAGTGAGAAACAGAATCCAGATAACCCTGGCTGGCTTCTGCTCTGAGCTCACCACCCAGGATCATTTGAGCCTCTTCTAGCAGGAAACTACTAAATCAGCATCTCACAACCTACTTTTCCTAGTGGTAAATGACTGCAAGGCAGGACAATCAGACTTCTCTACTGGCTGTATATTGTAATGAATAGGACATGCATAAGAATTAAAAGGTTATTTACTGAAAAGCCTTCACTGCTGGTCCCGTAGACTTTTTCCTTTCTGCAAGTTTTATGTTCTCCTAAAGATAAAAAGCCCACTGCAAAGACAATATTTTCCTTGGAAGATGCTGCTGCTCACGTAGAGAATCACCCTCAAAACAAGACAAACTATAATTTTTTTCATGGCATGTTATTTTAACTCTGCATATATTTATTATTGCAGGATTTGTAGACATGTTAACGTATTTCAGGCTTACAGTGTTCTATTTAAGCCTAGGACTGCAAATATCAAAGATCTGTAAGGCAGTAACTATTTCCTGCAGCTCCTCCTTCCTCCTCCAAGGTTGCCTTGCATGACCAGAGCACCTCATCTCGTCAGTGTTCACTTTAGTCACCCCGGAGAAGCTTTCAAAGGAACTGCAGACAATTAGTACCCAACTGAAATCAGTTTCAAATTGGGGATAGGACAACCAACCACTTGCAGGCTTTTGGAAATCTTTTGCCCAACTCATGTGAAGTACAGCTAGTTTGGGCTGATGGAGTCTGATACAGAATCTCAGAATCTCTTTGGTTGGAAGAAATCTTGAAGATCATAAAGTCCAACCTTCAACCTAGCAATGCCAGGTCACCACTAAATCATGTCCCTCAGGACTACATCTATATGACTTTTAAATCCCTCCAGGGATGGTGACTCCATCACTACCCTGGGCAGCCTGTTCTAATGTTTGATAACCCTTTTGGTAAAGATATTTCTCCTAACATCCAGCCTAAACCTCCCCTGCTGAAGCTTGCAGTCATTTCATCTGGCCCTATTGCTTGCAACCAGACAGCAGAGGCTGAGTCCCAACTCGCGCCAACCTCCTTTCAGATACAGCAATGCTCAGCCCTAATTCTAGAGCATGTTAATTCCACCAGTCTCTGATTTCTCTTGCTGCCCTCACAGGCACAGACACACCAGACATCCACACTGCCCCAACTTACACTGTGCAGAAGAAGCTCCGGCCAGTATCACAATAACAAACAGTGGTGTTTATTTAATGAAGACTGGGGTGCCCGAGTCCTGTGTTCCAAGGGCCCTACACTGAGAGAGCTGCGTTTGGCAGCTGTTGTATCATGCTGCAGCCTCCCCACCTCCCAAAGTTGTTGCTGGACTGCATTTTATTTCATTTAATTCATGGCAAGCATCTTACAGCACAAGCCACACAGAACTGATGTGCTCGGGGTAAAATGTCAAGTTAGATTTATGGCTTTTTTCCTTTACAACCCCAATCCCGTATTCAACAGGAGGCAACGAAGGAGAAGCTGGTGGATGTCTGGGCTGCAGACAGATTACAAATGTGGAGAGGAAACTCCCAAAGCTTGGAAACAGCTTTTAGGCTCATGTATCCTCACTGCTTTTCTGCAAGATTCCTTATTGCCACACACAGGTAGGTTCAGGACAAAACTGAATTCTCATACTCATGTGTGCTACAACCACTGACTTACCCTATCAGTGAGTTTGTTTAACTGACATGAAACATGCTCCCAGCTGTTAACGTGCACAGTTGGTGTTTTTCCAGTTCAGGCATTTTCGTGTTTAGTGTCCTCATTAATAGGACATTTATTAATTTAAGTGCTTGCCTTACCACTGAGGGCAGTAATTGTTGTGCTAAGGAACCCTAAAGGAAATGGAGTGTGGACTTCTACTTGTGTGGCCAATTTCCATTTCATGCCAGAAAGGATTCATCTGTCAGGAGTCAAAAACATGCATGAAATCTACACTGGTTGCAGCCTTTCATGAACAGATCATCCTTTTCTTTAGCTTATTTGGAGGGATTCGGTGAATATTCTCCACAAATAATTATTGGGCTGTTTGTGAGGAGCCTGTTCTACTTGAATGCTGCATTGGTTTTGTTTGTCTACTGTCTAATAACTTTTCAACCAGTTTTTATTTCCCAACGCAAAGACCATAAATGTTAAAAGCACATTTCCAACACAAATAACAGCTATTTCAGAAATTATATTTGCTGTCCTGCAATCATTCTGAAACCTGCATTTAAATGAGCTGTCTGGTGACCATCCATCACCCTTCTGTTTGCACGCCTCCTGCTTGCACAACTCAGAAGAACATCACATTTGTGTCCCATTTACTTACAGTCCCCTGCAACATTAGCCTAGCTGTAAGGACAATGTCTTCCCAATCTTCTTTTTTCACAAACAGTTCAATTAATTTCAGTATCATGTCTTGAATTCACAGAACAAGGCAGGGAAGGGAAGAGGAATGATTCATACCTGTCTGGCTAGAGGTGTTTGCCTGCCCTCACCCAACAGAGACTGCTATAGAATTGCTGCTGTACCTGACTGCCTCCTCCTTACATTTTATCAGATATACAGGGCTACAGATAACAGTAAAATCTGAGGTGTCCATAGAGGGTGAAGATTATGTATCACAGCATTACAGAATACTAGGGGTTGGAAGAGACTTCTGGAGATCATCTACTCTACTTCCCTTGCTAGAGCAGATTCTTGTAGAGCAGACGTCACAGGAACATGTCCAGGAGGGTGTCTCCAGAAAAGAAGACACCACAACTTTTCTAGGCAGCCTGTATATGATCATATACCAAGCAATTGCTAGAAAAGGATGCAAAGTCTTGATTTGAGTATCTTCCTCACAGTTTTTTTAACCATCTAACTGATCTAAGTATTATTGGAGGAGACAGCACCAATTAATTTTATTTCCAAATCTCATAAAATATTAACTATTTCCAGTATTTTCTGAGATGCTCTCCTGGTTTTGTGCATAAAAAGCAGCTGCATGTCAAAGAACACTGGCAAATTCCACAAAATAAAAACAAAAGACCTAGTTTAAATCTCAGAGTTTCAACACTGGACTGTACAAACTTATTTTTCAGACTTGCACTTTAAAATATCGACAGGTAACATGTTGAACCGCCATCCCTGGACATGTCCCAAAGTCATGTAGATATGGAGCTTAGAGACATGGTTTGGTGGACTCAATGATCTTGAAGGTCCAATCCAAGTAATTCTATGTCTTAACCAGGTTTCAGAAGTGAAATATTTTGTCAATTTTTACGTTACTTTGAATTTTAAAGAAAAGGTAATTCAGTGCCCATGGTTCAAACCTGTTTTGAACCAGGGGTCAAGAGCATCCTAAAGCCACTCAGTCTTAATTTTCTTCAGCGACAGAGGGGAAATGAAAATGGTATTAGTCCAGGGCAATTATTTCCTCAAAAATGGACATGAAGGAGAAACGTGACAGAGACTATGAGTTTTCTGAAGGCCACTGGTGTTCTACAGCCCACAGTAGGTCTTTAATGGTGAATGGCCCATGATATGGAGCTTAGGGATATGGTTCAGCAGTGGACTTGGTACAGCTGGGTTAACAGTTGGACTCAATTATCGCAAAGGTCTGTTCCAGCCTAGAAAATTCTGTGATTCTATGAATACAATGCAGTTTCACACAGCTCTTGTCACACTTGCATGATGCCCACGTAGCTCCTCCAGTTGATTATCTCTACACCTTTGCCTCTCCCCAAGTGCAGTTTAAGGGAACTGACCACTTTCGGACTGTGTGGGGTCTGTGGTGACTATTCAGTGAGGCCACCTGCAAGGTTTGCCTTTAGGAGTGTGTGATGAAACACAGTGGTCCAACTACCTAAATATAGAGCATTTCTTTACATTAGTGCTGGAAACACAAGGGAAATTGAAAAGGAATAAACTAATGAAGTGCTTGAGATGCCCATTTGTCTCCCTGCATTTCGTCATTCCCTGGGAACTCAAAAAAGCTCAACAGTTTTCCTTGGTAGAAGCTGCTCTTCGCTAGCTGCTGCTGACAGCTCCACCAACCCTCCTTCTGTCTCTTGTCACTTTTTAGCCATTTCAAATGTTGATTCCCAAAGCTGGCAGTTCCCTGTGCAGTTGTGGCTGGAGATGATAGTGTTCTCCTACCCAAACAGCTTTTTCTAGTGGCCCTCCTGCATTTCTCAGGCAACTGCTTCTCCTTGCGTATTTGCATATTGCCTGACTAGGAGACCACAATGACCCCAAGGGATACAAAAGACATCACTACACCATCAATATCAACAATTCAGTAGCAACTATTTCTTAACACTACAATTATCTAGGACACATACAGCGTTAAAAATCACTGGGCAGCACCTCTACCTTCTTCACAACCAGACCACTCCTGGGCATCGCCTTTAAAAAGCACTGGATGTGAAGTGCATTTAAAATGTAGCTGTGCATGTTTGCCTCCATCAGAAACAGCATGCAAACTGTGGTAAACCTCTAGTCCTCCAATAAAGATGTGTAAGCCAGAAGATCTTGTTTGGCAGTAGCTCACGCTTCTATAACTGTTAAAAAAACAGGTAAAAAAGATAAACTGAAGATGAAACTTGTGAAAACAGAATTAAAAAATCTAAAACCTAGAAACAGGATTTTGAAATCTGTTTTTCAGGCTCAGAAAGAAGAAGAAGAGAACAAAAAAAGTAAATTCAATTGGCGAGGCAAGTTTTTTCTGTCAAAGATTCTTTCAGAACTGAGAGAACAAAACAAGACCAAGCTGCTGTCCTCAAGCACACAGGGAGAGACCATGAGAACTGAACACAGAACCCCCTTTTTTTTCCTTCCTCCTTCTCACCTGACTACTTACAGAACTCTGCACTGCCCTCCCAAGGAAAAGCTCAAAAAAATGAGATGGAAAAGGGACACAGAACTGTCAAAGACCTTTCAGAAAACAGCAGTAAAGACACCTCCAAGCAAATATATTCTGTATTTCAAGTCACCGTTTTTATGGCCAGTGCTCTGGGATGAAACTCACTTCTGTCAAATTTTTTTACTGCCAGTTGGTTGAAGCAAATATTAGGTAGGGAGTAAGCACAGCCAGTAGTCTGTGGACTGGAGAGGGTTTCATAGCATAACATAAATAACTTGCCAAATACGTGCCAGGAAGAAAATGACCGTCTATCTACAATCCAAAGAGCCAGCAGGTCCAGACTGATTCCTGTGCTGCTGTTCTACTTTAAATAACCACATCATTCATGTTCTCTGTATGCTCTGCACTTTGCCTTTCCTTACCTTTTGTGTATTTCGTTTTTTCTTTCTTTGCACTGCCTTTTCCTTTCCTCTTTCGTGTCTTCCCTTTGCCAAATTTCTCCCAGTGCTAATATTCAAACCCTTGCAATATGAACTGAGTGCCATATCCACTTACAAAGTTACGCAGACAAAAAAGCCCCAAAACTGAACTGTGGGTTGTTTTCTTTATTGTTCATGTCTACCACAACACTTAATATCTAGCATCAGTATTTTTTGAGGTGTCTTGGACCTCACCATGTGCGACTTCAAATTAAATTCACTGTAGCTCTCACAGAATGGTTTAAGTTGCAAAGGACCTCAGTGATCATCTAGTTCCAAACCCCCTGTCATTGGCAGGGACACCTCTCATCAGACCAGGTTGTCCAGAGCCCCATCCAACCTGGCCTTGAACACTTCCAGGGATGGAGCAGCCCCAACCTCCGTGGGCAACCTGCTCCAGTGCCTCAGCACCGTCACAGGGAGGAATTTCTTCCAAGATCTAATCCAAACCTGCCCTTTTTTAGTTTGAAACCATTCCCCCTTATCCTTCATAGATAGTCCGTCTCCAAGCAGCAAATCAGATCCCCAGAAGCAACAGGTTAATTCTCCTGTGCCCTCTTACTGAAATGCTTGAAGAGTAGCTGTGCTGACTGCCTCAGAGAGCCCATTTCTTTCAGCACACCAGATTTTATTTAAAAGGCATTACACAGGATGAACCTTTCAGCACCAAGTGCTTTCTAATTATGTCTTACCTACCCCGCAATCCTAATCACTCCAGTCTCCCACTATTGGAGAAGCTAATTACTCCTTCTAGAGGCCACTGGCTACTTCTCTCTTTTTTTTGAGGCTTCTCCTCTTGCTTTTTTCAACTGCTATTAAGGGAGATATTAATACAGTTGGGGCCCAGCTATTTCATTATAAGACAGCAAGTGAAGCCGGCTAACTAGAAAATATCTGCCTTGAGACACTGGGAAAAGGCAAAGTGTGGAAATGGGGTGTGAACGCCTGTTACAAAATCTAAAAGCAGCTGCTGGCATGGGCTCTGAGCAGTGGCAGTGTGGTCCTTCCACTCCATTTCAGGTTTGGTCATTACCGTAGCACAAGGAGTGAGTTAAGCTTCTGCCACAAGCTTCTGGGGTCATAACTTAGCTACTTGCTTAGCGTGCTGTTGTGATCCTATGCTGAAAAGTCCTGAGAGCAGCCAAGCATTACAGCTGTTAAATATGCTTGGAGGATATTCACAGGCTTACTGTTTACAATTTACCACCCTTCCTAACAAAGATGATGCAGAAGGTGGATGTATTGTTACTGCTGTTTATCACTAGTGTAGGAATAATTAGCATTTTGGGGTCATATGCTATGTCTGTGTTTTTAAATGACAGTGACATGCATTTTGTAGACCAAGAAGAAGCTCTCAGTATTATAGGTGATCACAAATTGATTCATAGTCTTAGCTATCTTTATAGAGTGGATGATTTTAACCTCACAACTACATTGCTGAACAATACAGTGTCAGCAGCAAAGGTATATTGCCTCATATAACAAACACCATGGAGAACATTTAAGTCCTTTGGGTCCAGTCAAGGCTCTGTGAGTTTTGATCAGAGTGCGGTTAAAGATGGGAGACAAGCTCAGGGTTGTGGGGGAAAGTTAGGAGGGCAACGCTGACCCTTCAGAAAGGAGGTGCTTTATATGGTGGACCATGGGTAGAGTCAGAAGATTCATAACAATATAAAACAGAATAATTCCACAGACTTCAGTGCAGCCACGCCAGATGAAGGCAGAGGCAGCAAAGCGTATAATGTACCCCAAGTAATCTTGCACTGAATTCAACCATTTACTTAGAGTATAACATCTTGGTTTTAGTAGCCCTTAAAAAAAAGTCACAAGCCTGAGGAAAACTGCTTTTAAAATAAGTGAAAACCTTGTGGTGTTTTTGTTAATTCTTCAGACTGGATATTCAGTGAACAACAGCTTAGCAATAAAATATTTCATATATACTGACCAGATATTGATGAGATGGTCTAATAGGTTACCTTTGATCTCATGAGATGCAGGTGAGCCACAGCCTGAGAGTCTGTGAAGAAGGTCACAAAAAGGACCAGAGAGAAAGTGATGGGTTCTCATAGTCAATATGATGCCTCTCCATTTTCAGCTGGGACTATCCTATGGCTCTTAAATTTACTACAGATATCTTCTGTTCCTCCACCCACTCAGGCGCAAGGTACGTGGCTGTTTGGGGGGGGTTCTGTATTACATGCAACTTTTATCCTTTGTCAGCTTGATTCTTGCCAACTCTTAGGAGTTTGCAATTGCTGCAAAAAGCAGAGATTTCTACAGTTTGCCTTGGGACACGAACGTGCATTGGTGGATCTTGTCTGTTTTTCTCTTGCAGTATGAGAAGAAAGCAGGTATAATGGGTTCTTCCTGTCTCTTGCTAAATCTGTACAGATTTTGTTAAAATAAGCATGAGGATTTTCTAAATGCTGGAGCAGAACCTTCAAGTTCATGCTTACATGACAACGGCTGCGAGGATTGTAGATGTGTCATTCTGAGCTGTAAGCCCTGAATTTTACACAATAACAAGGCAGCTCTTTATAAAGACCTTCTGCTTCTTATCATTAATCCCTCAACTTCTCGACTGGATTTGGTTAATGCTTTTGGGGAATGAAGCTGGATCATTAATTAAGAGTACCAGGGATATCTGTAATAAGCTTATGCACATGGTTTTACATTCCCATGACTCAGTCGTTTTTCTGTTGAACTAACGAGAACTTTGCCATTGCACTCAATGAACTCAACACTGGAACTGCCATTACTGATAAAACACTAATAATAGAACGACAACAACAAAAAAAATTGTATTTAAAAAGTAGATAAATTAAAACTATTAGCTTATAGAGTAGAAGGAGGGAGGGTCACGGTACACTACGAATCCATAGGAAAGCTAAAAGAGGGCAAAGCATCAGGCAGAAATATCCAAGACAGAGAAGGAAAGAGGATGAACAGGCAGGGTGATTCAAAGACAGATGGACAATAGTTCAAGCAAGCACCAGAACACAAAGCCAAAGCACACTTAAAAATTGGAAGAATATTGGGTTACTTCCAAAAAAATGGAGCACCTGCCTATTGTGAGGAAAGCCCATGTATGCTTCGGACAGAGCACAGAAATTTAGCAGATGCTGCTCCCTTCAGCTGAGGGTAAAAGTAGGCTACTAAAAGCATAGATTTCTGTTATGACGAGGTGCCTTGTCCGAATGTGTTGCTTGATGTTAACAGGTATCCTTGTGCAGAGACTTCTAACTTGTTGTGTAGCTACAGTCTGACCCTTTTCCCACACCCAGCAGGACAAATTCTTTGAAGAATCCAGCTGATTTGCATTGCTCCCATCACACGACTCTAACCTGTCAGATATGACCACAGGAGACTTTACTGGAAAGTGCATGGGTCAGAGTAGTGGAAAGAAAACTGGCTCTTCATCTCAGGCTCCCCTGGCTGTTACTCTATGGTCTTCATGTAAGGCAATAACCCTGGGGGACTATTAGCTTCTGCTGTCACTTACAGTGACATGCTCTGATCTTTGCTAGGAATTGGACTGTCTTGGATGACAGTAGGATAAGAGATCTGAGAGCAAGAGACAGTCTCTGCACTGATGGCAGAATCATTCTCTGGAGATCTGGAAAAATGAAACTTACAAATCATAGAATCATTCAGGTTGGAAAGGACCATTAAGACCATTGAGTCCAATCATTAACCCAACTGTCCCAAGGCTACTGCTAAATCCTGTCCCTAAGCTCCAGATCTACGTGACTTTTAAACACATCCAGGGATGGTGATTCAGCCTCCTCCCTGGGCAGCCTGTTCCAATCCCTGATGACCCTTTCCATGAACAAGATTTTTCTCATGTCCCACCTAAACTCCTGGCACAACTTGAGGCCATTTCCTCTTATCGTATCACTAGTGACTTCTGAAAAGAGGCCAACCTCCATCTCTCTACATCCTCCTTTTAAGTAGTTGTGAACAGAAATAAGCTCACACTTCAGCCTCCTTTTCTCCAGATTAACCAGCTCCCCAGATCCCTCAGCCACTCCTCACGAAGTTTCTTTTCCAGACCCTTCACCAACCTTGATGCCCTTTGCATGACCCATTCCAGCACCTCAGTGTCCTTCTTTGTAGTGAGGTGCCCAAAACTGAACCCAGTACAAAGTGCTTTCCCTCTGGGGTGGCTATTTGTGCTACTCTTCCCTCTCTCACTCCCAGCAGATGCAGATCTGGATCTCAGGTTAAATTTCCACTGAACCATGAAGCAGTGGGAAAGCAGATTTATATCCTGCATATTATTTCCGCCAGTGTTCCCACAAGGGCATATAAAATATTACTATAATTCTGTCCTAGGGTTCTATTGATATTAACAAATCACTTGAATTTTGCTCTAAGTAATTAAAATTTCAAGTACCTTTCATTGCAGCAGGAGGCAAATGTGGCTGGAGCCTTGTTCAGATATGTGTAATAATTCAGGTAGCCCAATGTATTTCTTCAACTGCTTTTCTTTCATAGAACAGCCTAAAGTTTTCAGTGAGACACAATTCCTCAAAGCTTCAGAATATAAATCTAGGTCCCATACCACCTAATGGAAATAAATAGCATCAGTGCCAAGCAATTTTTTACTGATTAACCACGTATAAAACACCTTGCAAGCAAATTATAGCCATTCTCGTCGAGTAAATCACTAAAATAACTCTTCAGTGTCAATTTAAACTTGGCTTGGATATTGGCATTTCCAGGGCAAAATGGAGAACATAGAGACTTGAAAAATAAACCTTTAGACTGAGTCTAGGTTCTCTGGCTCTTTCAGACACCTCTAGGAACAAGCTGGTATTTCAGCAGAAAGTAAATACAACTCTTGCTGTTTGCTCAGTCTTTCCTCCACTAATGGCATTGCTGCTGGATTGACTTTCTAGAGAGGATTAAACAACAACAACAAACTCAAGAAGAAGAGAAAATCAGTAAGCAAATGCATTTATGGGAGGCTGGAAGGTTATAATGCTTCTCAGGGCCTCTCTGCTGAAGCCTTTAATCACTGTAGAGGGAACAGCTAGTGCATTGAAAGGAACCTTAGAAACCCTAATTGAAAAAACAGATACACTCCCCAGGCACAGGATTATAAATGGGAATTGACAGCTTTCTCTGGGTTTCTTTTTCCCATCAAAATGCTTATCTTGTGCTGTTTTCCAGATTACTCGGATGAACAAAGGAGGTTGTTAGTAGAGAAGCACAGTCATGCCCGGAAGGCTGGTATGAGGTAGATGAAAGCAGCAAAACAGAGCTTTAAATCTACGAAGAGCCAAGACCAGTGCATGACTAAGCTGGAGGTAAGTTCCCACCAGTCGAACAGGAGGAGATGCTTGCTTTTGTTAACCAGCAACTCAGAATAGTGTCTGTCATCCCAACATTTAAGAGCTATTCATATAATCACTGTGTGAAGTAAGGTCACAGAAGGCGTTTCGTGGGAGACCTTTTTTTGAATGATACTTTTGTGTCTGACAAAGCAAAGAGGGCATCAGCTGAAGATAAAAATCCAAAGGCAGAAGAGAGGCAGAAGCACACAGAACTTGTTACTGCTGTCAAGGCTACACAATGAGAGGACACAAGATACTAAAAAGGAGCATGTTGGGAGTGCAAGTTGGCTTTGCTGAGATAATGGAACAGACCTCGGTCCAAAACAGCATCCAAACAGGCATTCACAGATAGCCTGCATCCAGTTCATCATTTTAGGAGTGTAAAGATTTACTTGAAAATGACTTTAAAAAATAAGAATGCTTTTGCTGTCTGGACAAAATCCAGACGTGGATTCCTTAGGCTGATCTCTCACTTAACTGCAGAAGAAAGACAGAGAAATCTCCCAAGCTGAAAGTCTGAGTGTTTGAGGAATGCATTTAGATGAAATGTGGTCCTTAATTTCCATGTTTTGGTGTATGTAAAATAGGAATAACAGTAATACTCACTGCTTCCTCTAACAATGCTACATATGTTAAAGAGTTTTGACCCTGCTCTCCCTCCCTGGCAGCGTACAATAAAGATAAAAATATAACCTATTTGTCCTTTAGTCAATATATTCCAAATGCCCTTAAACAATTAACCTACACAGACCTGGATTTTTAAAGATTGCAAATAAATCCTCACGTCTCTTGGACATGCTGTATGGTGACAGCATGTACATGACCTAAACCAGTAGGTCTGTCTGTTGCATTCTTACTACCAAAGGAAGGAGTTGCTTTTCCAGATGAAGCAGCTCACACATGAGAAATGCTGCTACACGTATCAGTCTTTTTGCTGCATAAGGATCCGACTTGCTGAAATGCCACAAGGCTTCCTGTCAAAAATACAAAGCTCATTTGCCAGTGATACCCTCCTACTCTGCTGCAGCCCACAGAACGCTTAAAATAACCAACCAAAGGTAAGCTTCAAAGCCCTCTGCCTTGAGCTTCAGTTTCAAACAAAGCAACTGAAATTTAAACAGAGGAAGTAAATGTTGTTCTGTTCATGATTTCACCCTTCAACCAGAAATAAATACAAATTCCCTTATTCTTTAACTGTTTCACCAAACTGTGAATCAGTTGAGCGTTTGTACAAGTGCAAAGCACCATCTGAAGTTACCCTGGTGGGTGTGAAAACATGGAGTGCTTGCGTGACCTTTGATCACCTTCTAAGTAAGTGAAAGGTGTCAAAATGTTCTCTAATGCCTCTCTACTTTCTCTATAATAGGACGAGGCAAAAGCCTGAAACAGCAGGCTGTAAAATCCTCAACCATCTTCTACCATCATCTGCTGCCTTACAGTCAGCCTAAGAGGCTCTACCTTCCATTAACTAGACTGAGTCAAGATAAGAGTCAAGGAAGAGCTTACGTGGCTGTCCATAACTTGTAGCCGTGTCGTATTGGCAGACTTTTGCATTATGGTTCCCTGAGTCCTTTCTTTTGTCCCCTGTGGCATGTCATGGCCTGTGCTACCAGTGTGCTGGGTGACCCCTTTCTGCCTTAGCCTATGACAAATGTGGTTCTCCTTCATTCCAGTCCCAATCTTCAATTCAATGATTTTGCAGCTCTCTTCCTCCAATCTTTGTAGCCTTCAGGTTACAGAGGGCTGAATAACCACATTTCCTTATACCTGAGCCATGAAGAGGCACTGCTGAATGTGCTGGGAAGCACCCTGGGGTAGCAGAGGTTAAAAAATTGAGATTATTAAATACTCTGTATGTGGAGCAGCACCAATGAATTTGAGGAGATCAGCTTCTAGCTGTTCTGTAAGTGACATGAGAAGAGTTAACTTGAGCAGCGCAGAGGAACAATTTCAAAGAAAAAAACCCCTGAAATGTCAAAGAATGAGGTTCTCAAAACAGATCACTGCTAACAAATGGCTGTTTATTGCTAACACAAAGCAAGTGTATTATTTGAAGCTGGATTCTTTCTCCAAGTGTTTACTAGAGGAAGAGACTAAAAAAGACACTTGTATCCTATCAGTTGTTGATAAAACTCACAACTGCTTCCACATGGTCCACTGCTGTACTGTCCTACTTCATCATATATGACTTTGGTTTTTCATAACAACCCACTTTCTCGGTATTAGTGCAGATACAGTCTATTCCCATAAGAGTTTTTTAGATAAAAATGAATTTGAGATAGTGTCTGGAATAAACTTCACTAACTTGAAGTTCTCACAGTATTATGGTTGGAAAAGACCTTCAAAATCATGGAGTCCAACAACTAACCCAACTGTACCAAACCCACAGCTAAACCATGTCCCTAAGCTCCCAATCTACACAACTTTTAAAGACATCCAGGGATGATGCATTAAGGACAAATTAACCATACTGCAGTTGATTTGTAAACATATTGGTGATTATATGGCTCAGTTTGGTTTTGTCACCTCAATTTTCCTGTCTGAGTTCATGTGAGTATCTGTGCACGGTTGGAAATGCCTCAGCACTTCTACTGCAGTAGGAACTAAATCAGTAATACATAACGCACAGCAGCAAAACCACACTGCAGAACGTGATCTCATGGAAGTGCCACAGAGAGGAGGAACTGAAATTATTCAGGCAGTTCAAGGCAAATACCTTGAGACTGTTTTCAGGAAATGCTCTCCAGGCTGCTTCATCCATAACTAATTTCTGTTACGGTGGCTGTTTTCTGCATGTGCTCCAGCAGTTAAAAAACAGGCATGGAGTGCACGTGCCAGCTGAAAACCTCCTTTCCTCACTTTGGTGCAAAACAGAGAGTGAATGGCTAAGTATTTGTAAGAGCTTGGCTGTCTGCTCCCCTCCAGCACAGCAGAAGAGTCAAAGGTAGAAAGAAACCTTTTGCCACTCATCTCAGCTTTCCCTGGCAGTTGTGCTGACACAACATCATGACCCCACATAAGCCAATATCCATTAACTTACTGCGAATAACGTAGTTTTTTTCAGTCTGGCAAGAACTCTTGCCCCTCTGGAAAGGGCACTGCTAACGGAGCAGTGTGCAACTGAAATAACATTTGCAACACAGTCTGAGAAAAGGTTTCGGCTTGAAACTTAATGACGAAATAAAACATTTGCACTACCATTCGAGGGGTAGGTAAACATCTAGGAGACCTTGACAATGAGGCAAGCGTGAAGGAGCTTATCTCCAACTGGGCCACTGTGTGAGAATTGAAAAAGCAACCCTGCCCAGCAACAGTGAACTGCAAGGTAACGTAAGACACAAGCCAGCTCTCCAGCACGAGCTTTCAAATCTTCAATCCACATACGCTCAGAAGTTATAAATCATGGCATTGCACAGATAGAGCAGAAGGTGGGTTTTGCCTTTGGGCAGAGTGCTGAGGGTTTGCTGGTGCCTTGAACACAGGCAGGTTCGGCCAGTGCCAGTACCAGGTAACTGCAGCAGGGAAGGAACAGCACTAGTTGGTGCTTCAGACTGAGCTAGTGATGGCAGCAGGACCCTCCGGGGATCCTGGTATGTGGGTTGGTTGATACTTGTGCTAAAATCTATGTCCTCACAGCTGGTTGGAGCAAGTGGACAAAAAGGAGCTAATATCACACCTTCATTTCACACATGGACATGTCCTGTGTTTCTTCCAGCAGAGACTATGGCACTGCAGAGAGGTAGGTGCTGGCCTCTTCTCACAAGTAAACAATGATAGAACAAGAGGGAATGGCCTAAAGCTGCAGCAAGGGAGCTTCAGACTGGACATTAGGCAAAACTGTTTCTCTGAGAGGGTTGTAAAGCTTTGGAACTGGGTCACCATCCATTGATGTGTTTAAAAGTCATATAGATGAGGTGCTTAGAGACATGTTTTAGGGGTGATAAAGATAAGAGTAGGGTTAAAGGTTGGACTTGGTGATCTTATAGGTCCTTTCCATCCTAAATGTTTCTGTGATCAGAAAATTCTGGAGCATGTTCCTTCTCTTGCCTTCCAAAAAGAGCCGGAGACCACATGCCTCTGCTCTCCAGGCCCCAGCAAAGTTGGAGAGGCTGCTACAACTCAGTGCTACCCTGGCATCAGCGAGACCTCATCTACACACCAGAGACTTGGGCAGAACAACTGCACCAGTCAAGAGTGTGAAAAACCACCTTTTACCAGAAATTGGCCCAGCAGAACTGTCATAGGCAGGAAAGCATTTGGCTGACCTACGTGACTTTGTTTCTGGATTAATCCTAAATTTACTTCTTACCCCTCCTGGTAAGAAGTTGGTTTGGAATAGTTGCACTTGGCCAGGGCAGTCACACTGGTGAAACTTTCTTTTCTAGACACAAAGGCTGAGCTTAGCAAGGCTTGCAAGAGAAAGATAAATAGAGATCTGTTTTAAAATTCCAAGTGTAAGAAGTCCACTGGCCCGCAGTAGCAGACACACATCACAGCTGGGGGGATTTAGCCTTTGGATTATGGTAACAACTGAGGGCTCCAGATAAAATCAATCTGATGTGACAGTGAGGTGGGAGCACATATACTGACGCTGGAACAGGTTGCCCAGGGAGGTTGGGGATGCTCCATCCTTGGAAGTGTTCAAGGAAAGGTTGGAAGCGGCTCTGGTAACCTGGTCTAGCGAGAGGTGTACCTGGCCATGGCAGGGGGTTGGAACTAGATGCTCTTTAAGGTCCTTCCAACCTAAACCATTCTATGATTCTGTGATTGAGGTTGGTGTCAAGACTACCACACAAAAGCTTTCTGAGGTGAAACGGTTTCTGTATGTCAATATTTCAGACATTTCATGCAACCACAGACTAAACGCACTCAAAATTTGCAACTCATACAGCAGTTACAGAAAGTGCTTCAGGATGAAAGAACCCCGATGTTTGCAGTGATCTCAGGCATTAGAGCCTCTTCTCAGCTGTTCTTTTGAAATTATGAGTTCCAGGGAGAGCTAAACCCCATTACACAGCATGTGACATCAAATGTTTGGGATGGTACGCAGTTTTGTACATTATTAATTTTGTACCTGGTGGCAGTGTGCTCCTATTATTTTTGCCTCCCACTCTTGTTCTGTGATGAAAACCCTGCAGTAAAAGCTCAGGTTAATTCCTTTTATTTTTTTCTCCCTCCTGCTGCTGTTCTGCCAGAGATGCTGCAGGAAAGAAAAACTGTAGCAGAACAGCCTAATAAAAACATTGCTCTACTCCTTCTCATACCAATAGTCAGAATTTCACAGTTCCCTGTCTCAGACAGTAAAGAAAACAGCTTTTCATTTTGATGTTCCAACTATCATTTTCCCATTGTCAGGGGGCAGCAGAAAATCAAAACCACCCACCACTTCCTGTAGAAAAAACACTCCTCGAGCTGCATGAAGAACATTGTCATCATCCAGTGGCTTCAGTGATCCAGTTTTGCTGATTTGGCTTGGAGTTTATTTTTGCTTCTACACAGCTAATGCTATCCAGGGCATGACTGGAGACAAAGCAAAATATGAGCTTCCACCTGCTCTCTGTGGCCACAAGGGAAAGAAGCAAGTTCTCCTCCACCACCTGATCTGGAAGCACATTGCAGAAAAGGATGCGGCCAGAAACTGCGGTGGGCTTGGGACCGTTGGGTTAATGGTTGGACTCCATGATCTTAAAGATTTTTTCCAACCTAAACGTTTATGTGATTCTATGAACATGAAAACAAACAAACAAATATGTGATCCCTCTTTTTGTCCTTGTCACAGAGTCACAGAACACTAGGGATTGCAAGAGACCTTGAAAGATCATCTAGTTCAATCCCCCCACCACAGCAAGATCCCCTAGATCAAGTCACAAAGGAACATGCCCAGAGAAGGAGACTCCACAACCTCCCTGGGCAGCCTGTTCTAGTGCTCTGTCACCCTCAACATGAAAAAGTTCCTTCTCGTATTTATGTGGAACCTTCTATGTTCCAGCTTACACCTGTTGCCCCTTGTCCTGTCACCAGATGACATTGAGAAGAGCCTGGCTCCATCCTCCTGACACCCACCCCTCACATATTTATAGACATTCTGTGAAATCAAGGCAGTATTTTTAATCTCCTGCACAGTGATTTTAAAAACATTTAAAAATAAAAGAAGTAAAGGATGTGAAATGAAGCCAAAATCAAGAAAGAACCTTCTGCAACTTCAGAACCTTTTTCTCTTGGTTTTTGCTTTCAGGTGAACCTGTGCCGGTGTGACAGGGTTACTTGTGTCGGTGGCAATTTCTTCACTATAATTTGGCCTTAAAAGTGGTGAATAATTTTCTCACCTGCCCCAGGATTGTGCTGTTACAAGACTTAACGATGGATGTTATTTTCTCAGCATGACCCTGAAATAATTGTTTGAGGAGCTAGGGCACGACAATGGGGCTCTTGTGGGTCTGTTCAAACGTTGACATCGAGCTTTCTGCTGGTGTTAGCCACTCTTGATCAGTTCAGACAGCTGGGGTTTTTGCTCTGGACTGATAATTCCAAAATAGGCAGAGCTTTTCTTATTTTTGTTTAAAACAGCTTTAGATTTGTTTTCAGTCTGCAGATGTTGTCACTTCTAAAGAAGCTGCAGAACTGCTTGAGTAAGAAAATCTCCTGTGGCCCAGATTTAGAAGCGCCTGCAACAAAGGTTCTTCTTAACGGCGTGTAACCTACTCATCCACTTATTCCCTGAGTTGGTGTTGAGGAAGAGGCTTGCTCTGCTCATTCTTCTGCCTCAAGAGCTGCTGGATCCACTTCAGTTAACAGCTGAAGATAAAGAAATCCTAGGTGGCCCTTAGTGACTGTAGAGTTCTCAGTATCGCTGAGTTCTGCTTGCAATATAAGCTGTGAGCCCAGGTAACAAGATGGTTTAAAACAGCTGACCAGAAAGGAATGTGGTGAATTTATCATCTCAGGAGACAGTAACGATTTCTTAGGCTTTTGTGCACTGTGCAAGTGGGAAAATCAGGTACTCTTTATTTTCTTTGCCAGGGCTGTAGGTGATATGAGCTGCATTTTAGGGTCTTTTATATTTTCTTACTTTTTTTAATTGCTGCAGTTGGAATACTTGAATCTGCTGGAACTCTAGGTTAAGTGCAGGCTAACTGAAATTAAAAAGTCCGTTTTCTAGGACTAGAGCTCAGGCTTTTATATAGTGGCAGGTCATCTCTCTGCTTGAAAAGTTCTGAAGTAGTACTTGTTTCTTGCCCTAAAGACCTTGAGGGGTTTTTGTTTGCCTTCATTGGGTGACACCCCACTCCCATCAGTCAGGGGACTAGATTTATGAAGAGGGAACCTTCTTTCTGGCTGGGGATGAGATCCAAAAGCTTCTTCACAGATGTTTTGAATCCAGAGGAGAACAAAGACCCGTGTGATCGTGGTATCAATGAATGAGGCGTGAGAGTACTATCTACAGGAAATAGGAGAAGACTTCTTGAATCCTGTTGGCATGGCTGTCTCCTCTGTCACACAATTTGTAATGTGGAGTTCCTTCGCTTGACAGCGTGGTTTTGGCTTGTGGCAAACTGTGTGTTCAGTGAATCTGTAGCAGCACTCTCTTTCTCCCCCATCTACAGAAATCTTACTTTAAAAAAAGCTGCTATTCCTTTGTGAGTGATGTATTGCTTCCTAGGTGCTTTTTGCCCCAGGCCAGCTCCTAAGATAAAGAAATGTGATCTGGCCCGTTTCCTCCCTAGCTGTGGTACAGTCATCAATTTAATATTGGCTGTTTGCAGTTCTTGTCCAAGACTGTCGGGTTTCAGGTGCAGGCGATTTGTTGAAAGCGGATATGGTTGCAGCCCTTTTGGTGTAAGGCAGGAAACTGAGACCTGGCTGCAATAAGGATCTTGTAGCAGAACTCTTAGATCACCTGCTGAGAAGTAAATGCAGATTTATGACTAGAAGCAAGTTGGCAAGGTTTTCAGGGATTGCTAATAGCTGCAGTGTTTAGGGGTCGCTGGCTTTACGTAGACAAAGCAGTGAGCCTGCTGTAAACTAAGCACAAGGGTGGACAAAATTGGTTTGCACCTCAGAAACAGCCATCTTCACATGGTGAAGGGCTAAGAAGTGGCTTTGCTCCATACAGTAATTTTTATGCAAGATTTAGATGCAGGCTACATGAGGTTCCTAGCGCTGGTTTTCTAACTGGATTGCAGCTGTTGATTTAGAGAGGAATTGTTCGACGAGCTTCCGCACTCTGTGAAATTCACTGCTCTCAAGTGGTTCAGCAAAAGTCGTGTGTGTCGCACGGTGTGCAAGAGATCCTTAGGCAGACGTTGCAAGTAATTGAGCCTCATGCCTGAGGTCTCTAACTTTTTCCCTTGGCAGTTGCCTCTGCTTGCTCAATTCAGTTTTGTGATGCAGCTATTGTGGCAGCTTGTGACAGTAGCTGGAATTCATGACATGTCTCTACAGATCCTTATTCACTCCCCAACTTGCAGTTTAGGGGGTTTTAATAGATAGGTGAGGTTGAGAGCTCCGTGGCTCTGCCTCTAGCCCGAGTGGGGGAACGAGTAATGAAGCACTGAATATGCCTCTGCATGTTGGGGGTAACCCGTGCAGGGGCGTTTCTGCGCTGACTGAAGATCGGAAGGGAAATACTACAAATGCTAATGTGGTGCTAGAAACATTTCACTATAACAGTACAGTTATGACCTGCCTCCCATAACTGCTTGGGAAACAGCACCTTCACTATTTTATGTGTGCATAGATTCGTACTCAGGTCGGAATTTGAGTTCTTTCTTGAAACCAAAGAAAAGTTAAAATTGTGCAAGTAATACAGACGAGGTTTCTGCTGCGCTCTGGTAGTCATGTAGGTACCATTGGAGCACCACAAAGTTGTATCACCTGCCTTGTAAACCTGGTAGGATTTCAAAGGGTGAAAACATTGAGGCAAAAATTGATCAAAACGTTTGTGGAGAGCTTTCGGTAAATGAGTGTGAGATCGCTGTGAGCTGCGTTCCCAAGCGGAATGTGAGATCACATATAATGAAAAATAAAGTTATTTGTAAAGTGGTTTCTCTGCATCTGCTAGGTTACTTAAGAAACAATCAGGAGTTTCAGGAGAACTCTGTGGCTATCTTTTCTAGTTTCCAGTGTTTGCTCTTCATGCACTTTGTTGCTTGGTTTGTTGGAAAATGGGAGTTTTGGTAATCATAGAATCATAGAATCATAACGGATTGGAAGGGACCCCAAAAGATCATCTAGTCCAATCCACCTGCAACAGCA
>JAOXOE010000256.1:28051958-28125688 GCA_028565055.1 Phoeniculus purpureus
CTGAGCAGAGCCTGGCTCCATCCTCCTGACACCCACCCTTCACATATTTATAGACATTAACGAGGTCACCCCTCAGTGTCCTCTTCTCCAAGCTCAAGAGACCCAGCTCCCTCAGCCTTTCCTCATAAGGAAGGTCTTCCACTCTCTTCATGTTCATTCATGGCCTGACATTTGGAAACTATCTCACTGCTGAGTCTTAATCACAAGCCAAACTTGTCTGAAAATCCTCTGCACGTCAACACGTTGGGGAATTCAGCGCAAACTTCCAGTCTGGACACAACGCAACTGGCTATCCCTTTGCAGAGCATGGTTAAAGGGCACCGTAATGTACACGTTCCTCTAAAACCAGCAGTGTCTCAGAGGATGAAGGCTTTGAAACAAATTAAAAAGGGCAATTTAATGTTAATGAGAAAATTACAACCTTGAGTTGTTTACACAAGCAGAATAGCCGAGGCTGCTGACTGCATCGGCCGCTGCAGCGTGTGCTGTGCAAATATTGCCTCACAATTGAGTGATCTTGACTCAGTTTGACCAACCTGGAGAGCAAATATTGCAAATACAGAGATTAACTCAACAATTTTCCAACCACCTGCAGGAAAAGAAATCAAATAACCTGTCAGCAAGGGGATTTCTGGATGAGTGCTGGAGGAATGAGGCTGGTCCACCCCAACGGTGTCATTGGAGACCTGATGGGGCTGGGATTTTTTGAGCAGGCAGGAGAACAAAGCTCTTGTGAGAGTCTTAAATCAGTTGCTAGGGTGGGCTGGAGGTCAGACCACTGGTGTGTGATCCCTGATTTAACCATGAGAGTTCTAGTGTTCTACTATTACATTATTTTCATTACTCCAATAAGAGGTTCTGGTCTTTCTTCAACTCATAGAATCACAGAATCGTCAAGGTTAGAAAAGACCTTCAAGATCATCAAGATCAACCGTCCACCCTACAACCCTCAACCACTAACCTATCTCCCAAAACACCACATCTACCTATTTTTTGAACCCCTCCAGGTATGGAGCCTCCACCTTCTCCCTGGGCACCCTGTTCCAGGTACTCGTTACCGTCACAGTATTGCTCCACTGAAGCATCAGTTACCACTGAGAGCGTTTTAAGCAGCACCCAACTGCATGGTAAAAGGCTCTGTAAGTTGTAGAGGATGAGAGATGGTCTTTTCTCCTAAGCAATTAGCGATAGAACAAGAAGAAATGGCCTCAAGCGGCACCAGGAGACGTTTAGATCAGAAATTAGCCAGGATTTCTTTACTCAAATTGTGGTCAGGGATTGGAACAGGCTGCCCAGTGAGGGGATGGAGTCACCATCTCTGGAGGTGTTCAAAAACCATGTAGAACTGGGTCTCTTTAGCTTGGAGGAGACTGAGGGGTGACCTCATTAATGTCTATAAATATGTGAAGGGTGGGTGTCAGGAGGATGGAGCCAGGCTCTGCTCAGTGTCATCAAGTGATAGGACGAGGGACAATGGGTGCAAGCTGGAACAGAGGAGGTTCCATATAAATATCAGGAGGAACTTCTTCCCAGTGAGGGGCTGCCAAGGGGGTTGTGGAGTCTCCTTCTCTGGAGGCGTTTCAAACCTGCTTGGACATGTTCCTGTGCGACTTGGCCTAGGGGATTGGACTGGATGATCTTTCAAGGCCCCTTCCAATCCCCAATGTTCTGTGACTCCGTGACTCAGTAGGGGAAGATTTTTAATGGTCTCAGACCGAAACCACGAGCTTTTGGAGCCCACCTTCAAATGCAATGCCCTGTTTAGTTTTAGCACATCAACAAGACGCTTCCTTAGCCTATCTGTATGCATTATCTACTGCTGTAATGTATCATGCACTGAACCACAGCATCATTACAGGTAAGTGCTCAGGTTTAAATGCAAACATAATTGCATAATGCGGTACAGCCAGGAAGAATAATGCAGGAAATAGAGCCAGCTCCATCTGATAGTGCAATCTGACTGGAACGCCGGCCGTTCGGATCCAAACGCACAGCCCAGCTGGGGCAACCAAGAGTAAAAGTGCTCTGTGGTATCTTTATTGTCATCATCCAAAACACTTATCTGCCAGAAAGGTAAAAAGGTGAAGATGGGATTCTGACAGAAGAGGTCACACAAGCAGTAGGGTACCGCTGGGTTAGGATGCTAAGTCACACCTCAGCAAAGGCTGCCTTCGCTCTGTCACTGTGAGCTGAATTTGCCAAGTCCTCATGGTAGCCTGAGCATGAAGAAGCATTTAGGAGACTGAGAACACCCATGCTGTTTGCCTGCAGTCACGGGTGTCTATATGATAACAACCAATCCAGATCACCCCTCTGATCCTGCTGCACAAGAAGCTGCACAAACACAAGAAGAAGAACCTTCTTGGCGCAAGATGCCTTCCAACTGAGGCCATGGCTGCAGCAGATCCCTGCACTGTCACAGAATCACAGAACATTAGGGATTGGAAGGGACCTCAAAAGATCATCTAGTTCAATCCCCCTGCCAGAGCAGGATCCCCTAGACCAAATCCAGGTGGGTTTGAATGTCTCCAGAGAAGGAGACTCCACAACCCCCCTGGGCAGCCCCTTCCAGTGCTCTGTCACACTCACTGGGAAGAAGTTCCTTCTCAGATTGATGTGGAAACTCTCATCTTCCAGCTGACACCCACTGTCCCTTGTCCTGTCATTAGATGCCACTGAGCAGAGCCTGGTTCCATCCTCCTGACACCCACCCTTCACATATTTATCAACATTAATGTTGTCACCCCTCAGTCTCCTTTTTTCCAAGCTCAGGAGACCCAGCTCCCTCAGCCTTTTCCTCATATGGGAGATGTTCTACTCCCTTCATCATCTTTGTGGCTCTGCGCTGGACTCTCAAACCACCGGATGGATCTTAAACGGTGGCCATAGAACATTTCTTTCTGTTCAGGAGACATCTTTCAGAAGCTGGCTGGCTTGGTCATGCCCCACTGCCCAAAATGTGCATCTGAAAATGGCAAACTCCAGATAGAAGCCTGATTTCTTTGGCGCCTCAGGAAGTGTCTTGTGTTCCCCAGGAATTAGGAGTTACAGGATTTCGGATGTTCAGCTGCTGGTGGACAGTGAAAACCAGAGGATCATTTCTTGAGCACGGGAAAGCCTTCCTCCTCCTTCTTTGTACCTGCTTATGTTTCTTCCCCTCCATCCTTTCAGTACCCCCACTGTGAGAAGGAACACGGTGATGCTCTGCTCACCTCCGTAGCGTCTTGTGGGATGACTAAGCAGCCCTGCGTGCAGTTCTGTGACTTAAAAGAGAAGGAGGGAAGGCCAAAACTCTACCACTCGCTGCTGCGCTCATGAGCTGTATTTGTGTGTGATTACTCGCAGATCTCAGCGCCGCCTTCGGGAACAACAACAGTGTGTAATGGCTCTTCTTGCTCCGTTCCGTTTGCCCAGCGGCGCGTAATGGCTAAATCGATGTGAAGTGGCAGGTGGTTCTTTCCCTGCTCTCCGTGGTGCTGTTCTTTCCAGTCGCATACATTGGGCTTTCGTCTCCAGAAAAATCGATGACGGTTTAGTCGCTCTGATAACACCCGAGCTAAACATTTAAAGCCTTTTCTGTCGTCTCGGGGTGGGTTGTGTAATCCCTCCCCACACCAGATTGCCAGAAAGAGCCCCCGACTCAGGAGGTTTGGACTTTGAGGCTGTTTGCCCCAGGTCTCGATCTTAACCACAGTCGGTGAAGCTGTTTTTCGCGTGTGCTCTCACACAAGGAACGCTCCCACCTCGCTGTTCCTGAGAAATAATGGCAGCTTTCAGCAGAAAGAAGAGGAACCAAAAAGAATCGACCTGTGTGTCTGTCCTCTGACATTTCCTGTGTGCCATACCCTGGCTTCTGAGTTCACTGGCTGTGATCGCAGCAGAGATGCTTGTGGTGCGATCAACCAACACCCGGAAGAAGACAACGGCAGAGCTCTCAGACTGCCTGTGGGAGTCATCTGAAAGTCACGAAAAGTGAGGAAGCGCATTAAGGGCAAACTGAAACTTGTCTCTGCCCTTACAGGAACGCAGAGCTGCGTCTTTACGGAATGTTAGGGACACGTTTGTCATCACAGAACATCACGGACTGGAAGGGACCTCGAAAGATCATCTAGTCCAATCCCCCTGCCACAGCAGGATCACCCAGACCAAGTCGCACAGGAACATGATGGAGATTTACAGAGATGTACGAATTAATTCTAAATTAGCGAAACTCGACCCTGGGCATGGTATTGGCACTTTAATATGGCATCAAATGTACTAAGAGAGAGGGTAAATTAGCCTAGACAGAGCACCCTGTAATCACAGCTGTAGGGCTTCCAAAGCCCACGCCAGGCACATATACACAGTTTGCATTAAGCTGAACAGATAGGATCGACTCAAGGGCACCAGAAAATGTGATGGGTGCACCAGTGTGTCAACAGCAGTGACTTGAGGGCCTGGAAAACAAATAAGTCACCTGATGACAGGGTAAGACACCTCTGCTTGAAACTAAGAAGTGAAGAAAGCACAGCTAAAACTTGTAATTGCTGTAGTTCTGAGTGTTCCCTGGGGCCCTGTGTTCTGAAGCCTGGAATAAAAACTATCAGCATTCTGAATGGAGCTGTCAAGCCACACTTGTTAGCAAAATTCACTGAGAAGATGAGAAATCCCTTTTCACTTGCAACTGATAGAGCAAATAATTCAGGCTTGCTGGGAGAAGTTTCTAACAGTGATGACATCCAAGGCAATTTGAAACCATTAAGAACTCTTTGATGGGTTTCTGTGAATTTGGCTCCCAGGGGAGGCTCAGAGATAAGCAGAGTCTTGTATAAAGATCTTTCCATGGATGAATGTTTATATAGCACAGAATATAGCACTTGCTAATGACAGATACTCTGTACAAATGCAAAGAAGCTGGATGTGGAAGATCTTGATGGTCAATGCTCATTATTTTGTTCAGATTCCCAAGTTTTAATGTGTGTTGGTATGATTACAAAAAATCAAATACATACATTTAAGAGACACACCCCCCCCCCCCCCAACAGCTTATATGAAACCAAGGAATTCAGGGTGCAGGAATTGGTTTCCCTGCTATTGCTTCTGCCTAGATGTTAAAAGGTCCCAGGAGAGATGTCATCAACTGGTAGCACAGGGCTGTCAGATGCATTTCTGCACACAAAAGGAATTTATTTTTATGTGTTAATGTTCCAAATGTAAAGGTTTCTAAGAAACTTTCTAAAGAAGCTTGGGGAATGTATAGTGCATTTTCCAGTAAGCCACAGATAAGTACTCATCTGATCTGTAAACCATAAAGAATGTCTCTTCTTGATGACAGGCTGCTCACAGGGTATATCACCAGCCCAGGAAGCGGATGCCTCTTGCAAAGATTTACACGTTTTCTAATGGTGTTGCTGCTTTTCTTGTGGAAGCTGCCAGTTCTGCTTGTGAGCTGTCAATGCTGGTCAACCCAGTTCTAGAGCATTTAGTCTACTTGAAGACTAGGAAACATTCACATATTGTCCTCAGTGGAACAATTCCTAGTTTTTCTGCGAGGATGCAGGCTGAAAATATTTATAAGAGAAGCCAAAGAACTTGCAATGCTGAAGAGGAGAATAACTGCAGGCTGTTTCGTGTTATGTATTTGTTTTGCCAAAGTTTGTTGACCTGTGCATTGGGCATAAGCTGTTTGTCTCAAGACTGATAGTGGCTGCAAGGCTTGTGCACACATATTCCTGCTGCCACACAAGCACAGAGACAAGTTTTGTTCAAGGTGTTTAAAGAAACACAGAAAACATGATGACTCATGCTGAGAAAGTGAATGTACCCTCTGCTCCTCAAGAGGACAATCACAAGCAATACCTCTGGAAATCTCTCCCGATGTCAGCTCAAAAAAGAGTTCACAGAATTCCAAAAGACTGAGTTCTCCACTTACCAGTAATATTTCTTGTCAACAGTTACCCTGAGAATAACAAAAACTTTTCTGGGTTCAGTCCAGACTAAGATCTAGGCATGACGCATTGGATCAAATCCTACTGGAACTGCCCAGAGGGGTTGTGGAGTCTGCCTTTCTGAAGACACTAAAAGTCCACCTACATGTGTTCCTGTGCAGTCTTTTCTAGGTGATCTTGCTCTAGCAGAGGGATTGGACTAGACAGTCTTCAGGGTTCCCTTCCAACCCCTACTAGCCTGAGGTTCTGTGAAGGTTATGGAGAAAGCTGGCAGTGTGCACACCACAACTTACTGCTGGTCAGCGAGTAGCTACACAGACTAACCACTGGTAATTTGTGCAGACAGGACCAAGAAAAGAAAGAGCATAAAGGATGACAGAATGAAAACAGTGAGGCCGTTTGCACCTCTCAAGCAAGGAAAGAACATCCCCCTTGTCTGAAGGATGTAAGCAGTGTGTGGATGGCTGGTGTCTGCAGCTGATGTGGCAGAAACAGCTACTCAATACTGAGAAGCACTTGGGAGTTTGTTTCCCTACCACCACCAGTCTTCCTTAATGAGTAACCTTACAGAGATCCACCATTGTCAAGAGAATACCACCAGTGCTTTGACTAATGGATATCACATTAAATACACTTGTATTTTTAATGACTTTCATTAACAGTGTGGGGTTCATTATTTCACAATAAAAAGCTACACTAAGCTAATAAATAGCTCCTATCTGGGTTCAAGTGCTAAGAAAATCCTGCACTAGCCTGGGGCTGAATCTGGGCAGCTCTGTGATAAGTGGTTCTGCAGGAATTCTGGGAGAGGCGTTTGCTAAACATAACCAACTTAGATACTAGCAGTTTTTTTTTCCTTTAAGGAAAACTGGCATCTGGAAGAGTCATATTTTAAGGAAGGCAGCCTAAGGCAATTCATTTTCTTAAAAGAAGTCCAATCCAACACATGAAGCAGCTGGGTTTCAGTGCAAAATTAGATCTTAAGTGTCACGACTGAGCCCTTCAGGCACAAGAAGAGATGTATTCAAGTTGGAGAACTCCTCTGTCTAGAGAAGCCCTTGACCTCACCAAGACCTTTGAAATCTGCTAAACTGAGAGAAATAAATATTTTCAATCCTTTTTCTCTTGGATGAGCCTCAACATCACAGGGCTATTAATGAGGTTTCTAAGCCCTGATGGAAGGTTTTCTTTACCAATCAACACAGTCTAAGGTCTCTGGAAAAATATCTGTGACTGCACCTGCAGAGATGTTCTGAGACCTGGCTGACAAACTCGCAGCTATTACAAGCAAACTCTAGCTATGAATTGAAGATACACATTTCTTTTCCCAATATACCCTCCATATTATCAGACCCATCACAGATTCTAATGATGAGAAACTAATCTCCATCTTTCAGGAAAATCAAGAATTTATACAAACCTGGCCATTTTCTCCAGCCCTGGCCCCACCTGGGAGCTGCTGAGTGTAAAGTGCAGACCAGTAAATAAAATCTGAGGTTAAAACTTGCCCATTCACTGGCCTGAAGCATTGAATGTAATTCTTAATGTTTTTTCCTTAGTGAGAGACCTTGGGTGTCAGAAACATCTCTGCATAATGCAAAGAGACAGATTCTAGCAAGTCAAAGCAGCTTAATTTAAAGTCTACAGCAGCATGTTTTCTCAGTGGACTCTTGCTAAAATCAAGACCATGTACAATAGTTTCCTCCTTGCATTTTAAGTTGCTGTATCACAAAGTAAATACTCGCATGGTGCAGCCTTCAGGTTTTTCTGTCTCCTTTATAGAAAAGCTGCAGTCGTTTGACTTGTAACAGTTGGTCTTCTGTTACCGCCTTTGCTACCCCATTAATCACCCAATGTGAAATCCAGCATATAATATATAAGCTGTAAAATAACCCTTCTGTACTCAAGAGATGAACACAAGTTAAAAAGACACCTCATTTTAGCAGATATTTGGTCTATTTAGGTGATCGTAACACAACTCAGACAAGGAAGAAGTGCTTTCACTTCTCACTTAAGGCAATTCTCAGCAATTTTATTGACTGCTTCCTCTTGAGACAATTCTTAACCTGTTCTAACACATCTATTTGGAAAACCCTCCCATGATGAGGAGGGTCTCCAATTGCTGGAGGTTTTCATGATGTGACAGACAGGGTGCTAGATAATCTCATCTAGACACCTCTTCCCACAAAAGGTTGGACCAGATATTTTTTTGAGGTCACTTCCAATTTAGGTTCCTCCTATTATTCTCTCTCGCACTCAGTGGTTTCATGAACCTGAAGAGGCTGGAGTTTTTAAAAATTTAATTGGTTCTTTTTAGTCTCTTTATTCTGGAGAATTCGGTGAGTGTGATGGATTATGCACAAGGTATGGGTGCAGAAGTGCAAAAGCACCACTGAAGTTCAGCTAAGTATGCATGAACTACATCCATCAGGGTATTCATCACAGGCAGATCACATTAGCGTGTTGCCAAATTTTACATAATAATTTTTAACTGCCTGAGGGCTCTGAGGCTCTGGTAATGCAATAATTTTTCTGTTCTCTGACTTATTAATGTTGGAGGTTCCAGATGAAGACAGATAGTTCTGCACACTGTATAACAACACCACTTTCCAAGGGGGGCTGCAAGTGAGGACACCCACTGTTTTTACTCCTTCCACCACAGACTGAAGCGCTCAGAGAGTGCAGGAGACCTGTAATTCTACTTTATCTGTAGAATGCAGGGTACTTCAGAGGGCCAGAGTTAGTGTCTTGCTCACATCCAGGATTATGTACACATGTGGCTAAAATAATATTGCACACAATGGAACATTTATGCTCACTGTTTCAGACAGACATCTACAGATAGGAGAAAAATGTAAATAAGATGTAGCTATAAAACAGATGAAGAAGTCAGAGTAATGTCAGGAAGGAAGGAAGTTACTGTTACGCCTTTTCTTTAAAAAAACCACCCCAAACCACATGACACCCCAAACCTTTGTGATGGGGTGAATGCATGGCTTTATATACCATTCTTTAAAATTAATGTACCGTTCCCATTTAACACCTTAGTCTTCCTTGAATCAAGCCTTTATGAGAAGCCCTGTGAGTAATTACTGCTGTGCCAGCTCTCCTAACAACCCGGGTTTTTTGTTTCCTCATGAGCAGTGATTGCTTTCCTACTCCTCTCCCTCCTCTTTCTCCTTTCTGCACTTCCTCTTGAACGCCCTTTACTACACCACCAGAGCGACTTTTAAAATTGATGCTGCTGAAATGCTGCCTGAAACTTTCCTGTCTACATATTGGGCTGCCATGCTTCAGATACAGTAGAGATAAGCACCAAAAATATTAGGGGGGATGGAAAAAAATGAATAAAATAATGTAGTTTGTAGGTGTGGAATCATGAGCATGATGTGGTTGAGCAGTAAGTCACAGCATGCCAGACCTTTCAATCAAAAGAACAGGACAAGAATGGTCTCTGCAATGGTAAAACTTGTTCCGATGACTTGCCAGACAGAAGTAGTACACAGATTCTTTACAAATTGACTTGAAATACCTTAACTTTTGATTACTTGAAATAAATTACATTATATTCTGTACTTCAGTGGAAAACCTTCCTTCGTGTCTTCAAGACAATTTTCTAAAAATCAACATACTGCCAACGATCACTAAACATTCAACAATCTCCAGCAAACATTTCAGTACTTTCAAGCTTGTTTACAAGTATTTTGTGCTATCAGACAGTAAAGTATTTACTTGAGAAGAAAATACTGTAGGAAAAATTTTAAAATGCAGTGACGTAGCATTTTTTTACGGCATTAAACAGAGGAATGGTCTGATACTGCATGTTCAAGCAGAGTCACTTTTCTGATGGCCCAAGAACAACTCAAATGATGAAAATGCAGCATTTCCTGCAACTGCTGGTGTTCAATTTTCCAATAAAAATTAAAACCCCAGTTATATAACTACTTATTCTAAGACACATGATTTATGCCCACACACTGTTTCCAGCAGGTTCAAAGTGGCTAACTGTACACCCATCAGTTTGGATGTTGACAGCTTAACTATTCATACGGCTTAGAAAAATCATTCTGTTTGATATTAAGCCAACTCACTTGCAGGTTGTACCTCCTGGACTCATGTTTCAGGACACTAATTTCACTAATAAATTCATTTGAATGTAACCTTGAAAAGAATATCTGTTGAATAACATGTAAAGAGACGGCTCTTTGCTCCTTCAGTGTGTTATGAAATAAAACTCTTGAAGGTTGGTTGACACAGAAGGTAATTAAATCGACCCTCAGCTACTCTATGTTGTCACAGATGGATCAAGGAAAGATGTGTAATGGAAACAAGGTCATTATTTCTCCATACCTTCACTTTGAAACTCTTTTTTCACTACAGTCTTCAGCTATGGACCTTTTCAGGGTACTCAGGTGCACCTCACAAGGAGTCTCCTAACATGAACGGCACTCGCAGGTCAATCACACATCAACATATGTAATTATACATACAACCATAGACTTGAACTAGCTTGAATTTCATTTTGTGGAGATTGGTGACTAATTAGCCATCAGGGATTACAGGATTTGAAATCTGACCCAAATCAAGAAAACCACACAGTTTTAGGGTAATTCATGTTAATAAGAGGGATTTTTACCATGTCAAAAGACTGTTAAAAGCTGTGTAGAACATCAAGTAGAACAGGTAGAGGAATGTTAATTCATGGATGTCATTACACTTATGGGTTGAAGAGCTTGGGCCATCTGGCTGAATGTGAAATTCTTAAACCAAATTAACTTTGTCCTGGTACAAAATGGTCCCACCTGATCCATTAACAAATATCTTCCCTTTCTATAATCTCTTCTCCTGACCTCAACAATCCACTCTTGGGTAGGTGATTAAAAAGTAATTACTCTTGTGCTGAGGGCATTTAGCTGCTCCTCCTGCACACATAACAGCTACTGATTCCTTCCAAGGGAAGGGATGGGCAGATTTATCTTCAAAACCATGCAGTGAACAGTCAACTCACAAAATGCCAGCTGTGATCCAGTGAAGTTTATAAAAATGATCTTGAATCAGCATCATCTAGTTAACTGTTAGGAGTATGCCGAGGAACAGCTTTATGAACAGCACAGAAGGAGACTCTTTGAAATATAATAGTAACAATAATGCTGCCATGAGTGACTTGGTAAAAAAGGAGTAAGATATGGGCTGTGATTTAACTTACGTGGTTAAGGAGAGTAGTTGCCCTTTCACTATAAATAGTAATTATCAAGCCAGCTTTAATGAAAGTCATACATTAAAAAAATATTTTTAGTGATTAAAAATCCAGCTGTCTGTAAAGACAGTTTTCCACAGTAAAATCATACTGAAACATTCAGTGATATGATTCTATCATTCTGAATGTAGCTAAAAGGACTCTGTTTTGGATGGAATCTCTGTTTTCACAAGAGATTCGTGGCATTCAGAACGACAAAGATTATACAGACATGTCTGCAGAAAACACAGGTTTTATAGTTCGATAAATTAGACCTAAAGTAAATTGATCTACGCATAGACTTTGGGAGCAAATGTTAAAGATTTCTGCGTTGTGAATCTCAGAACACAAAGTAAATCAGATAGCCTCTGTGTGTACAGAACAACTGTTCCAGCTTTATGGGACTATCAGAAGGAAATTCTGTTTCACTGCCTTCTTTCACCAAGGAAGGTATAAGACAGAGTGTTCTGCAGACACAGATGCAGGAACAAATTAACCCAGCCTTAGTAAGAACTTTATCAGCTAGGAAGTAACACAGATATATAATGTATGTAAGTGGGAAAAGACCTTAAAGATCATCGAGTCCAACCAGTAACCCAACTGTCTCAAGGCTACCACTCAACCATGTCCCTGAGCTCCAGATCCGCACAACTTTTACACATGCCCAGAGTGTGCAACAAGATCTAGAGGCTGTTAAGTGTGAGGCAACTGTGTATTTTGTGTGGAAATGACACTAAAATAATTTTGCACAGAAAGTGAAGCAGCACCTCCCCAGGAATGTGCTTCCTCGCAAAGGAATTCTGTGACAGAGGTGGGCACTAAAAGGGTCTGTAACTGCACATAACGTGGATTCTCCTGTTTTGACTAGAGTCTCTAAGCACCTGTCTAAACACAAATTGTCAGCTTGCATTAGTATGCAGTATCATAACCTACACTTGTCTTCAAAGACAACACTCTGTTCTCACCCCAACTGGAAATCCCTTGGTGCAAACAAGCATTTGTCCACTTTGCTGCCTGTGCAGCTGACACTTTGCTTATGTAACAGGGAGGGCCACAGTCTTAGGATCTTTTCAACCTTTCAAATCATTGAGTCCGACCATTAACCCAACTGTCCCAAGCCCATCACTAAACCATGTCCCTAAGCTCCAGATCTACACAAACACATTGTTTCAAATGCTAAACATGTCCACTTCACCTCTAGAGCAGCAAGAAAAACAGTACAACAGAAAAGACAGTCAAGTAGGTGAGAAGCAGATGCATACAGACTTTTCTTCATACATAAAGAAAAGGCTTCACCTTATTTTAGATTCCTGGAAATTTGAATTAATGAGTTGTCTGAAGTTTTTTTAGCAACTTTATTGTCTACAAGGATGAGACACATTCTGTACCAGCAGAGTTCATGTCTCATCCTTAAAAATTACCAAAAAATAAATCAGTGAACAATCTACAGAATACAGATTGTCCATTATTAGCTATTTGAATGATTCATGAGATACCATACATTGGCACCATTACTCTTGCTTAATCACAACCAGATAAGTCTGACATTACAAGGAGGTTTTAAAATGTCTTTAACTTGCATTTTTCTGTTTTCAGAGTTTAAAATGTAGTTAGGGTTTGCTTCACAAAAAGATGCTACATATGGTGCTGGGCTTTCAGTGTAGAATCTAGTTCATGTCCATAGAGAGGGGGGAAAGTGACAGAATGGGACATACAGACCAGCAGCAGCCCTGAAATCAGGTAGGTAAGCACCTACCTGAAAGGAAAGGAGGAAAGGACACGGCAGGAGCTGGTGGTGGTTCCTGGTGGCTCTGTCTTACTGAGCACTTAGCACAGCCAGAGTGAGATGGCTTCCCAATGCACAGCCCATCAGAGTGTCCTGACCTTGGCTTGCAGACAGTTCCTGGAACCAAGGTGAAGACTTTTCCATTTTTAGTTGTAAAGTGTTAACATGTTGTGGAAAACAGAGCCTTGTATCTTTGAGATACAAAACCAAAGGAGCATAGGCTAGAGAAGACAAAGCACTCATATAGGAGGACAAATACATGGATCCCATAGACTATTAAGATTCACTTTTTTGTTCTTCCTTCTGAATATATTCAAAATTGCAGCCAAAGCTGGACTATTTATTATTAAAAAACTAAAATATATGTGTGTGTGTATATACATACATATATATATATATATAAGCATTCCTGGAAGCAGAGGTAATTTTACTTTGATGATCAGTCCTCATGAAGCGAAAAAGATGCAAGGTCACTCTTACATGCCTAGATGCCTGGGCATAAAAGGAGTAATACTTTATAGTGTCATTTGTTCCCTTTGATCACGAAAGTTTAAGAGATTTTCTTCATCCTTTTCCTCTTTTAAGAAAATGTCAGTAAAAAAGATAAGCTGGCTCTTCATCAAATAATACTATTGTATGGGGGTTTTGATTTGAATGGATATCACGCATCAGTATAACAAAACTAACATCAGTATGACAACTAATAAATGAAGAGATCTGGGAGAATTCAAAAGCTTGAAAATTACTTGCAAATGTGTCCAGGTACTTCATAGTAATGGACACTTGTTTCTGTAGATACATCAAAACAAAGAGTGGGGAAGTGAAACAATCCATGCTATAAATATATCCAAAGGGGAAGAAGATTTTTACGCTCAGCTCGGGTAATTTCAAACAAGAAACCCAACAAAAGAGTAGGCACTATACAAACAGCACTACTTCTTTCATGGTAATGCAAACTTCATTTAGAAATGGTCTGGGATTGTGCTTAAGAATGCAATTACACTAGGTGCTTTTTGGTTTTCAGCCTTGGGTAAAGTAATGTTATTTATTTTTATATTTAAAATAAGTTCTTTGATTATGTCTTATTCCAAAAGCCTTTTAAACAATAATGGTAGAATAATGGGCTCCAACTTACAGTTCTACTTATTTAAAGCTTTCATTACTCTGAGTGAAGTAATATGAATTTTGAATAAATGACAATTAATGCCTAAGTGTGTTTAAAATAAGTAAAAAGCAAGAAGTAGTCGTTTTTCCTCAACGGAATCTGAAATGACTGCAATGAAATACCTAATCCAGGGTACTACACAGCAACCAATGAAGACTTAGAAACGATACTTGGACAATGGATCAGTCTTTCAAGATGTAGACAGGTGGCTCAGAACAGGTCCCTGTTAGCGACTTGTCTTCCTCACTAGTGATAACCTGAGCTTGATGATCTTTCTCATGGAGAAATGTGAAAATAGTCTACATAAATCATAAACACCATGAAAAGACTGTTCAAGGGTTGGTGTCCACTGTCTCTTCCTGTGCAAGAACTAGCAGGAGGCAAAAAAAACTAGTAGGAACTAAGCTCACAACAAGCAAAAGGACATGGCTTGTCACATGGTGTTTAGTACATTTGTGGAAATCCTTGCCAAAGGATATTGTGGGATGTGCAAAGCTTACAGAAATTCAAGGGGAGATAGGGTGAACTAACAGAAAAGCTTCCACTGAAGGTTATTATGTAGAATAAACATTTTGCCTGAGAAGTCACTGAGATGCAGATACTGGATGTTGACAGAATATTACAAAGAGGAGTCAGTATGAGCTTGTGCTGATCTTACTCATTCTTAGGAAATTACAGTCATCAGTGGTGTAAGATACTGAAGATCATGGACCTTTGATATGACAAGGTATAGCCGCTCTTGTACACAGAATATATATACTCACCAAGGATTCTTGCTGTACACAGAAGGATTATGATTATAATCAGCAAGGATTATGGCACACAGCGCATACCCACGTCCTTTTACTCCCTCAGATTTTCACTCCCTTAGATCTGGGCAGAAACAGGAGCACGGAATATAAAACAAAAAAACCAAAACCGAAAAGGAAGCACAAGGCAATGCTCAAAGAAGTGAGGTTTTTGTCAAGTACTGTACAGACATATCCTGCACAATGAAATAGTGAATTACTTTATCCTTTTCCCTGAAGCTAAGTGTTGGGTTACTGTGGTTTATCCCTTTGTATTAGATTTAATATCCAGCAGCATTTACATTTGATATCTACCAGCATTTGAGAGACAAATTCCTGATGAGATGTAACTAACACTGTACAGCTACAATAGAGAGCAGCAATTATTTATTTTCAAGATGTCAGCTAGGCTTTTGCCTTTAGCTAAAGATGTGAAAGCTATAGCACACAAGAAGTCCTCAAGATGAGAAGTTATGCAAGAAAAAGAGCAAATTTAAGAATATAATGTTATAAAAAGAGTGCACAGGCATTTTTTTTTTTTGTGCTAAATTTGACCTATTTAACAATCACTGCCTTGTTGTAAACATATTCCCAAAACTAAGCACCTATTAGAGAGATATGAAGACAATAAATACTGACCACTCTGTTGCCAGGAAACAGCAAAATAAAATCTGAAGCAAGTGGATGCCCTTTAAGTTAGAGATACAATATGCAGACTTCCATTTCTGAAAATATTTGCAGTCAGAGAAGGAAGCATAAGTTAAGCCACAGTCAGAACTGTGTGGATATTATTTGCTACACCAATTACATCAAGGCTCTTGGAAGGAAAGAACTACAAGACTGGCTGAAGCTTTGGCTGCACTGGAAGTTCGGGAACAAGTCAATGACAAGAGAAATCCGACAATGTGAAGAATGACACTTGGTAGTTTCTAAGGACTCATTTAAAGCAAATAAAGGGGGAAACAAACCCCCAAGCTACAAAGAGCTACATATGAAAACGTACTGTCAACGCAATGTAGATAGGGCACTGCCTACCATCACACAAAAATAATTGTGCTTTATGCATGGAGAGATCTACAATGAAAATTAAAACTGACTCTAAAATGTTTTGGTACACACATGTGGTATTTTGCTTGCACAGCAATGGTGTTCCTGATAGTTTGGGTTCAAGTTGTGTTTGCTCTGTCATTACCTGTGCTAGAACAGCTGCTCCTGAGCCACACAGGAGGTCACCAACAAGGAAGAGCCACAGCACACAACAGTCTGTGGGACTGAACTATATTCAGAGGGGTTCTGCTATCACAGTGATTTATGCAGCAGCTGTTGTCCACAGACATTTCTCCTTTTTTACACAATCAGGCTGCTTCTTCCCCTTCTATTTATCTGACATTAGATACTGGTGTACTTGTCATCACTGCAAAGATCATGAGCAGGTTAATTCCTAGAGCAAGGAAGTAATTTTCTGCCAGGAATTCCTTATATGTGTCCTGTTCTTAACTTTTTCTCAAAATATCTGCTAATGGCCACTTTGAGAAACAATACACTCGCTTAGATGGATCTGTGATCTGGCATTTCCTACAATGTTCATATATTGGCTCAGAAAAACGTTTGACAAGTTTGCATAGGCAATGCTCCTCTCTACATTGCTTTAAAGACTAACCTTTGGATCAAATCACAGAATCATTCAGGTTGTAAAAGAACTTCAAGATCATCAAGTCCAACCATTAACCCATCTGTCCCAAGCCCATCACTAAAACATGTCCCTAAGCTCCGGACCTATATGACTAGTAAGTGATTCAACCCCCTCTCTGGGCAGCCTGTTCCAAGGCCTGATGACCCTTTCTATTAAGAAGTTTCTCCTTGTGTCCAGCCTAAACTTCCCCTGGCTCAACACCCACCTCTCTACAACCTTCTTTCAGGTAGCTGTAGACAGCAATAAGACTCCTTTCCTTCAGACTAACTGGACTCTGCTTCCTCAGCTGCTCCTCACAAGGTTTGTTCTCCAGACCTTCCACCAACCTTGTTGCCCTTCTCTGGACCTGATCCAGCACTCAATGTCTTTCTCGTATTGAGGTGTCCAAAGCTGAACCCAGTACTTCAGGTGTGGCCTCACTAGTGCCCAGTACAGGGGGATGATCCCTTCCCTACTCCTGCTGGCAGTACTATTTCCGACACAACCCAGGATGATGTTGGCCTTGAACACAGATGACCAAACCACCCTGACAGGTCAGTTTTCAAAAGAAACCACTCAGAAGAAATCTCACACACAAGATGAGTACAAAGGTTGAGGAGGAGCAAAAATTTTGTGTGGATACCTGAGAAACGCTTTCAGGAAGAAACCAGACCTCTACTGAAAAACAGTTTGTTCTTGACAAATTCATCCTTTGCACATTTACACACATCTATCAGCATCAAGTCTCCTAAGAAACTCATTTATTCAGATTTATCAGAAAACTGAACAATTTTATGCATTGATTTGGTAGGATGCAAGAAGACTGGAACCATCCACGATACTGTTATAATTCTCCAGACAAATAGCATGGTTTTTTTATTTCAACACCTTAACTTGTCAGCAAAATATTAAAATCAACTGTCATACTAAAAATGAAAATAGACATAAAACCCCATAATCTATAAACACTCTTCTTCCTGTTAAGCAAAACAGAGAAATAGATTTTATCTGCACAAAGAAGATGTGCACTTCCTTTGAAGAATGTTCGCTACCTCATGAAGTTGACGATTTTTAAATGACCAAGGGGAGCTCAGGAGGGAATTTTACATAAAAGGAAAGATGTGCTGAAGCCAGCGATGAACGGAATGCATACCTGCTCTACTGTGTAAAGACTGTGCCAGGCAAGCAGGAGTCACGAAAATGAAGAGCATACTTTAACCTCTATAATGAACACCCGTGGCTGTTCCTATCTGAGCCACACACTCATTTTTCAGTGTAGGACCACACTGAAAGCCTTGGGATTTTCCAAGAATGAGTATGGCAGTAATCCAAGTTCCTGATCTGAAAAAACCCTACAAATGGCTTTAAGGAGCTGACAGAAGAGTTTTCTGACAAACAAATGCAAAGTATAAACACACGGATTTCCAGGCTTTATTCTGTCCTTAGCTAGCTAGAGATGAGCTGAACACCAAGGGCCAAATCTTAGTTCCGCTCAAGTCAACTGGAGCTTTGCCATTGACTGTGGCTGCACTGTTTCCCCTTGAAGTCAGCTTATTCTGTGGGATCAACAGGTTTTATGCTCAAATTATACATGCTGGCAAAAAAAGAGGGGACTGCTACAGCAACCAATAACGTCCTTACTCTTAGGGGGATTGGGCTCGATGACCTTTCAAGGTCCCTTCCAATCTCTAATGTTCTGTGCTACTCTTCTCATAAAGAAGGCTGTCAGACTTGCCTTATATTTACTGTACATGGAAATGTCACTGGAGGGTGAGATGACATGTACAACCTACGACTATTTTTAAAAACTATTCTGTTGTAGAATCTTTTAAGCAGGGATGTTTAAAAAAGACCATAAAAGAGAAGAGTTAGAGCCATATGTGAGTGTGGTACAAGGTGACACACTGGAACCATAACCCCCAGCTCCTTCACAGTGCTGGATGCGACAGCCAAAGAGATCTAAAGTCTGGGTTGTGCTTATGGAGCTTTCCAGAGGCTGGCTGCAAACACAGCATGAATGTATTACAGCCTGTGCTGCCCTTGCAATACACAGCGGGGTTTAGGGAATGCTGATGTGAGAAACTCTCTTCAGTAGTGATTTACTCCAGACTGAACCCCAGGCAAGAAAAACAGAGAATCTGGAGCATTAACTCTGCTACTTACAGTAAGCCAGTGTGTTTGCACTCATACCATCACACACACTTTTGATTAAAAAAAAAAAAAAAAAGGTGGTAATTTCCTCCTAAAACATCAAAATACCTGTAGACTATAAAAATTCTGTTAATGCTTTCCTTGTCTGAAGAAGTCATAAAAGCTTTCAGGCATGTTCTGAGTAATGCAATGTATTTGCAGACACGCTCATGACAATACTACTCAATCTCCTCCGATAAAGCAGAGCTTCCACATCATTCATTTTCAAATTCCCAATTGTATTAGCCTGCATTTTCCAAGGAGGATTTTGTTTTTCCTCTCCTATCCGTTTGTCTTTCCTCATAATAATAAACACTTGTAGCTCTATCACACGTAAGCTCCACAAACACAATATTTACTCTCTCCTTATTCAGCAAGACACTACAGTTTTAAGTCGTAAAAAACTCCTCAGTTTCTGTATTATTTTTGTTTGACACTCCCTCTGTGACACAAAGACCTACAAAATTTCAATGTGAAATGAGTAAGTTCCAATAGGGAGACACTTCTCTTGGATTTTTTTTGTTCTCGTGTATTTTATATCCCTGAAGGAGTAATTACTCAAGTATAGGGTTAAGTTAATAAAAGTGCAGCAACTTTTTCTGTCAGCGCAGAAACAAATGCCATTGTGAGTTCAGTTACTTTTTCAGCAACAGCCTCAGACTTCAGGAATGGAAAACTGAGTAACAGAACATTACTCACCTCTAACTCTTCTAAAATAATTGCTACTTTGACAATCAGAAGGCAGGAAGCAACCTCAGTTTAAAAAGTTTTCTGATAAACGGCATCTTCAAGTCTGCAGATACAACCAGCTCACAGAGATTTCTTGTCTTCTACACAGTGGCTCATTACTTTTCTATTCCTGACAGGGTCATGTGGAGCATCAGGAGGATTTCTGAATTCCAACTGTGGTCTTAAGCAAACAAGTTGTATTTAAAATAATCTCTAACCACAAAATCACTTCCCTCTTACTCACACAAAACCTAGTCAGACTTAGCAAATCTCTAGCTGGACTGTGTAAAAGACAACAAAGCAACACAGGAAGTTCTAAAATTGCCTCCCATAGGAGAGCTAAAAATCAGAACGATCACCATTTGATCCATATGCAAGATAGCAATATGATCAGGAACATACTAGAAGGCTTAAAGCTGCAAGCTGGCTTTATACACAAAGCTATGCAGGCAAGAAAGCATGTTCTGTAAAACTGCCTACTTACAAAGCAAGCATGCAATCATGGATAGAACAAAAGAACACAGCACTCGGTACAGGGATGTAAGCAAGCTTCAAGGAATGCCACATAAGAAATCCTGAGCCATGGCTTTTATGCTGCTGAAGTTGGGCCCACAGTTCTCTAGCAGCACCTGATCAGCCTTCTATCACAGCTGGTGTCTGTATCAGCCCATAATTTTTGCCCTTTAGAAAACCTCTCCATGTATTTTCCCTGCTTAAGTCTCATTTTGCTGCAATGACTGAAGCAACAGTTCTACCTGTACGGTTAAACAGAAGTATAAAAGCAGAAGGTGAAAGGGTGCTGCTGGAAGCCTGCAGAGCTCACTGCTGTAGTAGAACTTTGGAACAGAGGTATGAATCTGCATCCAGTGCTGTCTAAATGCCCTGAACCACCATCTTCTGAATACAGGCATGTAGGCTCCACAGAGCTGCTCAGTTTTTTATCCCTGCAGGTATCTGAGTGGGTGGTGAAAAATCTGGAACCTCAATATATAGAATGACATTGCTGACTTGCTTCCTGGGGCATCTGCAATGGTGCCTGCAGAGTATTCTGGCCCTGGAGCAATGGACAGATGCAACAAATAACTGTGCACTGGATGCAGACAGATGCAGTATGGTCTAGGGGAAATTTAACGCATCTATATTTGAGCAATTGCAGGACCCAAAACATGAGCAGTGCCCTCCACCTTCTTGTTATGGCACATTTTTTGGTCCTTTTCTATAGGTCTAAAGTTTACTGAACAGTAATTCCAGGCTCAAAAGTATTATATGGCCAATGATGGGTAAAAACAGATGGAAGAGACGTAAAGTGCAGTGTTTTGACCTAACCAGATAATGACTGGCTACGTGAGGCTGCAGTGGCCTGGATTCAGAGACCCTGATTACTCCATCTACACATATTGGGTCACACCCAGCTTGTACAGGCAACTTGAATCTTGGCATTTGCAAATCAGTCTGCATTGCTGGTTCAGAGATTTCAACTGAAATGAACATTTCTTTGTATTTTGCTACTTTTCAAGCGCAAGTAAAGTGAGGAAAAAAATAATCTCAACATCCTACTGAAACGTTACTCATCAAGACAGGTGAAATCTTTCTTGATGCACCTTCTGGTACATGAACAGATATGTGATTAGCACAGGGTAATTAGCATGGAGCACACAAAGGTCTTAATAGCTATTTGCTAGCCTTGAGGAATGGTGTGATCCATAAATCCCGGACCACATTTCCAGCTCAAAAAGGGAGAATATTTTACCAGAACCAGTTGGGGTTTTTTTTCTAGGGACTGGCTTCATGTCTGACTTCCCATTGTCTGGGCCATTCATAACTGTCTCCAGATCCCAGACTCATTCTTCACTGTGCTATCGCAGTCAGAGTTCAGCTAATTCATTTTCTGAATCCTAGTCTTTCCTTTTCCTCCTAAAACCAACAGGAAATTATTAGGAACTAAGTTTGTAAGTCTATCTCCCATCAAAATCAATAGAATTGGTATGTATCACGGGAAATTTTTTTTCCTGACCGATTATTTAAAAGAGAAAATCAGCTGGTAAAAAGAAGCAAACATTTAGCAGAATTTAGCATTTAGTTCCTGAGAACAGCCAAGAATTTTTAGCCAAAAGAGATCAAGATGAATGACAGAATCAGAGGAAATGCAATAACACAGTGTCAAGGCAATCATTCTGGACTGATCATCCGAGTTTCCGAAATAATTGTTGATAAGAAAAAGGGTTAAGAACAAACACAAAGCATCGCAGACCACCTTTGCCAAAACTGAGGTACATTATGCCGGTTACTCAGAGTTTGTATTGCTGATCCTTCCTCACAAATCCAGCAGCAGCCACACGTAAGGCCAGGAGAGCAATCTGACCAGCTAAATATAAACCTGTTATTTGTCAGAATCCATATGGAAGGTTGTCTTTGCTTTGTTCCGGTTGTGTCTCTAAGAATATTATTTTAGAAAAGTTTACGATGAATCACAAAGACAGACTGTTCCTGAGAAACTTTTTTCCCCAGTAGACTATTAGCCCGATATTGTTGCTATTAATATTAATTGTGCTTTTGCTGTGGCTAAAAATGAATTAAACATTGTATTAGGCCTCTGAACACAATGACTAGAGGTAGTGCCCATAGGTGATACGTCCAATACCTGTTACTGATCAAAACATCTTTCTTTGCATTAGCAACTGTTCCCATCACCTAATGAAAATAATTAGGATCATCTATTGAAAAGCTGATCCTACTGGTTATATCCCTTTTCCAGTTCTATATATTCAGGAGCAGCACAGTCATGCACTCTACAGAGCACAGCCCATGCACCAACAAACTCCTCCTTTAAGAGTGATTAAATATTTGTGGTTTCCAATGTTTTCTCTTTGAAGAAGTAAAAAAGAAGGATCTGTCAAAGTGCTGGGATTATGAATTATCTGCTCACAAATTCACTCCTCCCCCTCACAATGGTATCAGAAACTGTTTCTAAACAAACACACTTCAACAAGACTTGGATTGATAGCCCTCTATGAGCACAGCAGGCAAATTACAACACAGGAATTTGGTTTCAAGCGAAATTATTCAGTAACATCCTTGAACTTGGCATTCTGCTGCCACTTGAAGATCAGCATCACTATTTTTGTTGCTTGGTCACATGCAGCTTCTTAAGTACTTTGCCTTGTGTACCCCACCTCCATTCTTCCTTTCCTAACACATGTAGTCAATCCAGACCGTAAACAATGGCAATTCAAGATGACAGAGTTCACATTGGATAAAAGAATTAGCTGTTGCTAATGTTCTGCTTTGCATATGTTCCACAAGCTTTCATGGAGGCTTTAAGCTTAAATCTCTTCTGTGAGCTTCTGTAAAGCTTTAATTGGTTTTTTGAACATAAAATCCCGACCAGTATGGGTTTGGGTTTTTTTTCTGTCTTACTGGATTTGCTGGCTTTTAAGCCTAATTCGAGCTGCATCCTACATGCTGTATGATTGCTGCTTTTACACACCTGGGGCTGGTCCACAATTCCCTTTGTATTCAAAACCATAAATCACTACAGCTTTTCTGTACCAACCAAAGAATTGCTAGGACTTCCCTACATTAGTCCTTGCAAGGTGGTACCTCTCTCTGCAAAGCAGCTCCAGTGCCCTCCCGACAAATGGCCATTGCTCAGTATTTAGAATCATTTTAGTTGAAAAAGACCTCTAAGATCACAGAGTCCAACCATTAACCCAACTGTCCCAAGCCCACTACTAAACCAGGTCTCTAAGCTCCAGATCTCCACAACTTCTAAACATGTCCAGGGATGGCGATTCAACCCCTCCCTGGGTAGCCTGTTCCAAGGCCTGATGATCCTTTCCAGGAAAAGTTTTTCCCTCATGTCCAACCTAAACTTCCCCCAGAGCAACTTGAGGCCATTTCCTCCTGCCCCTCATTACTTAGAGAAGAGACTAACCCCCAACTCTCTGCAACCTCTTTTCAGGTAGCTGTAGACAGCAGTAAGGTCTCCCCTCAGCCTCCTTCTCTTCAGACTACCATTATTAATGCTAAATCTAAAAGCAAGACAGAGCTCTTCTACCCCAAATAAGCACCTACCCACAAGGCTAGAAAAACATTTTATCTTACAGTCCCTTCTAATGACCTGTCTCCTGGGGAGAGACCCTTGGAACTCCTGGTGAAAAGACAGTAGACACTGCACAATAGCTTAGAAGAAGAGCACCTCACAGAGTAATTTGTGCCCCTTCAGCTGCGTGGCTATTCCCAGCCTTCATCTTCCTCACACATCTCTGGCCATTGGAGTGCAGTGACAGGTCCTAGGCAACATGTGGTCTCTAACACAGAGATCACATCTTCAATCTGCTTTCTCTTGGAGCCAAAGTGAAGGGGCTGTGCTGGGAGATGGTGCAGCTTCTGCTCTGGGCAGGTCTGCTTGTCCACCTTGAATTGCCCTTGAGCTTCCTGGGAGCATCATTAAAATTACCAGGGAAACTGCTCAGACTGAAAATCAGCAGCAGTAGCCAGGTGCATCTGCACTGGTATGGCTGTGAATCAATGATCTCTGCTGCTCAAATACTTCCACTGTTGGGGAAAGCACAGTTTATTACACCTGCTATCCACATACAAGATCACCCTCTACAATCCACCTAGGAAGAAATCTCATTAACCAACAGAGTTTTTGCCTATTCCTGAATCACCTTCCTGAGAGCAGATGCCAGATACTTTATAAAGGGGTTTATGAGCCTGCAGATTGAAGTCTAGAGGGAAAATCCTGCAGATCAGCAAACCACAGCTGCTGAGCAGCATGTCCTCCAAATACTTGCCAGCCCTCCATGCTGAAGGACAACTGGGCCTCTGACAGGCCCCATATTTTCAAATCAAAGCCTCAGCAGACAGGAGCTGTTCTTGCAATTTGTTTAAGCAAATCAAAGGAGCTGGCAATGCTGCATCAACACAACAGTAAAACTAAGATAAGAAAGAACACAGCGAGTGGGGAATGGGTGGACAAGGAAAAGGGTGGCCAGCAGGGAACCGAACAGTGCACAATGCACAGGAGGAGGGAAATGACTGAAAAAAATGTCAAAGAGAAGAGATGGCACCTAGTGAGCTCCAGTGTTTTCAAATCACTTCTAAAAAATAGTTTATATAATTTTTTTAAAAGCCTTAAATTATTGGAGCAATTGTACTGCTCTGATTCTAGATAAACTTGTATAATGATGGAAATTGAAAGGGCTGCGTTTCTTAAATGCTGTTACTGCTGGATATTGTCACTTCAATTTATGCAAAAACACCCCAAACCCCGTGGGCAAAATGGAAGCTGCTGAAACATTACTCATATACTTATCCCCAGAGTCTTCCAGAAACTCCTTCTGTACTTTAAATGAAGCATGTGAATAATTACTGCAGCATGAGGAGCTAAGATTTTTATTTTTCACTTTCAAAAGGTTTAGTTCCATCACAACAAAGCAGAACAGCCTTAAAAAAAGGAAAGACATCCTGATTTGCAGCCTTTTAGCAGGGTTACGGTGAACTTCTGAAAAACAAATAGAGCAGATTCCTTTTGAGAGGCTCCTGAATTCATGCACAGATGAAAATTCACAAAAGCACTTAAGTGACAGGGAAGCACAAGCCCCAGAGCTCTCATCTGCACTGGAGATCTTGCTGTCCTGCTGGAGAGCTGTAGATCAGCAGCTTCCCTGACACACTGAAGTGCAGGAATATGCAGAGCAGTAGTGGCTACAAATAGTGCACACACCATTTACTTCTCACTTGGTCTACTCTTTCTGGGATACAGATACTAATGAAGCTCTGGAACTCTATTTAGACAAGCATTTTAAACCAAAAGTGAGTAGGAAAAATAACTCTACATGATAGGAAGCTTTAGAAAACTCCAAAGAACATGAGACTTTCACAATTACAAATTTTAATGTGTAGACATTACACCTTTCTGTTCATAAAACACAGAGAGTAAGGAGTTTTATTCAGGGTGTGAAAATGTGTGGAAGAAATTCACTGGGAAAATATAATAGCAAATTATGAAGCACAAACTTATGAGAATAAGTCCTGGCAGTGAGCAGGGACATCTTCAACTAGATCAGGCTGCTCAGAGCTCTGTCCAACCTATCTGGAAAGTTTCAAGTTATATGGCTTCTATCACCTCTATGGGCACTCTAGTACTCCAGGTGCGGTCTCATCAGAGCAGAGAAGAGGGGTGAAGTCACCTCTCTCAACCTACTGGGCACACTTTTTTTCATGCAGACCAGCATACAGTTGGCTTTCTGGGCTGCAAACACACATTGTCAGTTTACATGCAGCTTTTCATTGACCAGCACACCCAAGTACTTCTCTGCAGGGTTGCTCAGAAGCCCATCACTGCCCAGTCTGGACCAGTCCTGAGAACTGCCCTGAACAAAGTACAGGGTCTTGCTCTTAGCCTTGTTGAGACTCATAAGGTTCAGACAGACCCACTTCTTAAGCTCAAGTTCCTCTGGATAGCATCCCATCTCTTAGGTGTGTCAACCACACCACTCAGCTTGGTGACACCTACAAACTTGCAGTCAATACCACTGATGAAGATATTAAACTGCACTGGTGCCAGTATGGACCCATAAGGAACATCAGTTGTCACCAGCCTCCATCTGGATATCAAACTGTTGACTACTACCCTTTGGATTGGCACCATAAACCCAACTCCTTGTCCACTGAACAGTCCATCCATCAAATCAATATCTCTCTAATCTATAGAGGATGTTGTAGGGGACTGTGTCAAAGGCTTTACAGAAGCCCAGATAAACAACATCCATAGCTTTTCCTTTGTCTACTGATGTGGTCATTCCATCACAGAAAGCCACTAGATTGGTTAGGCAGGAGTTGTCCTGACCCTTTTTCCTCTTGCCTTGACTTTTATCCCTCAGAACTGCGAACTCCACCAGACTGTGATCACTGCAGCCCCAGATTACTCCAGTCTTAATGTCACTCTCTTACCAGCAAAACTTACCAGGAAACCAGAGTTACCTTCTTCTTACCAGCAAAAGAACCTTTCTCAACATAAAAAAACTATGGTATTGTTTTTGTCTTAGTCTACCATGAAAAAAGTAAAAATAAACAGATTTTTTAAAAGTGAACAAGAAAGGGCTGATGCCTGTGTCAGATAGCAAGTATATTAGTACCTGTGACTTCTCCACACACTGCAGACCTACAGACCACTCTGCCGCAACTACAGCAAGATGCACCAGGCATTAAGCAGGCAAAAGACAATACAGAATTTCCCCACGTACTGAAAATTTCATTTCTCTAGTATTAGAATAGTTTTTAAAATCTCCATCATTTTTTCACCATTTCAGCACTCAAACTGCTCCTTGGGATTAAAGCCAGACAGGAGGAATTTGCGTCAATGGGCACCTGTTACAGTTCACTCTCCCCTGTTCCCTGTTCAGCAGCATAATTTCCCTGGGTGATGGCGTACTTGTCTTTCCTGGTTCACTTGGTACCCAATACACAATTTCTACACTAGGGAAGACAGAAACAGCTGGCCAAATACCAACTTAATTCATGCTGTCTCACCAACCCCTTGATGGGAAGGCTGGATGCTGTTCAACAAGCAAGGGCCTGAGTGCTGTTGAGCAAACCCATAATACTAACACAGAATAAGTAGTATTTCTGCAGAAACATGGGCTGCTGTGGATCATAAGGTGAAGAGAAGTCATCATGACCATGCTGGTGTCTGCATAAAGAGAAGGATGGTGATGAAAGAGTCCTGGGAACATGTTAAGTACATCTAGCACCAGTACGCTTAGATTGCTTTCCACCACAGTGAGGCTATGGCTGGGAGGGTGCCCCCAGGCACATAGGGTGATCTACCTGCAGAATCCTCCAGCAACTAGAGCTCTACACTTGAGGTGTGCGCTAGGCACAGCAACCGGCATGTCCTTCACTGCTGGTTAAAGTGCCATATGGGCAACCTGAGCAGACTGCAGCAGGTCCCTCTTTGCACTGCAGCAGCTGGGGAAGGAGCTGTACACACTGAGCACAGGTAAGGTCATAGCTGGAGTAGCTCTCAACAACAGTGCACACCATCTGGCCACAACACAGAGGAAAACAGTGAAAATGATCAGAAGTCTAGAAACGGTGACCTACAAAGAGAAGTCAAAGGGATGTGAAATCAGAGAGAGGAGACAGAGGTAGGTACCTTAACTGCCTGCTCAAACATTAAAAGGGGGAAGGGAATAGTGATCTGCAACCCACAGTGGGAAAGACAAAGAGTGAGCTTCAGTCACAGCCACATAGATCTAGGTTTGATACCTGTGATTAACTATTCACCACCTTGCTATATGACAAGAGCAAGCATGGGTGTAGCCCAGCTAAATGCTCAGCAGCACTGGCAGTCCTCAAAGTCCAATGAACTTTCTATAGAGATGACTCCTCTTGCAAGCATTCTCCTCAGAAAGGCTGGATAAACAACTGACAATTTGTGCAACTGATTCCATGGCAAATTGATCTTTTAGTTAATGATGTCTGCCTTCTGTGAAGGTGGACGTGTTCATGTGAGCAGAAATCTAGATGAGTTAGAGGTGGACTTCCAATTTGGACCACAGCTGGTGACGATGAAACACTGGTGCTGCCCACCACTAGTGAAGAGCAGCGTTCTCTGCTTTTTCTCCCCTGGTTGCTGAGCAACCACAGAATCTTTAACATCTGTAAACGCAGCAAATACCTTATTTTGGGCCATTTTAATATTCAACCTGGTGAAGAGCTGATTCATCAGCACTTTCTTTCAGATGGGTATAATTAAGCTTTGCACTACAGCATAAGCCTCTGGGACTGGTAGTAGGTTGAAATTACAGAAAAAACAATGGTAGGAAAAAAGCACAGGTTGAGCACCATTTGAAAGGGGACTGACACATTGCTCATTCTTCACCGTCACATGGACTAGGCAAATATCACAATGGCACTTCACAGAATGGGATTCCTTAGATACACACATTGAGTTTTTTTTGCATGCTTGTTATTCAATTTCTCCCTGCAAAACAAGTGCAAGAGATGAAGAAACATAAAAGGTACATGATATAACGGTCGTGACTAAACTGATTGACAGCGCAGGGCATGCATAATTGCACTCCTGCTTAGTATCTCTCAACATCTCTTGAAAAACAACAGGCAAGCCCAATTAATAACCATGTGGATATTTATTTCTCCCCCTACACAGCAACAATTATATGACCAACTGCAGTGTCATGCACTATCATTAATCTCCTCTGCAATGCTCCAGCTCCTCCACAATTCATTCTAAAAGTACTAACAGAAGTTTTGCTGCAGTGGTGTAACCTTTCCTTATTTCCAGGTCTTTCTTCACGGTGCTGCCTGCCTGTCCTACCACAGAGCAGTGGAAGAGAACGCACACTTACGGGCTCACTCACTCCCATGCCAAGCTTTGGTGACAGTGGGTTTATGCAAGGAGAATGCTCTGCAAATATGACTGTGTTGAGGGCCTGCATACTGCAGCTCTTGCCAAGCCTGCCTATGAGTGACATCTAAAAGTTATGCACAAAATATGTCCAAGATATGCCCTAAACAACAGTCACTGGCTTGAAATGGCAAATGGAAAATAGGGAAGTACCGGTTTAGTTTATTTTAAAGAAACCTTCTAAGCTATCACCAGTTTCTTCAGGAGTACTGGGCACTTAGTTGAACAGTTTGTGCTTATTTACTGGTTTTGAAAAGCCCTTTCTGCACACTCCTTATCCTTGGTGTTGTCTGCTCTCCAAACCACAATGTTACTACTCTTGGTTAACTGGTTGGTACCATGGAGCGGAGGACAACGTCCACAGATGAGGCTGCCACAGAAATCAGGCCTTCTGGTGAACACAGGAAATCAGGACAATCACTGTTCCAAGAGTAAGAAGCTAGAAGCTTCTTAAGAAGCTAGTTGGGGTAGTATGAGTTGAAGCCCAACAAAGAGACAAAGATTTATGCCTCAGACTTCTGAAGGTATTTCAACATCAGCAGTTTACTCAGCTCCCATCTTTTGCAGAAATCCTTTGTATCATTTTGCAAATGGCAAAGAGGCAGATCTAAAATACAAGCAACATCAAAGAAAACCTGACTCCTCAGAGCTTTCATCTTTCATGCCCCTTGCTCCAGGAAGAGGTGAAAGCAACAGAAAGAAAAGCTCCTACTCCTGCAGCTTGATCACATTTTTCACATCCTCATGACAACACAACGTTTTCCCAAGCTTTCACTGTGCTTGATAAGAAACAGCCCTTGGATGTGTTTCAGATATAACTGGCAGATGGGAGGTCTCCCGGTTTCTATAAAGGCAGCTGCCCCACATGGTGTAAGTAAGGGAATATGCTAAGCCACTCTTCTTCCCTGGAAAAAGGCCCTAAAATTAAACACAAAATTCAGCTTTGCCATCTCCTGGTCTAGCACAGCTCCTTTTACATTTTTCCGTGGCAGTGAAACTGAGTCTTTGCACAGCAGATGCTCCTCCATATTACCCAGCAATATTTACAGGCTTCATTTACTGCAAAAATGACTCCACTATTAGTTAGGAAGTGAACTAAAGTAATAGAGAACCTCTGCAATATTACAGTAAGAATAACAGCTTCTAGTTTCAACCTCAGGACAAAAAGATATGCCGTCAGTCATGATTATGGGTAAAACCTCATTATTCATTGCATTCAACGGTCTGGAAATCAAAGCAAGCTTGGCTATTTGCAGCAAATACCTAGACAGGCTCATTCTTTCCTTCACTTGCTCAGGCTTTCAGTGTCCTTGATCCATTTGCTTTGTGTCAGCCCATGCCACCTGGATATAAATCTCTCCTAGCTTCTACTTTTTACATTGCCTTTTAATAATTTATAAGACCCTGCAGAAAGGCACAGCTTATTTATGCTCCTGCAAACGGAACGGGATCCATTTTTTTTAAACATGCCATGGGTAGCACACATCAGCTCTTCCTCAATGTCATTTCCTCCAGAATGCAGGGCTCAGTAGTTGCATTACAAATGGTATGGAACTGCCAGCTAACCAAAGACATATGACTCCAGCAAGACCTCCTGAAGCATTTCCTTCCAATAGGTGCAATGCTTCACAGACAGAACCACACATCAGATGTGGTCTTCAACATGCTTCTCACAGGCAGAGCTGACTCTGGTAATCAGTGTGGAAAACAGCAGAATCACAATCCATTTACTACTTCCAGAGACATAAATGCTAAAATAAGAGAGCATCAGTGTCGTACTTGTATCCTTTCTTCCTTTATTTCACAGAATCATTTAGTCTGGAAGGTTCTCAGTGACCATCTAGTTCCAATCCCCCTGACATGGGTAAGAACACTTCTCTGGTTGTCCAGAGCCCCATCCAACCTGGCCTTGAACACTTCCAGGGGTGGAGCATCCACAACCTCCCTGGGCAACCTGAATTTAAGCATTTTTCTTAAGCTAAAAAATTTTTAATCATAGATTAATTTCTGCTAGGCTTCACTTACAAGCTGATCCTCTCCAGCCACCAAACACAAATACTTTTTTTACCCTTGTGTTCATTCAAGTTTGACCATACGCCAATGAAATGACGGTCAGAACCAGACAAAGTATATATATATTCAGTTCAATTCCATCATTGCATCAATTGCTTGTTTCCCAGGACGGGCTGATGATGCATGAACAGACACTTACTTCTCCATCAGCACATCCTGCTGTAAATTCACAGTATTTTTCCCTACTCTCAGACTAGACTACTATGTCTCAGACGTTTTCTTCTTTCTACCAAGTATCTGTGTGAAAAACACTTTTCTGAAGATGTATCAAGTAAAACTCTCATGAGTGGGGATGCAATGATGTCACTTTCCAAATTCAACAGTATTTCTGCCCATATTTCTAAATGTTTTGGGTACTGTCCATATTACTTATCTGTCCCTGCTGATGTTCAGTAGAGTTTGTATGAAATGCGTGTCTCTGTCAGCAATATATCACTCTCTCTAATGAATGATCATGAGATGATGGGTTGAGATCCTACACAGAGTAAGTAGGATTAGAACCCTGGACTTCAGGAGAGCTTACTGTAGCACCTTCAAGGACCTCCCTGGACGAATCCCATGGATTAGGGCTCTAGAAGGCAGGGAGGTCCAAGAGAGATGGTTAATATTCAGGCACCAAATGCTCCAAACTCCAGATCAGTGTATCCCCTTATGTAAGAAATCAAGCAAACAAGACAGGAGACCTGCATGGATAAGCAAAGAGGTTCTGGAAAAATTCAACTGGAAAAAGGAAGATGACATAATGTGGAAAAAGGGACTGGCCACTTTGGAGGAATACAGAAGCCTTGTCAGAGTATGCGAGGGTGCAACAAGGAAGGCTCAAGCCCTTCTGGAAGAAAACTGAAAAGGGAAGTCAAAGACAATAAGAAGAGCTTCTTCAAGTACATCAGTAGTGAGATTAGGCCCTCTGCTGTATGAGGTGACAGAGGGTACAGAGGAGACTGAGTTACTGACTGCCTTCTTCGCATCCATTTTTACTGCTAATGCTGGTCCTCAGGAACCCCGTTCCCTGGTGATAAAAGATAATGTCTGGAGAAAGGACATTATCTGATTCCTTGTTTGAGGAGGATCAGGTTAGAGATCATTTGGGGAACCTGGACATTCATAGATCCATGGACCCTGACAGGAGATACCCATGAGTGCTGAGGAAGCTGGCAGATGTTATTGCTAAGCCATCCTCCCATCATCTTTGAAAAATCATGGAGAACAGGACAGGTGCCTAAGGACTGGAGGATACTCAATGCCACTCTAGTCTTTAGAAAGCTTCCAAAAATCTCTGTGGAAACATTTTCATGTGGTTGTGCTCTGCTCATCTCTGCTTTCTTCTGTCTCATGTAAACCCAAACTGATGTCTCAGCACCAGGAGGTGGCTGATGTGGCACTAGAGCAGCCAGAACATACCTAAATTAACCCCACATCCATGGGGCATAGGAACTGAGGAGTCCGTCCATGAGGCACTTGCCACAGCATGTTCACAGCACAGGTGAACAAAGCTTGGAGAGAAACCCCTTGAGTGGCAAAGAGTCCTTGATGCTCTGGTACCTCAGAAACACCAGTCTGCAGCCTCGCTGCCAGCTCTTCCACAGCCTCTCCACATACTGGCTGTGCTTTTACCTTACACTTTCACAAATTCCATGAGTGACAGTAGTTTGAGGCAGTTTCAGGTAACTGATAGGAGATTGTAAGCAAGGTGAAGGTTGGTATTTTCTCCAAAGTAACAAGCAATAGAGTGAGAGGAAATGCCCTGAAGTTGCACCAGGCAAAGTTTAGATTTGAATATTAGGAAAAAATTCTGTACCAAAAGTGTTGCCAAGCATTAGAACAGGCTGCCCAGGAAAGCAGCTGAGTTGTCATCCCTGGAGGGATTTGAAAAACAGGTAAAATATGGTAACTGCAAACAGGGTTTAATGGTTCACTCAGCAATGCTGGGTTAATGGTTAGACTTGATGATCTTAATGGTCTTTTCCAACCCAAATGATTCTGTATTTCTTTTTGCCATGTCCATGGGCAAAGGTACTACGGAGCAATGTTCATTCAGATCCTCTGATGCCTCCAGAGAGCAGTGTGACCCTTTTTTTAAATATTAATCTTCAAGCTTCCTCTTTTCATTTTTGCTCATGAAACACAAAGAGAGGGAGAGCAAGGGGATCTATTTGCTCAGGTACAGCTGGCTTCTGTTCCAGTGGGGAAAAACCAGTACAATCAGTGCCAAACAACAGATGCCTGTTGAAAAATAGAGGAAATAGCATGAGCAAGCACAGTGTGCCTACTCTCCTCGCATGTTTCGGACAGCAGACATCTATGATCGTGACAAGTTAGAGGCTGCATCTTGACTGACACAAGCAACAGGGCTGTTACCTATAAAAGTCTTGTTCTTTCTCTAACATGTCCTGTTCCTTTCTGGCTTCTGTATCTCCTGTGTCACTGAGGTGTATAATCTTAAGACAAGGATGCCAGAAAGAAACAAACTATAAAACTCAACCAGACTTTTCATGACTGCTTGAAATTTGCTGCCTGATCATTTCATTGAGATGAATAATGGTCTCATGACTTGTTTATAGGTTTCTAACATTGACCTATTCTTCTCATGTTGTATGGTCTTTATCTAATTAGTGTTTCCTCAGATGAAAGCTGCATTAATGTTTTTTTCTCCCAACTAACTTATAAAAAAAGCCATGAAAGCCTAACAAGTTATAGGTACAATGACACACAGTAATTTAAATAGTGATGAAACTTACCCAGAGTCTTAATTCTTAGAGTTGTTGCTTAACATTAATGATTATTAATCTTTTATATGTTAAGGCTTTACACACTGGTTTTGCATGAAAACAGCAATTTGATACAGGCATTGCAAAACCAGCACAGAATTTTGTTAATTGAACTGCCCTAAGTGAAGTGGATCCTTTGGGGCAAAAAGCTAACTTACCATAACATATCTTGAATTTTAAAATAGGTAACTCTGCGGAGAAATTAATTTCCTGTAACGAGCTGAACAATAGACTGTGTCCAGTTACCATCTCATTGAAGAGCTACTACATCCTTTAAAAAATGTTACATCTTCATTCACAGACCAGAAAATAAACTGGATTTTATAGTCTTATCTTAAATGTCTAAGCTTGCTCATTTGCTTTATTCAATCAAGAGAAAATTCTTTACAGTCTCCCAGAAAAAACAACTACAAACACTTAAAGTGGACTCAGCCATACAAAATAATGCAGCCCTGCTTACACAGGCAGGGACCTCCACCTCCTTCATGACTGACTTTTCTTAGAACTTCAACAGCAAACAAGGCTGTTACACTGACATGCTTTCAAAATTAATTTGGAATTCTCTTAATAAATGATAATGTGTTTAGTTAGGCATAATTAAAATTCCATACTTGTTCTTAATCAGACTTAAGAGATTTTTTCATAGCACTTCGGATTACAAAAGTTACATATTTGAATAACAAAATGCTTATATTTAATTACCTATATAAAGAAAACATTTACTGCAGTTTATCATATCCATTACTAACAAGCCTAAGACTAAGGCAAGAACCCTCCATGCTGAAGTTGAGGAAGGATTCAACTTCATTTAAGAATGTAAGGAGATCCAATAAATGCCAAAAGCACAAGGAAGATGCGTAACATGCAGTCCCCTAAAAAACACTGGGAAATGCCAAGACTGCTTCAGGCTTTTATAAAACTCATCTTTGTTGTAAAAGAAGGAAAATGCAATGCAGTGCTGCCAATCAAACAAGTACTTGTCTGGACCTCCAGAGTCTCCCACACTCAGTTGTCACATCAGAATGTTTCCAAATTGAAGCACAACGTAATCACTGCAAAGGTCTTTATAGATAGCTTCAGCAGGCATATCCCTACTCCAATAAAACAGAAATCCTGGAACATGGGTCATCAAACCTGACACAGAACAAGAGAAACATGTTCCTTGCAGCAGCCATCATAATGCAGAAGCCTGAACACCAAGAAAAGAAACCCTCTCAGTTCATTCCTCCTGCAACGTGCTCCCTTCCCTGTGCAACGCGTGGAAGTATTAAACAATGGGAAAAAAATCATACAGGATGGAGCCATCATCAGCAAAAACCAGAGGTGGAAGAAGCCATCACTCAAGCTGTTTACTTCCCTTGCTGGGTTGCTGCTGTTCCCTGCACATACCTGGTTCACAGGCCAACTGACCAGGTGTTAAGAAAAAACACTGCCAAGAAAAAGCATTGGATGTAGTTCCCTTCCTCTTGAACTTACATTTGTGGACAACAAAGACATGGCTTCAGTGTGCTTATAAAAAACCCCAAAAACCACTTCCCGTCATTAGTCACTTGATATTTCAGTCTGCAACTGCACAAGGCTTGATGCTATCAATTTATGTTCCTGCACTTCACACTTCTACCCTAGGAAAGAACATGGCTTGTCAAATAAATCTTAGTAATTAACGTGATATAATCTTTCTGAATGCACTAGTCACCTTGGAATCAGTCAAACGGAGTTTCAAAAGAATCTGTAAGAGATCCAAGTTGCAGAGCAGTGTGCAGGTCAAATCCAGACTCTGCCCTGATTTAAGATCACTCATGTCACAACCTGATTGTCACATCTTCCCCCCAAGTGGCTTGAAAATGTCCAAAACTACCTTGCAGAACACATGAAAAGACCATTCTTCTGCTGGTCATTATCTAACAAACTTCTGTGGCAAATCCAAACACCCCATCTCGTATTTATAGATGTTATAAACAGGAAAGTTCCCTCTATTACCTTTTTCTGCTAAAGAAAAGAGAAACATTTACGCAACTAGAACAGATGTTTCTTCTCCAGCAAAATCAGGAGAACCCAAACGCTTTGTCTGACTCCGTGAGGTAGTGTCCATTAAATACCAAACCACCCACAGCCCCTCCCTCCCAGCCGTGTCACAAGGTTTGCCTGGTTGGCAGGTGTACGGGTTCCCCATGTCAGATGAGATCCTTGGCAGAACCCATATAGATTTATAAGTGGGCAGAACCTATTAATATTTATACTGTGATAATGTTCAAAATCCAGCTGAACTGATATACTACAGTACATACAGCAAAAGCACTGTCCCCCAACAGCATGCAATCTAAACAGGATAAAAGGAGAGTTTAGCAACAGGACAAATACTTCCTTCTTAATTGGTTTTGATCTTGTCTTATTAAAAAAACCCCAATGCATTTCAATTTTATTGGTATTAAACACTCCAGCAGAGAATTTTGACTCACTAACATACTACAGACATTATAAACGCAAGTGTTCTTGCTTCCCTAATGACACTTGCCATTCACAAGTCATTTTCTATTGATACTTTTATTCCGACAAGTATGAAGATGTGCATATGGCTTCATGTTAGTCTCAATTAATCATCTGTTAGAAGTTAGTTCTTATTTATTTCCACATTCAGCTGCTACAGTCTTGAAGCACACTGTAAGTCTATTAAACTGGTTAAATCTGTCCAAACAATTTATTCAGTTCTTACACTGAAAATACTAGTAAGGCTACAGTGAGATAATCTACATTTGACCTATGATCAGACATGGAAATGTTGTTTTTAAGCAGCTTTTAGAAAACCCTAAAACACAGTGTGTCACTGGTTAGGAACAATCCCATAAGGTAATGAAATTTAAGCACACTTACAGATAATTGAAAAACTGAACTACATTAAAGATCAAGTAATGCTATTAAAAGATCAAGATATATAAAGATCAAGAAGATGCTATTGTGAAACAGAACAAGTAATGTTTCACTGACGTTGTACATTCAAATATCTATCCACAATTTTCAACAGCTTAGGTGTGTGACCAGTTTGGTTCGTACCTAAGGGACATGAATGTCCATGCACGTGAACTATGTATTTTTGTATAGGCCTCCCTATTACAGAAAAAACACACATTTTTATTTGATCTGGGACGTAGGCTGAGACAAAAAATCAGTCCATCTTCTGTTGGTACTTGTGAAAATTAAAATTTACCTTTCTCATCTTCCTGTCCCTTATCAAAACTATACGGTATGCCCAGGGAGCAGCATAGTCACATTTACATTTTCAAGACACAGGTCTGATATTCATTCTTTGTTGCTTTTGCAGTTAATCTTTGTTCATTGCTTAGCAAAACTTATAATGCAACCCTGTTCTATCTATTCAGTTATTTGATAATTATTTGATAATTCCCAAGTAGATCAATGACAATCTTATCAATAAAGTCCACTTTTATTTGCATGGCCAAAGATAATTATTCTACATCATTATCATAACTGTTACTTTTTGTCTTGCTGTTTAAATACACATAGAGGCAGGCTGCTGGAGTATCTTTAGACTATATCTGAACCTACATGACACCAGCTGCTGGAACATTCAAAACTAAAATTTAAGTATCTTGACCAGGTTGGATGAGGCTCAGGGCAACCTGGAACTAGATGATCTTTAAGGTCAAAACCCAAACTTTCCCGTGAGTGTATTATCACATCATTTCAAGTCATCCTTTTACCTATCTATTTTTGCTAGTACCTCTGATGGTGACTCCAACCAACCTAAATCTTTCTTCTATGGTAAGCTGACAGGATTCTAAATCAGGATTCTATGACAAGCAATTTAAAACACTCACCCATGACACCAAGCCAAGTGGTCTTAACACACTGTAGATGCTTATAGACTTCTTAGCACAGCAACAAAAACAGACTAAAGTTTAGCTGAAGGAAAACAGAACAGTTTGTTTCTGATGCCTTCCCTCTGTTTTTCCATAGACAGTTTTATCTTATTTCTTCTAACCAAGTAAAAGGCAGAGGACAAGTATCTTCCTATCAGACTCCGGTACTCATTTTCCCTGTTGTCTGCGAGCACCACTCCAGCAGTGCTGTGTGCAATTTGAAATAACTGGTTGTCAAGCTACAATATTCACTGTTCCAACTGTAGAAAAGGCTAAATTAAGAATTCTGTAAAATGCCTGAGATGAACAAATCCATGGCTGTGGTACTGATGATAAATTCAGTGCAAACTTAATGGACTTTAACAAAAGTGAATGAATTGAATGATTAGAAAGGTAGAGGAGGAAAATGAGCAGTTAGAACAATCAGTCAATGTAAAGAAACCATCCAGACATGTTGGTCCGGATCATTACATAATGTTCTCTCAGGCTACTTGCTAGGAGAAAACCTAACTGGTTCTGAAATCAACACTGAAATCCAACAGCACCAGCTGACACTGCACACGAGTTATTTGGGTTGCATGTATTTGAATCACACACTTGTATTCAAATCAGTGAAAATTACAGAGCACTGTAACACTGGGATTACAGTGTTGATTTGGATGTATGTCATTTCGCAAATGTACAGGCTCAGCCACCAAGCAAAGGATGGGCAGAGCACTGGATTCCAGCATTTCCTTGACAGAAGAGCTTATCTGGAAAGGACAGGCACCTTTCACAATCAAATACCCAGTAGATGTCACATCTGGAGATGGCATGGACAATATGCTACTCCATCTTCTCTATTCCTGTGATACTGGTCTGATACAGAACTGAGCAAGTCTCAACGATGTCAACAGGAAATAACACATCTGGGCTTGCTGTTTCTTCAAAGGCCATCCATTCGTATCTAATTTTTCTGACCCAAAATCTGTGGAAGAACTGTCTCTTCTCTGTCTCCTCTCAGGAACTGCTGAGTTTTCTGGCCTCCAAGGAATCTCCAAGCCAGAAAAATGCTCAAACAAGAAATTAAAGCCCTCTACTATTAGGCTAGCAAAAGAGAGAAGTACAGAGCCAGTACAGAGAGGAGGATGTGTTTAGAATCACTGAATGGTTTAGGTTGGAAGGGACCTTAGAGATCATCGAGTTCCAATCCATTTTAAGGAATCTGCTTGACATTCTTCTTTAGCACTTACATGGCTACAGAAGAGTTCATTTTTGACTGACACTAAGCTGTTTGGTTATTTCAGATTAAACTTGCTTTCTCCTCTCTGCCTACCTATAAAACAGACCAACACAACAATTGCGACATAGCCCAGCTAGCACTCACCTCTTAGCAAATCATGCTGGGGGTACAGTGAGTTCATGCATTCACATTTGACCTCATAATCTATTTAAATAAGAGTATGAAAAATGTATAAAGATACCATAAACCCAGATACTTCTTAGATTTCCAACAGAAGCGACGCCTACTTTTCCTCCTAATTCTCACTCCTCAGACCCATTTGAAGCTTTCATGACCTCTCCTCTGCTTTGCTCTTCTTCAGTGTCATTCTTAGACTATTTATTTCCTTACAAGTTTTCACAGACCTCACATAAGATGTGAATTTGGCCACCTGCAATCTAGTGCTCCATATGGCATTCTTACCCATGAACTCGCACTTCCTTAACAATCCCTTTCACTCTGTGGTTTGTTTTGCTTTGTATTTGTTTACTTACTAAATTAATTTGGGATGTTTTCCTTATATTACTGTATTTTCTCCCTGTTGTTCTGTTACTGACAAAGCCTTTTTCATTTATTGCCCTCTCATATATACCCCGGCACATCATGACTATCAAGTCCAGAACTCAGGTGAGTTATGGAACATTGTAAACTGACATTTCTTGTTTCGCCTACAGAAGCATTTAGGGAAGATCAAACCACTTGCTTCTTCAGAAAGGGCTGTCTTAAAGGAGGCAGAGGGCTTAGATTTAATTTACTAACATTTCATTTTGAAAAACGAGACTGACTGCACACAAACAGATTGGGAAATGCATCACTCTGCAGGATAGATGCTATTTTGCATTCAGAATATTTGTATTGGTGCTGAGGAGCTGTAGAGATTGTACTGTAAAGCATAGAAACAAGTCTGACTTTCAGACTGATAACAACTTGAAACTCCCTTTGATCATTTACAGAACTTGTCTTCACTCATTTTAAATGTTATTTCCCAGCCTCCTCCCGTGCCATGTTGCCCAAACTCCTCTGAAAACTGCCTTTTTGGTACTGGCCACCTTGTCACTCTGGTCTTCCTACAGAAAATGCAGAACACAGTCACAGCTTTTCTTTTCAGCATATCAGTGCCCAGGGTGTTGTTAATCCTTCTGAGTCTATTTCTAGTTTTAGTTCTGATTGTTATCTATGCGTGACTAGTACTACAGCTGGTTTCCAGAAGACAGCTAACAGTGACAGGAAAGAAACCTGAATAGATGAGGACAAATAATTCATCAGCAGTTGAGAGAGGAGATGGGTGATAGGGTCAAGTGAGGTAGACACAACAGAAATTAACAAGTTGATGGCATGGAGCAAACAAGTGACCTGCATGATAGGTAACACATTTCCTCTCAGAGAAGAATGACATGGAGGTAGTCATTGACTGAAGCTACAAGAGGGTAGATTTAGATTAGATCTTAGGAAGAAATTCCTCTCTGTGAAGGTGATGAGGCACTGGAACAGGCTGCCCAGGGAGGCTGTTGCTGCTCCATCACTGGAAGTGTTTAAGGCCAGGTTGGATGGGGCTCTGGGCAACCTGGTCTGGTGAGACGTGTCCCTGTCTATGGCAAGGGGTTGGAACTAGATGATTTCTGAGGTCCCTTCTAACCTAAACCATTATGATTCTATGATCCCAGGCTACACTTTGGTGGTTAAGGCCATCAAAGTTTAAGATGAATTTCTCTCTCTTTACCTTTCCTTCCCTTTCCACTTGTTCAAATGACAATCACTTGCAAATAAAGTGATGTTAACAGTGGTTCCTTAAAAATGACAGTCCCTTAGGTGAGGATTGTATAGAACATGAAGGTTTGTGCTCTATAGGGGCTCTAAGTTTCTCATTGTCTGCAAGTCTATGTAAGACTTGTGTGCAACTCAATGTTCCCTTTTTCCAAAAAAATGGCACAGATTTAGATTTTATCACCAAAAAAAATCCCTTGATAGCTATAGTTTCTTGTCACACGCTGCACTTGAGATCTAGGATATCTGAATTTGGTTTTTTCCAGTAAGAAATGGACTGCTTTTCCCCCCAAACTGTACAAATGATAATTATCTTTATTCATCTTTTTCAGGCTATTTATTTTAAGCTGGATTCTGCAATCTTGTGCTTCTTAAGTGGTACTTCACTCCACTGAAATAAACAGAGAACTAATGTAAATAAAATTGCTTATAGACTTGGTTTGAAGCGGTTTTCATGCTTAAGGAGCTTGTTGCAAACGAGATATCAAAACCTCAGTTTCACAACATGGTGCTATAATGCTTAATTGCTTAGTTGCAAATATTACCAGGATAAATGTATGGTTCTCAAACAAACCAAACACCCCTCAAAACAGTGATTTATACTATTCTTAATTTGCATTAAATAAATCACAAAGAAACCCTGTCACAGGGATTTTTTCCTTATAGACAGATCGTTGCATCAATCATAATTGCTCAACACGTTAATTACTATGGATTATGCTACATTCAAAAAAAGTGATGAGATCAGACTGATGGAAAAAATTAAAACACAGATCAATGTTTATGTTGGAAAAGAGAAAATACTTAAGAGAATTGAAGTATTTTGACATTGAGCAGAATTATTCCTGTTTCCACAGAAAAATTGGTTTATTCACACACAAACTGACTTACAATGTAAATATGATAACGATGATGACATCTAATCACTCAAAATAGCAAAGAGAAACAAAAAGGATATTTTATGTTGTGAGGAATATTAAATTAGTATTTTCAAAAATGTTTTGCATTCCCAGCCAGTAGAAAGCAGTTGTTATATCCCAAACCTTAGTTAACATGTCAACATCACAGTTAATATTTACAAGTTAATAATTTTAAACACAGAGCTGCTGTGCACCTTGAGTATACTCAAGGTATAATTTTGCAGGGTTGAAACGTGTGTATCAAATAGTTACAGAACCATTTCCTTAGAAGGGCAACAAGGTTGATGAAGGGTCTGGGAAAAAACCCTTGTGAGGAACCTGCTGAGGGAGCTGGGGCTCGTTAGTCTGAAGAAAAGGAGGCTGAGAAGAGACCTACAGCTACCTGAGATTGTAGAGAGGTGGGGGCTGGTTCTCTTCTCACAAGTAACAAGTGATAAGACCAGAGGAAATGGTCTTAAGTTTAACCAAGGGAAGTTTAGGTTGGACATGAGGAAAAACATCTTCACTGAAAGGGTCATCAGGCCTTGGAACAGGCTGCCCAGAGAGGAGGTTGAATGGCCATTCCTGGATGGGTTTCAAAGTTGTGTAGATCTGGAGCACAGGGACATGATTTAGTGATGGGTTTGGAACAGCTGGGTTCCTGGTTGGTCTTGATCATCTTACAGGTCTTTCCAACCTAAAAGATTCTATGCTTCTATGGTAACTCAGTAGCTAAAAGGAAATGCAGCTTGCTAGATGTTTAACCAAATAAAACCTGCTGAAGACCTGTCTTTCAAATAGAAAGCAGTTGAATGACCCTGTACTTAACACCCATGAGTATTTTCAGTTATTTATTATTAATGGACAAAACTCCTTAATATTTTAATGGTGCAACTTCATCATAAACAATTATGAGATGACAAATAGAACAGAATGTTTCAGTTGTGAAGAGCCTGCAATGATCACCTAGTCCCAACTGCCTGACCGCTTGAGGACAGATCAAAAGTTAAAACATATTATTAAGAGCATTAGTTCATCCATTAGTTACTCCCAAAAACATAAATGCAAAATACCATTTAAAGCATGTAATGGTTGAAAATTGCTCCAATTTGAACTCCACTAAAACATAACAATCTAAGGGAAACTTTCTGATGAAATGACAGAATAATTCGACCTATTAGAAAGGAAACAACAACAACAAAGGCAGGCAGAGCAAGACTTGCAAGGTTGGTTATTGTCAGAGAAAATCTCAAGCTTCAACACCAAGCTCAGATTTATATCGTTTTCTTTTAGTGATATTAGGTGCTGTCATACACAGTAGCTTAAAGTGCCACTGATTTCACCTTGTACTAGCTGACAGCTCAAGTGAAAGAATCCTTTCCACAGTGTGTTGATATGTTTATACCTTCCAGTATTCAGCTAGAGCAGTTAATATCCAGGGTATTAATTAGAATTTTATCTCTTGATCTAGATCTCTCCTATTCCTTCAATACAATTCCTTCAGCTGGGCATGTACCTTTGGCAGAGGTTCCACTATCCTCCCTCCAAAATTGTGTCTCAAGATTAAAGTTGTCTCAACATTTGAAATTGTTTTACCTCTTGCTGTTTTGCAGTGCTCTCACAGTGTCCTCTCCTAGCATAAATAGGAAGGATCATTTCCTTATAAATAATTAGAGGATGAGAAGTACCTACTCATGGCATTCTGCATGGAAAACAAGGGAAGAACACAAAAAAAAATGAGTAGTCAGGCATTTATGGACTGAATCCTTCTATTCTAGTCCATGTCTTCATCCAAAAGTGGAAGTAATGAGGAAAATATAATTTGTGCCCCAGACTCTTTCACCAAACATCCTAAGGCCTTGAAGTCTCTCTTCATTCAGGCTACGGAGTTCAGGATTTCATGTGGCAGGAGCAGAACACCTAGCAGAATCACAGCCCTGGACTTCAGGAGGGCCAACTTTGGCCTTTTCAAGCAATTGCTTGGGGAAATCCCATGGGACAGGGTACTAGCAGGTAAAGGGGCCCAAGATAGCTGGTTAACATTCGAAGACCACTTATTTCAAGCTCAAGATCAGAGCATTCCAACAGGTAGGAAGTCAAGGAAAGGAGTCAGAAGACCTGCATGGTTAAACAGAGAGCTGCTGGGCAAACTCAAGAGGAAGAAGTCCACAGAAGGAGGGGATGGCCAATTGGGATGATTATATAAGGCTCTAGTCAGAGGATGTAGGAACGCAATTAAGAAAGCCAAGACCTCCTTAGAATTATACCTTGCAAGAGAGGTCAAGGGCAACAGAAAGGGTTTCTTCAAATGCACTGCAGGTAAAACTAAACCTAGAGGCAATGTAGACCCCCTGCTGAATGAGGTGGGTGCCCTGAAGACAGAGGATACAGAGAAAGCAGAGATACTCAACACCTTCTTTGCCTCTGTCTATACTGCTGGTGGCTGTTCTGATACCATGCCCTAGACCACTGAGGCCTCAGAGGAGGTGGAGACAAGAGAAGAGTTTGCCCTGGCTGATGAGGCTGGGAACAGATCCAGCCACTCCACACTTCTATTTGAATAGGGAAAGAGACTCTGGTCTGGTGATAGCATGTTGTGCTTGTAAAAATACTTTGGCTGGTTTGGTCCTGGAACTCCGGAGGTTTAAGAGTGTCCAAATCTATTCCCAGATCTATTACACTGACAGCTGGACCAGAACCCTCACATCTATTCAGGACCAGAGTGCTCCTTCACACCACTAGTTGCTAGTTTAGTCAGGCAAAATTTTTCTTAGCTTCTATCGGAGTTTCATTACATGAAACTCAAAGTATTCAGCCTTTGAAAATAAAGAGCCAAAAGCTTAATGCACTAACCCAACAGACCAGCTTCATTAGATGGATTTTAAACTTGACCTAGGAGTTCTTCCAAGCTGCATCCTGTGTGGCTTTCTGGTGAAACAGTTTAAGAAGAACCAAATAACCTGAGCTGCACACATAAACATTTTGTTATCTTTAGCATTTCAAATTTCTCCAGGTACCTGGTAATTTCATCCCACCATCCTCTGTCTATGTTTGCAAAGGGGTCTGGTTTTAGATGTTTTTACTCCTCAGCTGGCTGAACCAGGGCTATCAAAGGTTAATTGGTCTCCAAGTTATATTTTAGACAATTGATGAAGTAGAACACATTTCTGTTACTGTTTTAAAAGGCTCCTGCCTCAGACCCATTCAGGGTCACCCACATCAGTACAGGCAAATTCTTTGTCCTCATCAGAGGTGCAAAGATATGAATAATGACTTAGAAATGAGGGAGTTTGGACTTAGGGAAATGTGAATATTTTAGTGGTAACAGACCTGCTTGAGGACCTTCTTCTCCTATCCCAGTGTTTCTATAGCATGACCTCTTACAGGTCTCAATCCTCAACACCTAATCTAAAGCTGCAAAAGACTGCAAGTTCCCTCTCCTTTCAGCACATAGGCTCTGTATAGTCAAGAAGAAAGAGCAGTCTCTTCTCGATTGCTGTAGATGCTTTCCATCCATGTTGGGGCAAGCTATAAAGTTCTAATTAAATACCAAATTCTAGATAAAAGAAAATTAAAACTGCACATCTAAGAAAAGAAATAATTATTCTATAATTTAAACACAACTCTTCAACAGTGCTCAGGAACGTACAATAAAACCTATGTATGGGTAGGTGTAATTCGATGCGGTTGCCTTAGGAACAGATGTTCAGCATACAAAGCAGGGATTCTGCTTAAAAGGCAAACTCAGACTTAAGCCTCATGAGTGAAACCTGGCTTGTGACTGAAGTTACTGAGAAAAGTGCCATGGCCTTGGTTGGAGTCAAGGATTCATCCCAACAGGTTTTCTAAGCTTCTCATATTTGTAGTATTATTACAAGTGCAGAGCTGAATAGTAGATTAATTTGAGCCAGAAGTCCTCTACTTGAGGGACATTTCCCAGCTCCTTTTGTGCAGGGAGTTCATCAAGAAATGGAAAGCACCTAGGGATTCATAAGAGTCTAGGTTTACATTCTAGAGATCCTGTTATCATTCTCACCTCCAATGTACTTTTATTATGTAGACAAGTCAGATTGTGCTTTTAGAAAAATGTTATTGTTGAACATAAAAGATTTTGATGTGCAGAAAAAAGCACTACCTGGTAAATGAGTGTCATTTCTGAAGCAGCACTAATAGCAAAGACGACTATAGAGATGTCATGTAAAAAATCTTTTCATTTTCTGAGATTTCTAGAAATACATTGGAATGCTTTAGCTAATTTGAGTGCTTTCTGCAGAAAGGCTTGAAGTTTGGCTTTAAAAAGTTTAGAAGTAAGGTGGCTGCCCACACACTCCCCCTCCTTCTCCCTCCCTTGGTGAATTGTGCTTTTTTCTTCACCTGTGTCCATCTTGGACTTTTGGAGCTGCTTGCCACTGAGTGTTCGTCTGGATCACTTTTCAACATGGAGAAAATTTATGGCGAGTGGGAGGACTCGCCTGGGAGAAACTTGAGATTCCTGAACTTAATGAGGACTTTGCTGAACTGCCATGACTTAGAGAGAGAAGCACAAACTGTCTGCAATGGACATTTCAAACATTTTCTATTTCAGTAACTGTAAGAGCGTGTGATGGAACTCTGAATGTCTGTGTCTGTATCTTGTGGTGTTGGTTTCTACTGCTATGTGATGGGGGGAGTGCACTGGAGTAAATTTAGATGTCTTGAGGCCTTTATTCTAAGTTGCTTATTGCCTGTAAATCTGTAAGTGGTTTGGTTAAACCCCCTCTTTGTGTCTGACACTTTAGATGGGATCTCTTGGTTGAAATATGGTTGGGGTCTCTAACCCATGACACTGGTGGTGAGCCAGGTGAGATGCATGGGGTTTGAGAGACAGGGACCCCCACAACATGCTACACCACTGCTTTGGCCACCTCATAAATACAGAATGCCCCATATTATTTGCCAGAATGATTTCTGGTGAGATCCAACTTCTGCTAGGCACGTGCAAGAAACAAAAGGTCAAACGTATTGCTCCCAGTACAAGACTCAAGATGTGTTTCTTGTCCATATATTTCTCTACAAAGAATAAACTTGTTCACGCTTCTTTGATTTAGTGATCATTTTTTTTCCATTTGGAGAAATGGAAACTACTTCTCAACCTGCATGAAGACAGAACCTACATATAGCCTCTGTGTCTTGAGCTGGCTATATGCAAAAGACAAAATTTCTTGCAGATGGTGAACTACAAATTAATAAGGTGTAAACTTTGAAATAGCAAAGGAGACTACATTTTCTGCCTTTGAAAGATAAGCAAATAAATAAATTGTTTATTAAGTAACTTTTCCCAAAGATTGGGAAGCAATTTTACGAGCAGGTACCAGAATTCAAGTTTCATGCTGTGCCTTCTACAAGGATCCTCACTAGTCTTACAAGCCAACCGTAAGAATGCAGTAATTCATCACGTCTTGGTGCACTCTCCATATATAACAGCTTTACTCTCCGTATACCGGGAGAAAGTTCATGTGGTTTGGTGTAGGAGTCTCACAACACACCTACAATACTAATTCAGTGTGAGCTCATATTAATTTCCAAGTCAAGATCCACCAGTCATTCCCGTGACTATGCAGAGCTTAAATTGGTTTTGAACTGAATGCACCATAATTAGCCTTGTCTGGGCATAGTCCCTGGCTTGCTCCCAAATTCAGGCCCACAGAATACACGTGTATGTAAAGAATAGCTGAAATCAAAGTCCTGAACAACTGAGCCATCTAGTCACAGATTCAGTATCTTTGGTTGAAAGAGACCTTTAAGATCATCAAGTTCAACCTACCCCTAAATCATTCCTAAATCACGTCCCTCATTAGTACATCTAAATGCCTTTTAAATACCTCCAGGGATGCAGAAGTTTCAGCCAAATCTGTAAGGGAACAAAGTCTTCCCTGCTCTTTTCTCAAATCTTGTCTGCTACATCTTCTCTCTTGCTCAACTCAAAAGTGATCCAACTGCATAACTTTGTTTACAGACGTTTTCCATGGCTCCACTGTCTTTTAGGGGTTTGTTTCTTGCCTGGCCTTTTAGACTTCCACACTGTTTTGTCATTTCTTCTCTTTAGCCAGCTTCTGGGAAATCAAACCTAAATCTATTTTTGTACATTATAAATCCTTGTTTCCAAAAGGAAAAAAAAGATCCACCCACAACTGAGAAGTTACCAGGCTAGTGGGACACTGTAAAGCCAAACGCTATACAGCAAAATAAAAATTCAGAAGTATAAGGAACAATATGTTTTCTGTTATTATTTTTGGTTCCATGGAAAGTGCTACCCAAAAATACACAGCAGCATCTACGCTGGAAAATCAAACACCATTACCACGAGAGTATTTACCATGCTAGTTTGCCCGTGCACATAATAATATAAATGGCTGCATGTTTGATTAAGCCAGTCTCAACACTGCATAAAGTGAGGAGGAGAAACTGCACTGTCTGGGTACGAATTGCTGTATGGAAAAGCCAAGTCCAGGCTTTCAGGACCTGACTGTGAAGACCCATCAGTTCACTTCTCACCTGACCTCAACAAGCCTGCACTCTGCTCACACAACTGCATGGAGCTGGCACAGCCCAGGCAAGGTACCCTGGAGGAGGGAAAGCCCACAGACTGCCACAGAGGTCACAAAGAGCACAACTGACAGTAAATTTAAGAGTCAAATCACTCGGCCTACCTTATAAGACATGGACACTGGACATCAAGCTCAACTTTTATGCTATTTTGGTAGCTTAGCTGGTGTGAAAAGACAGTGAGGAAAAGCATCAAACCTGTGCTGTTTTCGATGTAAAAATCAAGGAAAAAATAAACCCCATGGGATTGTCACTACTGGATCAGCTCTACCAGCTATGACTTATACGACAGTGGAATGGTAGGACTTTGCAGCACTGTTCAAACTGAAAATGAGATTGCTCCCTTTAGATGCACGGGGCCCGGTTACGGCAAAGCAAAAAGAATAAATTGTAAGATCAAGACCTGATTATTCCTCTAGCAGCCAGTTACGTTCCCTTGTTCTGAAGAAGCTCAAAGATCAAATCTCCTTGCCTCACACAACAGGCATGCTGAATTAATATATCCCATTAGCTATGTGATGTCAACCCTATATTTCTAAATGTTAGGCCAGCTAAATTTCTACACCACTGGAATAGCTTCTCTCAGTAAACAAAGGGACAAATTCTTGTGTTGGCCACATATACTCACGGGAACACTATGACAGAAAGCAACGTAAGATATATTTGATGCAGAAATGAACCTGCAAGTTCAAAAGAAGAATCCTAGAATCTTGAATTGAGAATACTCAAGTTCAATAGAAGAATCATTTAGGTTGGAGAAGATCTCTATGATCAAGTCCAATCAGTAACCCAACTGTCCCAAGACCACTGCTAAACCATATTCCTAAACTCCAAATCTACATGACTTTTAAACACGTCCAGGGATGGCAATTCAATCTCATCTGTGGGCAGCTTGTTCCAAGGCCTGATGACTCTTTCCATTCAGAAGCTTCTCCTCGTGTCCAACCTGCACTTCCCCTGGTGCAACTTGAGGCCAATTCCTCAAGTCATTTCAGGCCATTTCCTACAGGCCATTTCCTATCACTCATCTCTTGTAAGCACAGACCAATGGAGTTGTCTGACACCACATAGATCCACTTTTCTGTAAGGGAAGCTGACTGAGTGCAGCAAGAGCTTGCCAAAGTTTAAAGAAAATGAGATCAGGGAACACCATCCCTGTACCCCTTCTATCAATGGCATGTTTTATGGAGTGGTTCATAAAGCAAATACATCTCCATGGCCTCCAGTGCAATCACAGCATCATTTTTCTTCCATGAATGTAGTGAGGAAAAAACCAGCATGTGCTGAGTGAAGATAATCAAGTAATCAAAAATGCTCAGGGAAGCAGGTTCTACAGGATATATGACACGAAGGCTGCTGTTTCCTAGGCAAGTACCATGACCTGCAGATAAATTTCTTTGTCCAAACATAAATGCTCACTGTATTACTATTCTCAGAGCAGTCATCATTCACTAGCAATAGTGGAAACTCTACAGCCTCAACTTCCATATAAAAGAGAACAAAACTACAGTCTCTGATGCTCCAGAGAAAGGCACTTTGTCAAAGGGCTGAAGTTGCCTTGATGTAATGTTTCAACCCCTCTCTTTATCCTGAGGCTTGTCTGATCTCCAGTAAATGGCAGCAGCTCCTGATTTACAGCTTGAACATGAAACACAAACACCTCATTACACTAAAGAGAGATTAGGGCACAAAACCTCATTTTACTGGTATAAGCTGGTAAAATCATCTGGTAAAATTAGTAATTAGGCTAATGATGCACAAAACAATTGCAAGAGGGACAAATACCTGGGACCACAAATCTTTGTCCTTTTGTGCCTTTACGTTCCACTAACACTCCAGTTACACAACAGCATCTGACACTACAGTAGATCAGCACAGACTCTGCAGCCAGAGCCAATGCCATCACCATATGCAATTAATTACTTTTATTTAACAAATCATTGATTTAAGTTGCCAATACACACCATGCAGCACACAGATAAAGGAAAGCCCTCCAGTCAAGACAATTCCAAAAGTATGCTGTGGTCATAATTCTTGGCAGCCTCCAAATTCTTTTCAAAGGAAATTATTCCATATCAATAGATAGTTTGTGGGTTTAGCAACAGTCCTTTATTATGGATTCAACAAATTGATTAGTGAACTCCTCCATGTTTATATTTCAAAAAATACAGAGCTCACCAGTGAAAGGAGCCTCAAATGCCGGACAACACTCTTCAAAACTGCTAGCATGGGCCCTGACTTTACGATGATGACTACTCACTTCAGGAGAAGGTTTTTATAATGGGAACTTTGGTGGTGGAGTCTACCAAAATAACAACATTAGTTAAGGGTATAAAACAAATGCTGGAAGTCAGCGACCCTCTGTTACTGCCCTACGGACAGAAATCACGTTCCGCAGGTGACGTAATAAAAGCTGCACTGAAAAACACAACGTTGAAAGCACCTAATGAATTTGTTTACATGGCAAACAAACAAAACCAGAAGAGCCATTCTGTACATGATAGTTTTTCGTTTCTTCACTGTGAAAACTAGGTACGATATATGCAATATTGGTACAGCTGCCTAACTAAAAGTGGTGCTTGACAACACACAACCACAATTATTTAGTAAACAAGAGACTAAGTGCTCACTGAAGATTTACCCCTTCGTAAATATTTACCAAACAATGCAGAACTTTTATTAAATTGCTTTTGCTTGCCAACAAACAATTTAAAACTTAATTTTTTCAATGAGTGAAGTTCTGCATTGCTTTTCACTGAGCCTTGTTTTCTGCTTAATGTTGGCAAAAAGCTACTTCTTTTATCACCTGCCAAAAGCCAAAGGCCTCACACCTCTTCTCCTTTGAGATCGTCTAGAATAAGAAGGCTCTGAAATGTTGGTTATATTTCAATCTTCCATTTCTTTAAATATTCATGCGGGGTTTTTTTGCAGCTGCTCAGAATTCATGACCTGTACTCCTCTGCCCTCTCTCCCAGGCTGAAATTGCAGTATTGGGGGATTGGACTAGATGAACTTTCGGGGTGCCTTCCAATCCCTAATGATTCTATGATTCTATTCCAGACTCATCTGCAGCTGCAAGACCACTCGAAGACTAAAGTCCACAAAGGCCAGTGGGTTCCCTTTCTAACAAGGGACATCTCCTGTAATATTCTGGGACACCCACTACAGACTTCTCAGGAGGTCTCTGAACTATTTTAAAAACTGTCTCTGGGGACAGTTCTCAGTTACAATGAGTTTTGTACCAATAGAGAAATGGCTTTAGAAGTCTTCCTGTGACTTGTCATTGAATCATTTAGGATGGAAAAGGCCTTCAAGAACGTCAAGTCCAATTCTTAACCCAACTGACCCAAGCCCATTGCTGAAACATGTTCCTAAGTTCTAGATCTACACGACTTTTAAACACGTCCAGGATGCCAATTCAATCTTCTCCCTGGGCAGCCTGTTCCAAGGCCTGATGACCTATCCCATGAAGAAGATTTTCCTTACCTATCAAGGTTCACTCTCTTATTTACTATCTGGAAGAAACACACAAATAGAAGTCTCAGGCGAAAATGTTTCTACACAAATATTGGTGGTGAAAAGGGTGAGGGAAGCCCTCCCCTTGAGTCACGAGATTCAGAATGAACCCCCTTGTTTTCTAAACTCAGAGGGATGTAATGCAAAATATATGATTGTCACGGTTTAGCAAATCCAAAACAATGATATAACCCAAAATTCTTATAAGAGGGCTGGAGCAGTTCTCCTATGAAGACAGGCTGAGGAAATATTGGCTGTGTAGCCTGGAACACAGAAGGTTGTGGGAGGATCTTATAGCAGCATACAAGTACATGAAGGGGGCTACATGAAAGCTGAAGGAGATTTTATGAGGGACTCTAGTGACATGACAAGGGGGAATGGTTTCAAGCTAAAAGGGGCAGATTTAGATGAGATCTTAGGAAGAAATTCCTCACTGTGAGGGTGCTGAGGCACTGGAACAGGTTACCCATAGAAGCTGTGGCTGCTCCACTTCTGAAAGTGTTCAAGGCCAGGCTGGATGGGGCAGCCTGGTCTGGTGAGAGATATCCCTGCCCATGGCACTAGTAGAACAAGATTATCTCTGAGGTCTCTTCCAACCTAAACTATTTTATGATTCATAAGTTTAAATCCTCATGGAAATGTATGTTCACAAGCCATGAACCACAGACTGCAATAAATTCCTACTGATTAAAACTGAGAGGAGTTAAAACCACATACAACTTTCTTAATATGATTTCTGCAGGTAGAGTAACATCTGCAAGCACATAAATTAGGTAAGTGGATAAAAGTGGGAGGTCAAGTGGTCTCTTGGGCATCTAAAAAGAGGGAGAAACAATCCTAATTTGTCCATAACAAGCCTATAGAAACACTGCTAAGGATATCTGAAAGTCCTTGCTTTAGAAGACCCTAATCTTAAACAAGGACTAAAAGCAGGCAATCTGTAGGAAGAGATAAAGATTGCAAAATAGGGATTGCTGGCTCAAACCCACATGCATGTATTTAAAATACTAATCACATAATGGCAGACTGTGATATTGAATCACCACAAAATAGACCTAGTTAGTGTACAGGGAAACGAACATTTGGCGAAGGTGTTGGCAGTGCCCGTTTCAGGTGGAAACAAGCACTCTGCCAATTGCTGCAGTAATTAAAATGGACAAACCTTCCACACACATCAGCCAGACAGCTCAAGAGTTAAGTGACACCTGTATTTCTCAAGTAGAGAAAAACTCCTAGGGACTATGCATCTAAAAATATTTAGAAATGTAATTCCAGCTGATAATGCCATGAAATGAGAATGTGAAATATGTCTGCTCACCTCCAGACTTGTCTCTGCTATTAAAGTCAAGTCACAGGCTTTCAGAGGCAGAAATCATGGGAATTCAGCCTTCATGGAAGAGAGCAGCACTGCCAACAAGGCTCTAAGGACACTTTGATATCTGTACAACAAAGAGCTTTTCACTGGGATCTAGAGGTTCTGTGGTGTTTTGGGGTTTTTTAATTAAATTCTTTGATCCCTATGTGTTAAAAGAAATTAGCAGTCAATTAGCATTTGCTGATAACTGGGATTTCAAAAATTTCGACTGTTTTCATTGATGCAGCTGCCTCAGTATGATTCTGTCAGACCACATCCCACTTGTGTTTCTTCCCTTCTGCCTTTGCGTTTGGGAAATCAAATCGGATGCTGCAGAATAGCTCCCATGGGACAAATGTGAATATTTGATTCAGACCAGAGAGCAGTTCTTCACATAATTAGTTACCCTGAAAATCAATAGCGAAGAATTTCAGAAAAATAAGAACTGCCAGACTGGATCAGGACACACTCCTATCGCTCTTTCTGAAGGTGGGCAGATGCTATGGAGGAAAGCATGAGAAAACCTCAAGAAGCATCCCCTCCACAGTGAAAAGGGAGTAATCTGAATTCTGAACAATGAAGTTTAATATTCTCTCCAATCGTTTTCTAGCTTATTACAATTCTAGATCTTGTCACTGCTATCCACTACAAGCCCTTGCATTTTGACCTTAAAAACAAATTATGTGTTTTCACATAACAAATTATTTCTTCTTCTCTCAGTTTTTGCCTTACGGGTTTTCAAGTGTATTGAGTGTTTTGTTCTTATAAGAAAAGCTCTCTATGTGCCTGAGCAATATGTGCCAGTACTGTCCATACTTCTATTTCAACCTTTTTAAGCAGCCAAATCTCTTGAGGATCTCTGTAGGTTGTCTGTTCTCTTAGTGATCTCAGACTGCTATCTTTTTTGAGATGAGATAACCAGTGTCACACAATATTTCACTGAATTCTCTGAAGGCATCATAACACAGAAGTACATTACTTCTGTTTCTAAAACATGGTTTGCAAGCACAGTTAAACAGCAGAGGTCTTCCCTGAGCTACAAACAGACCCAAACTATTCCCTCTCACCAGCTGATTTAATCATGTAAAATTTTGCAGGTGATTTGAAGATATTCAGGAAACATGGAGCTTCTGTTTGTGCTAACAGAATGTCAGTTGTTGACATCGGGGCTATTCACCTGGCTGAGGCAGGTCCACCTAAAATAATGGCAAGTCATTCTGTCCAATCCACACTGGTTTGTGTCTCCACTAGACTTGTCATTTCTTCCTCCCCTCTTTCCATCTAGTTTATAAATATACTAAATACTGTGGGTACACAGTCTTGAGGCATCCCTGTAAATTGTCATAGGTCATGTCACAGTGAAAGACATTTCCTCCTAGAGGAAGTCTAGATGTGACTAGATTACAGATTTATTTTCCAGAAAGCAGGTCCATTATTAATGATCTCCGTAGTTACACTTACAGAGCCAACAGCACCTAAGTATCTAGAAGCATTCACAAAGAGATGCCAAAAGGTACACAAGGAGCAGGGTTTGGGCCAATTAAACCTACTAACTGCAAAATTACAAGTAAAGTCGATATCACAAAACCAGGCATAATCCCAGCTGGAAGGACTATGTAAAGAGGCTTCAAAGGAGCTGCAACAAAGTTGAGTTCCCACTTTTGATGACCTATGCAATTTACACACATCACTCAGCTCATCAGCTGATCCAGGCCGACACAGGTTTGTTTTAGCTGTGCTGTATGATACAAGCTAGAGAAACGAGTCTTTTCTTCCGCATGTTCTCTACATTCCTAGCAACTCAGATTTTAAATTGGCAAGGACTTCGCATACCCTATTATTTTTCAGACATACATTTATGAAACTCAGACACTTTGTATATTTATCCCCCACCATTACAGCTCAAGCATGTAATTTTGTTATTCAGAGCAAGTTACAGGAAAAAAAGTCTGATGAGACGAGCAGGCTTAGGCTTCCAATTAACTTTTTCAGACAGTTATAAATTTCAGCTGATAGGTTATAACTCGGGAGCCAACATGACCTTTATTATTTCATAAGGTTCAACCACAGCTGCCCAGTGCAGCTTTAGCTGGACTATTAGTCACTCAATCAGCAAGAAGCACTAACACCCAACTCAGTCTGGCATCAGCATGTGATCTGATCCTGAAAACTGACCCGAATAAGCTTTACTGCCAAGAATGATCCCAACCCAGGTAACAGAATTGCTCTTAGGAGAAAACATATACTCCCTGTGAGTAGCAAATGTCTGATATTTCATAATCTTTCTGTCACAGTCACAATAAAAAAAAAAAAAGGCTTCTTCAGAAGAAGTCTTAGAGTATTTATTAGAAAGTCCCATTAACAGGCAATCAGGTGTGGCTCTTCCTCACAGAACAACTACACTGGTGCCATGTACCTCGCTTTCTTGTGTCATTCTCCTCCATTATTAAGCACACTGCCGAACAGATAATCAATCCATCCACATCTCCAAATATTTACACTTAACGCTTTGGAAAGCACGAGAAAACCATTGTTTTATCAGCAGCACCAGTGTTCCCAGTAAAGCAATGATTACTGTTACAGCAGAATCGTTTTTAACAACAACCACTCCCCCCCACACACCCCCGATGTCACAAACGACAAGAAGATCACAAAGATATTGTTATTACTTTGGTCAATCAGTAAATTATTCTTAAAACTCGCTAATTCACACAAGTGCCACCGTAGTGATGTAAGAAATAAGGTGCTACACACAAAAGTACTAGTTGATAGATTCCAACCACTCCAGGCATCACCTCCTTTGTAATTCATGAATTTGGGGGGACACAGCCACGTCTCTCTAGATACTGATATCATGGGAAGTTTCTTTCTCAAGTGCAGGCACATGGAACAAACACTTTCACCTGACACACGAAAAGCTGTAACACTGACACCAGACGCTGGGAAAACCAGACAGACCCCCGAACCAACAGAAAGCCCACAGTTATCTTTAGTGACAACAGCATGTGCCGGGGCTTCTACACAGCCAACACGGCGAGGAGCATCACAGAGTGTGTCTGCAGCACTCAGATAAATATGTGACCAATTTTCTTCACAGAATGCAAATGTAGTGATTATCGTACCGGTCCCGCAGCCCCCCAGCCCGCACTCACGCTTGTAGCTCGCAGCCCAGGGTTGGTAGCCGTAGTAGCCGGTGATGCGAAGGATCCGCTCCTCGATGGACGTAAGCCCCACGGACGCGCTGGTCAGGTCTTCCACAGACCGGGACCACTTCAAGTCCTCTTTGATGGCTTCGTCCACCACCAGGTATTTTAGCTGGCGCAGCTGAGGGCTGATGTCGGAGAGCCGCCGCGGGCTCACATCGGGGGAGCGCCGCATCCCGCTGCGGGATAGGGACGGCCGTCAGTGGAGCGGGGCGGGAAGCGGAGGGTCGCGCGAGGCACCACCGCCCCAAAGTTACGGGCCCACAAACTTTCCTGCCGCCTGCCACCGGAGCGACCCCCAGGGGTGAGATGAGGTGGGGTGGGGTGAGGTGGGGTGTCCCAGTCCCTCCCAGTCCACCCCGTCCCGTTCCGTTCCCGCAGCTCTACTCACAGGGTGGCGGCTTTGCCCCGGGCGGAGCCGTTGGGGAACTCCCGCACCCCCATGGTGGGGGGGAGCAGCAGCGACGGTTGCGGGGCGCCCAGACTTCACGACGGGGACGAGCCGGCGGCGCCCACCGGCCAGGGAAAAGGAGGAGGCGGGAACGAAGAAGGAAGGAGGGAGAGAGGAAGAGAGACGGGGATTGCAGCGGAGGGTCCCCGGGAGGACGGACAGACAGACAGAACGGCGCTGCCGCTGGTTAAACGCAGCCGCTGCGAAGCGCCGGCGGTAGAGGTGGGGGGGCCGGGTCGGGCAGCGCCCCCTACCCCGCACAGTACCGCCTGAAACCAGAAGGGGGAGCCGCGCCCCACCGCCAGCCTCCAGCGCCCATCGCCCCCTAGCGGCGCCGTAAGGCGGGAAGGGGGCTCAGCCCCGCCCTGTGCAGACGGTGGAGAGCTGCGCGTGCTGCGCTCGTGCGCACAGCGGAGCGTGGACGGGCGCGTGAGGGGTGGTGAGCGGCCTGACCGCGCGCGGTGCTCGCAAACAGCCTAAAAGCCGGTAATAGCCGGTTAAAGGAGGTTCGATCAGCGACAAGGCGAGATGGTTCAAGTTAAGACATTTGTGTGTCTTTGTGCCTCATACGAAAAAAAAAACCCAACTAAGTCCAAGGATAAAAGATCACAGAATCGCTGGCTGCTGGGGTTTGGAAGGGGCCCTGGAGATCATCTAGTCCAACGCCCCCGCTAGAGCAGGACCCCCTAGAGCAGATCCCACAGGAACACAAATCCAGGCGGGTTTGGAATGGCTCCAGAGCAGGAGACTCCACAACCCCTCCGGGCAGCCTGTGCCAGGGCTCTGGTACCCTCGCTGTGAAAAAGGGTTTCCTTGTATTTAAATGGAACCTCCCGTGTTCCAGTTTGTGCCTCTTGTCCTGTCACTGGGCACATCCAAGAGGAGTCTGGCTCCATCCTCCTGGCACGTCCCCTTTAGATATTATTCATATTGATAAGGTCTCCCCTCAACCTCATCTTCTCCAAGCTAAATAGTCCCAGCTGTCAGCCTTTACCTCATATGGTAGATGTTCCAGTCCCTTAAGTATTTTAGGGGCCCTAAATGATTGTTCCCTGTCACCACTCACGAGCTCCGTTTACATGAACCATTAAAACACCACAGGGCTGTATGCGGAGGAGAGATGGCACCAGCTAAAACCTACCTTGCACTGGAGGTAACGTTACAGGATCACTGCACCATCACCAGAAAGTAAAAAAAAAATATCTCCAGCAGTTTAATGCCAAACTAATTATCATTTTAAATACACATGGACTAAGTAATGTGTTAATAATAATTTATTTCCTTTATTTCAAGCCTGTGGAAGTGTTTGTTGCTGAGGAGGCTGGTTCCAGAATGCAATCAGTGTGAACAGCAGTTGTCCATCAGTGCAAGCAGAGAGTGACTAACGGTGCAGGTGTCTTCAGCTGCCTGCCAGAGCCCCTTGCAAGGTCCAAAAACCAATGCAGAAGGATGATTTAGGTTGAGAGAATCAAAACACAACATTCACTAAATCTGCAGATAGTGATTATTGCCTTGATTTAAGTCTCTTTAGGGCAGGAATAGTGACAGCAACAGGCATGAACAGAATTAAACATTTCATTCTCAAGTCTGGCATCATTTTGTATGCAGAGCTCATGCTTGCTCTGGTGTGAAGTGGTGGGCAAGGACAGGATTTCATCCAAGAATCACCTGTAACACTGCATGTATCTAGTGTCAAATTCCTCTATTACAGGTACATCATCCCCAAAGTGTACTAAAAATAACACAATATAGGGCCAGAAACATAGATCTGGGCTGGCTGTGCTCAGTACAGGACTAACTCATGTTAGCATGAGAGAAGAGTTAAAGCTGTGAGTCTCAGAGCAACCAGTGGTTCCAACAAGCAAGCAAGTAGCATTGTCCACCAGCCAAGCAGCAACACGAGCTGAGCACTCACCTACCTACCTCTTGGCATAGGCTGATGCAGACTAGCAGGGGCTTGGTCAGTCTTGCTGGAAACTGAAGCATTTAGTAGCTCCAGAGTATTGTCTATACAGTAGTTTCAATATTATTTTTATACAGTATTTTCTATGGTCCCAGAGAAGAGCCATGGAAGTTGGAGGCTCTATTACACACAGCTCCACTTTTAACATGCCAGAACCATCTCATTCCTTGTGGTTTTCTGCTGGTTTATTCTTTCCCAGCTGCTGTCATTTCAAGGTGTAAATTGAATGTCAGATGGGCAAGTGACTTTGGACAGCTTGGGTGGCAGTGCTGATAAACTAGAAATGAGCAGGTGTCTCATGAGAGAGAAAAAAATGGATGGGAGTGAAAATGTTCAAGTTCACAGAAACATTTTATAAAGGTGACATTTCAAAATTGTGGTGAGAGGCAGCATCAGCACAGCTGGCTCTTAGGATTTCATCAAACCTCGCTGTAAGTGGATGTATCTTTTACCAATAGCAGCTGCTGGAGACATCTGAGTAAAAATTCCTGTGTATATTATTTTAATTACAGCCAAGCACTTTAGCTAAAACCGAAACACTACAATATGTAATTAGACATCAAAAGGCAAAGTATGGGATCGCTCATGATTTGGAATTTGTAGATTTATGGAGCTACTTAAGATTTTTAATATGAGAAGACAAAATATTGTAGCATACTAGCAGTGCTACCAGCAGTAAGAAACAAGTGAAAAAGAACATTTTGGTGAGACAGCATATATATGTTTCAATGGGCAAAATGCAGTCAGATCTGACTCAGAGTTTAGGTTTGAGCCTGAACTCTGGTTTAGGTACACAACATCAAGCTGGAGCCACTGCAGACAGCTTTTGAGAACCTCTTACTTTCATAAAAACACCTGCAGTCATCCAAACACAAACCAGACAGAAAACAGTGTGCATTTTAAAAATGGCAGAGCCCTTTAGGAAGGGAGCAGTTAGTACTTATTCCAGGGTAACTTATTCTGTCCTGTTACATACAACTTGTTCACTTTTTTCCAGACAATATAAAAGTATATGCTTGGTTGATAGCTCTTAAAAGGCAGAACCATTAAGATGTATTAGCATTAATTTGTCTACAACGTGATGCTCTGTCAGAAGAAAATGTAATTTAAAGTCTATTTATTCTCACCTCCCATCAATACTAGCTCACCAGAAGTTTGTCTGGATGGAAGTTTACCCTCAGTGAAATCCTACTCATTTCATAAGAAAGGTGAGTATTTTTTCTTTTATTTCTTGCACACACCTCCTTGCAGATAAGAGTTTTACAGTTATTGGATACTGTGATGGTAGTAGGATAAGATAGCAAAGATATTTAATTGGGCAAAACAACCACAACTGCAGACTCTACAGAGTGAAGTTGATGAGTTCACCTCTTCTCCAGTTCATAAAAATCATCCTCCAGGAATCATAGAATCACAGAACATTAGGGATTGGAAGGGACCTCAAAAGATCATCTAGTCCAATCCCCCTGCCACAGCAGGATCACCTAGACCAAGTCACACAGGAACACATCCAGGCGGGTCTTAAATGTCTCCAGTGAAGGAGACTCCACAACTGCCCTGGGCAGCCCGTTCCAGTGCTCCGTCATCCTCACTGTGAAGAAGTTCCTTCTGATATTGATGTGGAACCTCCTGTGTTCCAGCTTACACCCACTGCCCCTCTTTCACCGAAAGAGTGGTAAAGTATTGTAACAGGTTTCCCAGGGAGGTGGTGATGTTGCCTTCCTTGGAGGTGTTCAGAGAACACACAGATGTGACCCTAGGGAACATAGTTTAGTGGGCATGGTGGCAATGGGCTGACGGTTGAACTCAATGATCTTGTAGGTCTCTTCCAATCTTAATGATTCTGTGAGTCTAAAGAAACGTTTTAGAGTGAATTGGTGCAAACAAAGATTGAGAAGCATGCAAAAATGTATTTATGGTGCTCAAACAAAAGACTTGCTCAGGTAAATTCTATGATATATATAGACTTCCTTCTCCTAAATACATTTTCTGATGGAATAAAAATCCCGTAGTCTACTGGCTTATGCCTCTTGTTTTTGTGAATGAAGCATAATATCTATTTATGTATTGGTGGGTGGTTTTGCCTTAAATGTTATTGTACTGCATTGTGCGGGAGGCTAAGATTCAGTTCACTAGAGAAAAGTGGTAATAATGGGCTGAAAAAAATCATCCCTCTGATTCTTCAAACATCCATCCATAACTCCAATAGTATTTTGTCTCAGCTAATTACTCCTAGTTTCCTCCCTAGTACATAATGTCAAGCTGACAGACTAGGGGAAGTCCTATCCTAGTTCGTTTTTAACGCAGACTGAGCCCACCTACACTGTTCAAGCAATTCTTGCTATATGCAAAAGGCTTTCTCCATTAACATACTGGAATAAATACCATTCTCTTTTAAAAATTGGTCAGTCTCTTACACTTGGACAATCTATCCCCTCTGCATCTGTTGCAGGGAAAGAATGTGTGGTGCTGTCCAGAATCCAAAATAACTGTTGTTTACACCTCCTGAGAGTACTATAAAGATGACAGTGGTTTGTATATTGAGTTGTCAAGTGTTAACAGTAAAGTTAGCTAGCAACATCTGATAAATATTTGTATAATTATAAATGTTCTCCACAGTCAAGCTGGAAAATTAAATTTCACTTGACTACCTCCTATGTCATTTACACTGCAGGATTCATTACAGCCTAAAGTATTACTGTAAATGTCAGACAGATTTATTAAAGTAAGGTGCTTAAAATAATGGGTTAGTCCTTCATGTTACCAATTCTGTTTCCTTCACAATAGCTAGGAAGAGCTTATCTGCAAGTAAAAACAAGACTTATACCATCATGTCTTGGAATCTTAACTGAGTCACATGACATTGATGAAGATGTGCAAGAAGAATACAGTTATGTCAACTGCACAAACAAATATGAAACGAACCAATGACTAAGAACATTCTGGTGATAATGATACAGAGGTCATTACTTGAGTTTTATGTGTAACGTTTAACTAGTCTTCACTTGTGAAAAAAATTTTTTACTTACAAGCAGCAGTGAATGGTTGAGTTCAAGGTCTCACACTGTGACCTTAACATTACCTAGGCATAGTTTGTTTTCTCCTGGTTATAAAGTCTTATGGAAAACTTAAGGCACCTGAAGCAACCACTGAACTAGTACAAGTTTGGCAGCATTCGTAACGATTGAAAAGTAGATCAGAAAGTACAAAAGTTGTTGAGCTATCAGACTGCCTGTCTATGGATGTCTGTACGCCTGGCTTCATCCTGCACCCCTAGTTAACAGTGGACTCCATTATCCCAGCAAATGCCACCAGGAGTTTGTAGTATGGACCGGTTCAGCTTGGAATGTCTATCAGTCAATAGGGTACAGTAATAAATGCATCTTGCGTCTTCAAGTGCACCTTAAGCAGAATATATTGAGCACAGATTTCTAATTTTACTTGCAGTCCTTGATAACGATGCATATAAATTCTATTGATTTTAGTCTGTTATGATTTGAAATCAGGAAAGATAACTGTCATTTTTCAGATATTTGTGGAATTAATTTTTCTAATGCCGTGACACAGCTGTATTTTATGGTCCTGCTGTTCTTGCTTAAAAAGCAATTTATAGGGAATAATTCTATTACTGCTCACATTACACCACTACACTGAGGGAACATCCTTTTTTGGTGATTGTAAACTTGCAATGTTTACTTATTAAGTTAAAAGTGGATCAAATGCAAATTAGCCTCAATGAAACACAGTCTGTTTATTTATGACAGGATCATCAGCCCTTTTTGCCTGAGGATGGCAGTGGACATAGAGGGAAAGGCAAGAAGAACCAAGTAGCTCAGGTTCATAAGACCAATGGAAATTGTTAAAGCACAATTTAAACCAAAATCCTGTGTGCAGATAACACAAAAATATAATATAAAATCAGCACAAAGGATGAGCTGGTGGCCTGGTAGAATCAGTGGTAAAATGTCATTTGATTACCTTGGGATCAGTATTTAACATGATGGACTTTTAAGTACACACCAGTTTCCCTTAACAGATACACTAAGAGCAGAGGAAGTAACTGTAACTCATGTTGCCCAGTTTGGTTTGTAACAGAGAACTTCCTGTGAAATGAACTCCAGTCTCAAAGCCAGTAGAGGGGAGAAATAATTTAAACAACATTCAGTGATACTGATTTTTTTCCCCCTGGGTTTGGATGCCAGAGCTGGACAGCAGATTGCGTTCACCTTGGTATCAGATAGGGAGATTAATTCTTTGTTCTTGGGGTTTTTTCCCACTGTCTGTATGCTCAAGGACTTCAGTGTCACTTTCAGCCACAGAACTGCGCTGGGAATTCTTGCGTAGCTGGTTGTGGATCACAGCCTCAGCCTAGCTCTTCAGAACTGCCTGCAAGCTCACAGTCCTCTTGCCAAGAACCAAGACCACTGGGTATCAGTGCCACTTTGTGTCTTCATCTATGTCATTATGTAGTCTTCGTACCACAGCAAATGCCAATTCATGCTCTCAGTATCCTTTGAAGTATTTCACGAGTACTAAACAGTTCTCAGACAAGCATCAAATCTGAGAATGTGTCTGGATGATGATTCTCTGTTCACATCTATGTTCCAAGATACCTTTGACTTTTTTTGTCATGTTGGTTCTTTAGATCATGTTGATATCAATGAGAAATGGTTCTCATAAATTCCCTATCAACAGTATCTGGAGAGGTTTAAAATTCAAATTGCAGCAAGTGTAATTAGGGGTTTTTTACTTACTGAATAACATAAATAGTTCTCTAATATCAGTGTACTGTCTGTTTAGGGATTTTTTTCCCCTCAAATACAGATGCTATATGGTCATTAAACAACTGTACTTTCCTGATAGGCTTTATCAATAGTTTTTTCCTATTTTCATAAGGAAATAATCAGTGTTTTTATTCTGGTTCACTTTACAATGTTGTCTTGTGTTCTGCTACCCATATGTGTTGCGTTTCTCTAGTTTCTAGTTGGTGTAAGTTGCCAGTTTACACATGTAACTGTATTGGTAGAGCTAAAAATAAAACATGTTTAAATTAGGACGTTTTATTGTCTTTCTGTCTGCTTTCTTGATCTCAGGCATTTTTTTTTAATAGCCTTTTCATATTCTATGTTAAGAGATGGCTTTCATGGTCATGTCAGGTTGAGAAGGTTGAAGTGAGACCTTCTTTACTGAGAGGGTGGTTAGGTACTGGAATGGATTGCCCAGGGAGGTGGTGGTGTCACCATCCCTGGAGGTGTTTAAGGAACAAGTGGACGCAGTGCTTAGGGATCTGGTCTAGCAGTTAGATACTAGGACAAAGGTTGGACTTGATGAACCTGGAGGTCCTTTCCAGCCATGATGATTCTGTGATTTTTGCCTCATCAGATTGTAGATTAAACAGACACTTTAAATGGCATCAAATTCTGTTCTTCAAAACGTACCTTTAAAAAGCAATAATCACATTAAAAACCACTTTCAACTGTTTTCCAAAACTTTAGATACACTGTGGCCTGTGTAACAAATGGATCATTTCATTAACTGTTAGGTGCCACTCATGTGTAAGTTGTTTTTTTGAGGCTTTGGGGACTTGTTTAAGAATTATAGACAGCTAAGTGTTTAGGGTTGATGAAGAAAAAACAGACACTAAAAGCCACGCTCAACTGATGAAGCCTGTGGTTGAATGTTGCATTTCTCATTCTTTCTCTCTTCTGCCCTTTTACTTCATCTCTGATTAACCTTTCAGATCGCCACCTCTCTTATCATTTAGCACACACCCCTCCAGATCTCCAGCCCTCCCATGTCACCTGGCAGCTGAACACAATTTTAGCTGGTTTTGAGCCTCATACTTGCTACTTGGCCAGGCAGTATGCGTGCTAACGGGGTAGTGGTAGGTCAGAAAGAACAGTTCAGCAGCTTCTGGGACAACAACTTATTGTCCTCAGAACAGTGCTGAATGGATAAGCATTCACATTGCACAAAATCAATGTCGCATGTGGTTCAAATGATTGATTGTCTAAGCAGGAAGGCCACAGGCTGAATGGACAAAGATATGCTGCTCGCCTCTTAAATATAATTTCTCTAAGATACAGCTACGTTTGCGTGCACAGAGACACAGGAAGTTCTGTACTGTCCGTGTTTGCTCTGTGTCAGTGAACACAAAACCTTCAGACTTCCATATCTGGATCTCTAAGACTTATCCCCTAAGTCAAGTGGAGATGTAAGGTAAAGAGATATCTGCTATCTCAGGACCTGGGAAGGGCTCCTCTGCGCTAAATCCTACGAGACAGTAGGAGGGAGAAAACGGATGATGCAAACCTCACTCTCATGTTCATAAGGGCTGCTGATACACAGAAAACCCTTTGTAAAGATTAGTGGATGAGCTTCCCATATTGCTAGAATGAAATGTACCGTGTATTTACGTATTTGCTTGCTTTTTTCTTCAAAAGGTGGAACCTCAGTCACGACCCCCTCGAGGAAATGGCACAAACCAGTGTCCCTTTATATCACAGAGGCTGTTCTAGCCTAGGAAGAGAAGTAGAGAGAACACTGATGCTTTGACAACCAGCCAAGGGTTTGTTTCATTTACTGGTTCACTAATCTGGTAGGTTTCAGGTGTTGAAATGGTATGTTCAGTAGGCTGGAAGAGGGCTTGGCATCAGCACAGGATGGCCACAATAAGCAGGTATGGTTGTCTTATTTTTGTTTAATTATAGTTCTGGAGTCCCCAGTATGAGAAAGACATGAAACTGTTGGATAGAGTCCAGAGGCAGGCCACAAGGATAATCAGTGGACAGGAGCACCCCTCCTGTGAAGACAGGCTGAGAAATTTTGGGCTGTTCAGCCTGGAGAAGAGAGGGCTCTCGGGATTTTATAGCACCTTCTAGTACTGAAGGTACTTTCCTGCCGAAAAGGTGGAGAGGAACATTTTGTGAGGAATTCTAGTGTTGGAACAAAGACGGGCATGGTTTCAAGCTGAAAGAGGGTGGATCCCCTCCATGAAAGTGTTATCTGATCTCAGGTAGTGACAGGACTAGGGGGAATGGAGCAAAGCTGGAGCTGGGTAGATTTAGACTGGATGTGAGGAGGACCTTCTTCACTGTGAGAGTGGGGAGAGCCTGGAATGGGTTGCCTGGGGAGGTGGTTGGGGCCCCATCCCTGGAGGTGTTTACGGCCAGGCTGGATGGGGCTCTTGCCAGCCTGATCTAGGGTGGGGTGTCCCTGCCCATGGCAGGGGGGTTGGAACTGGGTGATCTTTCGAGGTCCCTTCCAATCCTGAATGATTCTATGATTCTATGATCTCCAGAGATGTGGCCTCAGCTATCTCCCCGGGCAACCTATTACGATGTGCAACCACTCTTCTGCTAAAGAACTTCTTCCTAACATGCAATTTCAATCTACCCTTCTCTGATTCGGAGCCATTGGCCCTCGTCCTATCAGTAGACGCCACTTGCAGCACAGCTGTTCGCACCAGAAGCGCTGTAGCGAGCCTTGTAGCTCTGAAGGTGCGTGTCTGGATCAGCTGTGGTTTGCACGCACAGTTTTAGTGGTTTTGACAGGAGTTAACACTACTTAAGCCAAGTTTGGATCTGGACCTGCATGTGGGCACCAGGACAGTAGAGGTGCAGTAGCTGTAATCATGAAGACAGCCTGGTTCAGAGTGCTGTGCCTGTCTTTCTGTGGCCTTATGCCTTCTGAATTGTAAAGCTTACCTGAAAACAAGTCAGGTGTTAACTTTCATCCCGCTTCTGGGTACCCTTCAAACTTTTAGTAGGACTTTCTGTGAGCAGTAAGATATCTCTCTTAAATTTCAGATGGCTGAACTCAGTGCAAACAGTCCTTGGATATGATGAGTATTTTTCAACGCTTCTTTAGTTATTCTACCTTTAAGTTACTCCATCTGCAGCTGTTTGCATTGTGTTCTGATCTTCTTTTAGAGGTGCATGGGTGCATCTCCAGAGAAAGACGCCACTCCTCTGCTCTGGTGACTCCTTAAGTGCACACCATTGCCGTTTGGGTTGTGTATTTAAACCCAAAGTGGCTGCTCTATGTGTAACTTTGTTCAGCTGAGACTAAGCCAGCTGGTACCTGTTGCTGGGTTGAGTGCACAAAATGCTTCACTGGATGGAGGCTAAACAGGAAAGAATTCTCGGTTGCCTTCTGACCTCCTGAGCATCAGAAATGAAATGGGTTTATAAAGTGCCAGTAAAACAAGGAGAAGCAAATCTTGAGGAGTTAAATCTAACTCATTCTGGTCAAAGCAGTGTGTGCTCCCATGCAAGGACCGCGTTGTTTGTAAGGAGAGGTCTAGGGTTAATTACTGGCAGTGTGTTCTGCTCTAGTATCTCTATTGAGAAGATGCTGTATTACACTGTATACACACAAATGCCTTGAGATGCGTCTAATCCTTTATAGTTGGTTGTAGCAGCTATTCATAAGCGGTCAGGAATGAGGTGTGAGACCTACTGATGACAGCTCTGTGATGGATCTCACTGCTTTCCTCTGGACAGCTCCTACTCGGCACGATGGCCCTGCAATGGCTTTTTGTAGATCACCGGTTCCTGACCTGTTGCAGCTGCACCATAGATGATGGGGTGATGCCCAGAAACCCCTTTTGCTGACACTGGCAATGCTCAGCTTCTGTATCTTTTTTAACCAGGAAATGGTTTAGCCCTTTCATTACTTTTGAATTGGAGACTCATTTGTATCCCTGAAATGGCTGTGGTTTTGTTCTGAGAGGTTGAGCTAAGTACTGTGCTTTAAAAAAGAAGCAGGGAAACCTCTCACCAGAAGTCAAAATCCTATAAAACACGATGTGTTTTGCAGTAGAGTATTGCACTTGACTTCTGGACCCTATAGAGCTGTTGGCCGTGTCTTCTGCTCATTGGTGACAAGTGATGCTTCTGCAGACTCTCTGCTCTAAGTTTGGATGGTACCTGTCTTGCAAGCCGTGTGTTTCTCAGCTGCCCCCGTTTGTACACCAGTGTTAGTGACTAGTAACAATTGACGGTGCCTAATCAGCTCCCCTTTACTTTGAAGCAAGGTCCTTGTTAGCTTTGACTGACACGTTTAATTGTGACTCTCTCAAGCTCTGTTTTTAAATCCAGTGATTGATGTGTGCAAACATCTTCAAGTGACTTATTCTTACCATGTTTAAATAGTGATCTGTGTGTTTGGACCGTGGGGTTTGTTTCCTTCCCTTAGACCCTGTGCTGCGGTTGTCCCTGACATTGAATCGGTCTCTGAAGCTGCTTTGGTTGCTGAAGGGTTTATTGATGCTTGTCTGTCAGCCAGGAAGTGTGTCACCTTGCGTACTCGCTGCAGGTGAGGATCTCTTTGGGCTTCTGCATTTGGTATGTACTAACCATAACACATAACCAACATCAGTGTGACTGGGTGCTGCATACATTAGGGGCTTTTAACCTATGTAGTCTTGTCTCTCATCTTGAAGAGACTTTTGTATCCCATGTCGATTCTTACTAAATTATCAGATATTAATTTAGAAGACAGTGCCCACTGATCCGAGGTTGGGACATTTGTACTGCATTAGTCGTGTATGAAGTCAGTGTACAGCACTGCTTCACACCTGGCATAGCTCAACTACTTTGTACTGTTGCAAAGTATCCGTAGTAGGAATACAACAACTGTAGTAGGAATACAACAACTGTAGTAGGAATACAACAACTGTAGTAGGAATACAACCACTGTAGTAGGAATACAACAACTGTAGTAGGAATATCTGTCGGAGAAGAGAAAAGCCTTACAGGAGAACTAAAAAATTAACAACAAATAATGTGTTCTGTTTGGGTGAATGCCTCTTTAAGCTTTCTCCAGTAAATACAGTACAAGGTGGTTTCTACAATGGAAGTACAGCACTGCTACGAATTTGTACTAGGAAAAAATTCGTTTTCAGAATAGTTGTCTTAAAACCTACCTGGATGTGCTCCTGTGCAACTTGGTCTAGGTGGTCCTGCTCCGGCAGGAGGATTGCACTAGATGATCTTTTGAGGTCCTTCATGACTCTATGAAATCTACAGCTTGAAAGGTGTGTAATTTCTTCCCTGTCTGCATGTCACTAACTGACAAGGCACTCTTAATGCTCAGTTTTATTAGTGCAACAAGAACTTGGAGAACCCTTCAACCTCAAGCCATAAACTCTAGCAGGTTTTATTTTCTGAGTTAACATGACTAGTTAAATGCTTTCACAGGACCATTATGACTACTAGTACAATCAAGTCAGTTTTGCTAGTTGCTGGCTCACTGAAACTAGGGGACGAGCAGAACTGAGGAGCAGGGGAAACCTTCACTTCAACGAAGTGAGTAGTAATTCCTCTCTAAGAGCAGAAACTGTTTCTGCTGTTTTGCCTTTGAATAAAAATCAGAATATTGAGAAGAGTTTCATGCTCTTGCAATATGTAGTTTCCCACCCTTTTCCAGGCACTGGTGCGAGTCTTTAGAGACAAGACTTGAGTTTGCCTGAAAGAGTGATGGATGATATCCCAATTTTCATGAGCCTGATCAGTGACCTGTTTCCAGCTCCGCATTTTTCTGAGGAAGAGGAACCTGCAATTTGAACAGATGGTTAAACAATCTACCCTGGAGCTTCACTTGCAGCCTGGAGAGAGCTTTATTCTCAAAGTAAAAGAATTCATTGCATTTAATTACTCCCCTAAAGAGTTTCAATCAAAATAATTGCAAATAGGTTGTATTAGACATGAAGGTTATTTTTGAGTATATTACGGTATTGATAAGGTGTCCTCGATGTCTTGGTATTTCAAAGGCATTTTGTCAGGCTGTAAATGTGCCTCAGTACGATAAATGTGCCCAATAAGGCAACATGTCCCACTAAGGAAAGCTGTCTGCTCTGACAAACATGGTTGTTGGTGTGCAGTGCAGTGCCAAACATTTGTACTCTGCAGCGTATCCCTTCTTTCTGGTTATTTATAGGACAGAAAGAACATCTGAATAAGGAGTAGAAGATCTGGGACGTGATTGACTACGTTTAGCGGGGTTGTGGAGTCTCCTTCTCTGGAGACTTAAAACCCATCTGGATACGTTCCTGTGTGACTTGATCTAGGTGATGCTGCTATGGCAGGGGGTTGGACTAGATGATCTTTCGGGGTCCCTTCCAATCCCTAATGCTCTGTGATGTTGTTTCTGTGGGTGGTGGTATTTCTGTATAACGCCGTACATGCTGTGCCACACACACACAACTCATGTGTGCCCGTGTACGTCTGTGTACTCCTACGAATGAGCTGTTTTATAAGCCAAATTTAAACACTAATTTTGTTTCAAATCACAAATAGGGTGAAAAGGTGAAACTTGGAAGCGTAGTTATTGCATGGACCAAATGAAAAGTGTTTCTTTGGGCTACTAATATGTATTGCTATGCTCCTTCGATGAACATTCACATCTGCAGTGTGTGATATGGCACAATCTCGTCCTTTATTCCGGTTTATTTGAAACAGGAATAACCAAGCTGGTTAATTGTGACTGATGAAGGAAGTGGAGCACCTCCCTTATGAGGAGAGGCTGAGGGAGCTGGGTCTCTTGGGCTTGGAGAAAAGGAGGCTGAGGGGTGACCTCATTCATGTTGATAAATATGTGGGTGTCAGGAGGATGGAGCCAGGCTCTGCTCAGTGGCATCTAGTGATAGGACAAGGGGCACTGGGTGTGGGCTGGAACATAGGAGGTTCCATATACATTTCAGAAGGAACTTCTTCCCAATGAGGGTGACAGAGCACTGGAACGAGCTGCCCAGGGAAGCTGTGGAGTATCCTTCTCTGGAGACATTTAAGACCCTACTGGATGTGTTCCTGTGCAGCTTGTTCTAGGTGCTCCTGCTGTGGCAGGGGGGTTGGACTAGACGATCTTTCAAGGTCCCTTCCAATCCCTAATGATTCTATGATCTCAGCACTTGTAAAGGGTTTTCTGCTTTGTTCTGTCTTGTTCTGTTATCACGACAGAAGAATGAAAGACAACACGCTGTACCTTGGAGTATTATGAACTTTGCTGTTAGCCTTTCATAGAGAATTTTCACAGAACCATTAAGATTGGAAAGGACATCTAAAATCATGAAGTGCAGTCTTCAACCCAACACCTTCACGACCATGTCCCAAAGTGCCACATCTACTTGTCTTTTTAGCACCTCCAAGGATAGTGTCTCCACCATCTCCCTGGGCAGCCTGTTCCTACTCTTTCACTAAAGAAGTATTTCCTAATTTCCAGTCTGAACTTCTCCGGGCCAAGCTTGTGGCCATTTCCTCTTCTCTTGTCATCTGTTGTTTGGGAGGAGATATCGACTGCATTTCAGGCAACCGTAAAGGGCAATAAGGTCTCCTCTCAGCCACCTCTTCTTCAGGCTGGACAATCCCAATCCACTCACCCTCTCCTCATAAGACACGTTCTCCAATTCTGATAAGTGTTCTGTATCTCGGGGTTGGCACAATCCTGTTGGACTCGACGACTGTCTAGCAGAACTGGGATAGTTCTCACTTGTCGAAGTACCTGCATTTGTTAATTTAAGCGAATCCTTCTCCCATTTTCTGGGAGGCAAGCAATGTTTGCCTGATGCAACATCAGCTCAGCTGGGGCAAATCTACTGGGAAGCTGCAAGTTCCTTTTGTCTTGTTGGAGGGAACAGAAAGGTGGATGGGGAGCTGATAGTGTCTTTGTAATTAGCAGGACAACAGGAGAGGAAAGATGCACACTGCCTGTCACTCCAGTGCGGTTCAGTGTTCAGCTGGAGGAGCTACTCAGCACTGTGTCACTTGATGTTTGATACTGGAAATGAGGGGACTGGGAAGCATAAGGTACCAGCCCACCAGGACAATGCTTTTTCGATCTAATATTGTAAAGAAATTGCCGTGGTTTTGGCAGACAATCTTCTGCTTGCTGCCTTTGCCTTGGGCTACGGTGCAATAACAGGCTGTTCAGGCCATTCAGACAGCCACAGGAGGGTGAAGTTTATATGTTACAAACAACTTCTACCTTTACTATGCTGTTTACAAAGGAAAATTAATTGTGGCAGCAAGTGATGAGCATTCAATATGCCAGACTTAATCTGAAATTATAGTTTTTTCTAGAAAGAGAGTCAAGATGGATTAATTAGGCTTCTAGTCAAACCTACATACTTCTAACAGATACTGCTCACCTGATCCTGCTGGAGAGTTGAAAGCTGCATGGATTTACTTCAGCGTTAACACTTCCTATTAGAACTGCCTGCAGAGTATGGCCATATCAGAATGGGAGTCACCTTGCCTATCCTAAATCTTAATGGAACTTTGGGACTAAACTACCACAGAGATGACAGTAAATCATGGTGGACTGTTAACTGAGTGCAGGGACTTGCAGCCAGACACCCAGTTCAGGAAGAAAGAGAAAGGTTCCTGTTGTGTTTGTGTCAGGAGGATGGAACCAGGCTCTGTTCAGAGTCATCTAATGACAGGACAAGGGGCAATGGGTGTCAGCTGGAACAGAGGAGGTTCCACATCAATATGAGAAGGAACTTCTTCCAAGTGAGAGCGACAGAGCACTGGAAGGGGCTGCCCAAGGAGGTTGTGGAGTCTCCTTCTCTGGGGATGTTTGAAATCTGCCTGGATGTGTTCCTGTGCGACTGAATCCAGGTGATCCTGCTGTGGCAGGGGGATTGGACTAGATGATCTTTCAAGGTCCCTTCCAATCCCTGATGATTCTGTGATTACTGCAAAGCCCCTCCCCTCCCACAGAAGGAAAACAGCAGACACAGCAGACAAACCCAGTGTACACACACAGGTCCTGAATTTTCCCTCACTTTGTTTTGGCTAGAACTACTATTTGGCAGCTTTCAGAAAGAAAAAGAGCTATTCACGTCAGACACAGGCAAGCTTCCCCTGTGTCAGAAATCTGTTCCGAGGCACAAGGAGCTCCAGCTCTATCACTGCTTGCCAAAAGACTTTCCAGAGTTTCTCCTGGAACGAACTTTAACACAGCCTTTGATCACTGAAGGCAATCTCCAGAGCCCTTTAACTCCTGCAGCTTGTCCGTCTGTCTGTGAACTGAACAATGGCAATAGCCACTCTATTTGTTCTGCACATTTGAGATCAGTGCCAAAACCACTGTATCAGACTATCAGGGCTACTGCACTCCGCCGGCCCAGAGTGTGGTTTTCCAGCCTTCTAATGTTTTATGAGAAGCAGTTCCTACAGTGTGCCTCATTTTTAGCCTCTACGTTTATTCACAGTCAACTAACATCCACTTCTTCTTCCTTGCGCTAATGCTATTGCATTTTATAAACATTTTAAATGTGTTTTCTCCCTCGTAGCAAAGTATTTCAAGAGGATCATTTCATGGTCCTCATTCTGAATAAAGAGGAGCAAATATTGCTTCTTTCTTCTCAGTGGATTTCCCATGCCCCTTGACCATCCCAATAACTCTTTTCCTGTTCCTACTCCAACTTGAGCTCATCTTTGCTCAGCTGGTTAATCATAGAATCATTCAGGTTGGAAAAGACCCTTGGGATCATCGAGTCCAACCATTAATCCTACTCTACAAGGTAACCTGTAAACCACATCCCCCAACACTACATCTAAGCATCTTTTAAACTTATCCAGGGATGGGGACTCAACCACCACCCTGGGCAACCAATTCCAGTGATTGACCACTCTTTCCAGGAAGAATTTTTTCCTGATGTCCAATGTAAACATCCCTTGTTGGAGCTTGAAACCCTTAAATCGTAAGATTTATTCTCCAGGCTTTTAACCAGATTAGTTGCCCTCCTCTGTCCTTGCTCCAACACCTCGATGTCTCCCTTGTACTGAGGTGCCCCTTGTACTGTGGACACAGTACTCAAGGTGGGGCCTCAAGGATGGACAGAGGATCCCTGGCACATCATGCCAGTAGTATTTCCTCACCATGACCAGGAATCACAGAACGTTAGGGATTGGAAGGGATCTCGAAAGATCATCTAGTCCAATCCCCCTGTCACAGCAGGATCACCTAGACCAAGTCACACAGGAACATTTCCAGATGGGTTTTAAACATCTCCAGAAAAGGAGACTCCACAACCCCCCTGGGCAGCCCCTTCCAGTGCTCTGTCACCCTCACTGGGA
>JAOXOE010000256.1:28125788-28174379 GCA_028565055.1 Phoeniculus purpureus
CTGAATTTCTGTCTTTAGAAAAAGACAGGCACCTTTTGTACAAGATTTTACAGTCTGAACCAGGGTAACCTAACCAACAACGTTGAGGGAGAGGGAGTTTGCTAGACATGCTAACCTTGCTGCACCACCCTGGTCGAGCTTCGAAACTGATTTTCAAGGGCTTTTATTCTGAACCTTCAATCGTTAAAAATTGCAAGGATTGCAGCTCAGTTTTTGTTCTGACTTTCTGCTGTTAGTGACAAAAGAACTGGTAGGAGTGTTTTAAAGGTGATCCCTGAACACTTGTCTTTGGCCTCTGGATAGCGCAGGCTGTTGCTGGGTAAGCAACCAGTGCGTTGTTTGTGCAACGTTTCATTAGGAGCACTGACAGGCTGCAGTTTAGCTCTGACCTCCTGATTAACAGTAGAGAGGAAGGAATTTGTGTAGGAAGTGAAGTTTTACTTTTCACTCAGGAGCTGTGCGAGTAAATGCTGTTAGAAAGAGATGGAGATGAGCGCGTGTGCGTCACACGAGTTTGACCGTGTCCTTCCTAAACAGTGTGAAAGACGGAAACTCACTATACTGGTTAAATTAAAACAAAATAATGTGTGTCTCATGGCATTTGACACAAAATGGTGTTCAGAGGTTTACTTTTTAGTTTGAAATAGCTTAAATATAATTTTAGAATGATCTAGGTTTATTGGGGATTAATAAGTCAAATCCTTATTTCTAATACCTCCTATTTTTAACTTGTGGTGAAATGCCGTGTCACCAGTTGTGGAGGCAAAGGCAGCGGGTTGTAAAGGCGGTGGCCCCTGATAAAAAGAGATTTTTTTTTTCTTCAGAGCTATTTTTTTAAGAGAACAGTCAAGGCAGAAAATTCTACTACCACAAGTCAAAAACCATCCTGCGCAACGCAGGGTGCTGATGTACTTGTCATAAGCCATAACTTTCAACTTGTTCAATTGTTTTCATTCTGTAATTAAGACCAAAAGCCTGAATCCTCTTTTTATATCTACATTTTTTCCCAGATTTTTCTCCTGTTAGTGATAGTATTTAATACTTGCAGTCGTGCCGCCTAGTTACCTTATGACCTTAACTTTGAGCAGTTAGTTATGGAATTTTGGGGTTTGGCCATTTTTCTTGTTTTCCTCTCCTTTATTTATTAAAATGTTGTTATAATGAGTTTAATTAAGCAAAAATGATTGCTGGCTTGCAACGTTACAGAAGGTTGCTATGCACCCATAAATCATAATCAAACGTATTTAGTGTAATGGTAGGAGTCACTCGCAGTCAGGCTGCTTGCAACAAACGTTAATTGTTTCCTTAAACGACAAGCCCTTCCAATTAGAAAGAAAACAAACCAAACCCCCGAGTCTTGCGAACCAACAGAATGTTTACATTACAAAGAATATCAGTGTTTTATTCATGAGCAGTCATTCAATAGGGTAAAGAGGTACTATCTGGGGTGCCTGGGGGGTTTTCAATGTGCCTTGTTCCACTGAAACACATTCGTGGCTTCTGGTGTAGTTATGGTTAGGGCAGTGATGTTGCTTGGTGAAACGTAGGAAAAAAGCCCTAGGGAAATCTTTGTGACTTCAATGCACATGACAAAGCACTTGGAACACAGAGTGTGCTAACTCTACTCGTTGTGAGGTAAGAACAAAGACTTTGGACTTCAAAGGTGTCGTTTAGGAGCAAGTGGTGAGCAATGTGCGTCAAACAATGGGGTTATTCAGATGAGCGAGCATCGCCTTCTCGCAGCTCCAGTGATCCGTGTGTTAAAAAACAAACGTTCTGCTGGGTGTCAGCCTGTGCTAACACCCGGGCTTTTAAATAATGGCTTCGTACAAGTCAAAATGTCTGTACAAAAGAAGGCGAGGAAGACTTTTGAGGGAGAATTTACATTTGTGAGCGTTTGGCCAGCGTGTGCCCTATTGCTGTAGTTGATGCAACCAAGGAGAACAACCCAGCATATCCAGTTTTGATTTCTCTGTTGAAGACGTTATGCCATAGCTCCTTCCCCCTCGGCAGCACTGCTATGCACACAAACATTTCTGAAGCCCAAAGGACCGATTGTTAGAGCCAAAAGGAAAGGTGCAGTTCTGCTTTCACAGCAGTTGGTCAGAACAGCATCAGCATCTCCGATGGCATTGATTTAAACTTGGACTTTGGGGAACTGCGTTGACAGAAGAGAAATGCTGCATGTGCAAGTGTTGCAGGGAAAAGAAATAAAGATTTGAGAGCTCGGTAGCGTGGCGTTTGGATTCTTTTGAGTCCTATTTGCACACGAGGTAAAAGAAAGGCTCTGCTGTGGAACTGTGCATGTCATTACTAAACCGAACATGTAAAAGTAGAATTGTTTTATTTGCTTCTCCATTTGTTGGTCTCAGTTCTCCCAGCCTTCACAATAAACAATTCTGGGAGACAGGGATCAGAAGCAGCTGCACGCCTCCGTGTGATCTGAAGGGCACAGTAGGAGCGCAGGGAATTCAAATATAATTCATTTTATTTTCCTTTGCTCCTCTTCCCCCCACCTTCCCCGTGCCGTTCCACATGGGAAACAATCAGTCATTCAGAGCCATGGACAATGACCCCCTACCTTTCACAGCCCACATCCAAAAATCCTTTGGCAAAGCAGCCTTGGACTCCAGCTAGCTCAGCACTGCTGGAAGTCACATTCTGTGCTGTCAGATGCTGGGAATCATGAATCACGGGCTTGCGCTGTACGCTCAGTACCTTCAATCAGTTGCCAGAAAGAGTGGCTGACCACTGCCTGAGCACTTTATATTCTTCCCCTTCTGTTTTAATACCTTTTTAATTTTCACAACGAGCCTGTCTGGAATTTCTCTGGAATCTGGTTCCCTTCTGATGACAATGTCTTATATTTAGACTCAGATCTGCAGCAGGTACGCCAGCCTGAAGGGCGCAGCGTGGCCCGGGTACACTTGTGGTGATTGATACAACTTCACTTCCTTGATGATTATCCAATTAAAGCTCATTGGTATTTTCAGCTATGACGTGGATGCCCTTTACATCGATATAAATCTTCTGGGCAATGAGAAAATTAGCCAAGTCCAGACATTGATCTTGTGAGGTAAATTGCACCTAGGCAGCAGGGGCTCCACTGATAAACAGTGAGGCCATGCAGATAACTTAGCAGCTTACCTTTAATCAATGTAGCTTCTCACAATGTATTATTCCAGCAATGGGTCTAAATCACTGTATACTCTAAGAGTTGTTTTCAAAACCTTTTAATCTAATTGGAAAATCTTCCTTTCTCCTGGTAATAAACACTCACTAAACTGTCTGCACCTAATTGAGCTGTGGTAATTTATGTGAGCTCCCCACTGCTTTTTCTCCCTTTAATCAGACAGACTGCTTTATGTCCTTAACTAATCAAACCTAAGACTTCACCAAGTAGATCTGATCAAATGTCTCTACTGAATAAATCTTCATTAACACTGACACGTCCCACATACTCCCTGTGTCCCACTTCATCGTTAACTCAGAGCAACATCATCATAGAAAGGTGATAGCCACTACTTTATTTACATATATAATCAAGCAGTAGTGATCAACTTCACATCAAATAAGAACATGAGAGGACAATTTATTGGAGCATATTTTCAGGACTTAATAATACTAAGTGCAGTGATGCTGTTTTTCAGGGAATGAAGATGTTGTGCCCCAGACATGTGTTAGAAATGCCAACAGCTGCCATAGAGGTTCATATAAAGTTTCAGCTCTTACGATAACTACTCATATTCATCCTTCCACTGGTTCCGGTTCCATATGAACGTGAGAAGGAGTGAGGGTGACAGAGCACTAGAACAGGCTTATTGTGCTTTATTACACCCAGTAAGTGGTGAAAGACAAAAAGGGTTAGGGACGTGAATACTGGGACTTTTGTGAGTGTTGGACTGAGTGCTGAAAGAAAAGTTGGGAAATACATAGTGAAATGAAGTTAGGGGGCAAGGGCTGTGGTGACAAAGATTTTAAGATGTTGAAGTGGACAAGAAGTAGCTAAGGAGAAGCCCATGGTGGACAGTGGTGCGGTCAGGTTAGTTGAAAAAGATCTCTTTGGTAGTGGTGTTTATCTGGTGTATGGCAGGTAATGAACACAGGACAAAGACACTGGCAGCTGTGTATGTGCCTGCCTGCATCTGCTTAGTTTTGAAGAAAAAATTAAAATGTGCTGATTTTGAGGACTGAACGGAGCCACAGCTGACCTCACTTGGTGTTTTCCTTCTGGTTTTGAATAGTGGACACATTGATTTGAATTGCACCTGCTAAACTCTCAAAATCTTTTTTGTATGCAGCTGCATGACATTATGTGCACGTGTGAGCGTGCGGCGTGTCCGACTCAACGTTTCATGAGCACCATCTGTAGATGCCCTTCTAGGAGGTCTTCTGGTCCCTCCTACCATGAATACTTTACAATTGCATGGGGAGACAACAGTTTAGTCAAGATGAGGAAGAGGAGGCAGAACTAGGATGGATAAACCTATCCTTACACACCATGAGATGGAGAGTAAAGGAGATATCAGATTTAAGAGAGGGAGAGGGTGCCCTTAGGTTATTTTTTTAGGCATTTTTCTGTTATCTGCAACTGTTCATCAAAAGATAACTTTTCATAAGGTTAATGTTATTTCCTCGAATGTATTTAACAATGATTGTTTTGGCCTTCCATCCTAGACAAAATACATAAAATATGCACGTCATAGATAAATCTGGAGAACAGCTGGAGCCTGGCCAGAACTGTGTTTGCCAAGGGAAGACTTTAGCTAGAGATATCTCTATTCACTTGCATTCCTAAGGATTTTGTGCTGGGTAGCTCTAACACTGAAGATCAAAGGAATATTCACAGGAGATGATTCATATTATGTGGATCATTTAGGTCCTGTGTTTCTTTAATCATGTGAAATAATATCAATTCTGTTGTACAAAATCCTCCTGATTGACTGTGGAAGGAACAGTCTGTAAAAGATAGAGATGGAAATACATTTGCTGAGTATGTTTGGAAAGATAGGAGCAGATGGAGATGTTAAGGAGAGATACCTGCTCTCATGTGGTTGTTGCTATTCATTTGTAGACTGAACATAGCGCCTGCTTTGATTAAGTGCATTCCAAAAGTGCATGATATGTAAGTTTTCTGCCCTGATGAGGATGCTTAGGCAGGCTAGTAACTAAGTCTTAGCAATTAAGAAGGACTTAGGTAACTGAAGACACTTCTGACTAGTATCACGTTTTAGCCTGGTATGCTGCATCTCTCAACAGCTCGTGTTTCATGCTGGCAGGAGATGATATGGATGGATCTTCTAGTCAGTGCTGAGTAGGAACGGTCATGTGGACTGTCGAACGGAAAAAAACCCAAAATAGTTATGTAACTGCTGAGTTATTTTACAGAAGTCCTCAAACTTTGGAAAGCTCCATGATTGGAAAATATGTGGTATAGATGTACATGTGCTTCTGCGTGCACGTATAGATGACAGAGGATATGTAATTTAGTGTAATGACTCACGTTACAGCACTGTTTTACACCACTGTAAGAAAAGAAATTACCTTGCTTTCAGATAGCAGGTATGCACATACCTTCCCATTGAAAAAGAAGTGTAGATGTATGTTGTTTATGAGAAACAGACATCACAATTCCACTCATACGGAGTCTGTCTTTCTGGGCTCTTGTCTCATTTTGAAAGAGGACATCCTACATGTCCATTAAAAGATGCACACGATCCATTCGGGTCAATTGCCTGCTTTTCCTGATTTTCTTTTCTTCTGGTTTAGCCTACTGAGTGGTGAAAAAGGTGCTCTGAGCAACTGGAGCGTCCATGCACACAGCATCAGAGCGCAGAGCATGTTTTACAGCTTACACTTTGCTACTGGGAACCTGGAACCTGTAGGTCAATGGCACATTTTTATTTCTTTTTCAATGATGGACGAGAGAAAAGGATGAACTACAAGATGATCAAAGAGCGTTTTTCCACCGTTGCTCCTTGATGTGCTATTCTCTGTAATATAAACGCTGCAATAAATCACACTTGCTGTTTTTTCCGTGTCTTGGGTTTGCTGCTCAGCACACTCTGTGGAACTGGCTTTTTAAATTTTGTTTCGGTGAAAGCCTGTGAATATGCTCCAGCCAGATTATCTGATTGTTTGTTCTGCTCAGCTAAGCAAACCATGCAAGTGTGCCTTGACTAAATTATCTGCTGCAAGTCTATACTGGTATCATGCCAGTAGAGACTCTTCCATCTGTCTGATTTTGCTTCCATTCTTGTGTCTTTTTTTTCCCTTACTCATTGTTTGCTAAAAGTAAAAGTCGTTGAAAGCAAAAATAATAACAAGCTCTATAAAATTTCTACCAGCAACTATCTCTGATCTAAATGCCAAAACACTTTAGATTAGAAAAACAGGGTTTCCTGACCTCAAGTGAATTTATTAAAAGAGGCAGCACTCATTAAGAGCCTTAATGTAGTCTCTATTCAAATTAATACAAGGTAATTATTACTAATTTTGGACACATGCATCTAACTGTCATAGAATCATCAGGGATTGGAAGGGACCTTGAAAGATCATCTAGTCCAATCCCCCTGACACAGCAGGATCACCTAGACCAAGTCACACAGGAACCAGGTGGGTTTTAAACATCTCCAGAGAAGGAGACTCCACAATCCCCTGGGCAGCCCCTTCCAGTGCTCCGCCACCCTCACTGGGAAGAAGTTCCTTCTGATATTTATATGAAACCTCGTATGTTCCAGCATCAGTTCCAACTGTCAACCCAACCCCACCACGCCCACTAAACCATGTTCCCTAGTGCCATGTGTTTTGACCACCTCCAGGGACAGTGACTCCACCACCTCCACAGGCAGCGTGTTCCAATCCTTGACCAAAGATGTGCAGCTAAACTTCTTGCGCAACATTGAAGCCTCAACAGCAGCCCGTTTTCCTCTCCAAAATCATACTCACAGGTCACCCGGTGGATGGCAGTATCAGCATGGGGTTCATCACCCTCATCACTCAGTGAAAAACTGATTGATTCCTGTTGGGTGACTGGAGGAGCGGTAACTGTGCTCAGATATATTGTCTGTTTATATGCTCACAAAGGAGAAATAAATACGTGGAGATGACATGGAAAAGTGCCCTGATCCAAGCAGAAAGCCTCAGCAATGGCAGCTTTAGCATATCTGTTCCAGAATACGCTTCAATAAGAGAGGAAAGGGTAGAACAGAAAGAGAGGAAACAAAAACAATTTGTATTGTTATGGATGAGCTGCAGACCATGGCAGCAGAGCAAACCTACCCTGGAAGAGAAAGGCTGACCCACCTAACTGATTTTATTGCACTCAGCGGTTAAAAACTGATGGTGGTGGATACGTTTTGTGTTGAGACAGGCTGCAACAAGACCCTGGCTGTTCCTGTGTGTGTGCACAGTGTGCTCTCTAGGTAATGAAGGGTGATAATGTCACTATAATTAGAGTTAAAAAAGCCAGTGAGTGAGATGCTGGCGATGAGACCCATGTGGCACCTCTTCCAAGGAGACAATAACTATTTGCCACATGGCTTGAGGACAGGTCTGGGACCAGGGTCAAGAAACTACTTCCCCAACCATACTGCTGCGTTACTCCATTACTTTACTTTGTCCCTTTTCCCATTACATGCAAATTAAAAGACGATGGCTGAGATGAGTGTCACCTCTGCAAATGTCCAAATCAGGCTTAAGGCTGAAGGGAGGTGATTCTCACCCTCTGCTCTGCTCTTGTGAGACATGGAGTCTTGTGTCCAGTTCTGGAATCCTCAGTATAAGAAGGACATGGAAGTGTTGGAGCAGTCCAGAGGAGGCCAAAAGGATGGTCAGAGGGCTGGAGCCCCTCTGCTATGGGGACAAGCAGAGGGAGTTGAGGCTGTTCAGCCTAGAGAAGAGAAGGCTCTGAGGGAAACTTGTCACAGCTTCCAGTACTTGAAGGGGCTACTACAAAACTAGAGAGGGATTTTTTACAAGCGTTTTGGTCTAGGTGATCCTGCTCTGGCGGGTACGATTGGGCTGGATGGTCTTTCGAGGTCCCTTCCAGTCCCTAATGTTCTGTGATTCTGTGATACTCTAGTGACAGGACAAGGCAGGTGGGTACAAGCTAGAAGAGGGGAGACAGAAATGAAATCTGAGGAAGAAATTCCTCTCTGGGAGGGTGCTGAGGCCCTGGAACAGGCTGCCCAGGGAGGTTGTGGCAGCTCCATCCCTGGAAGTGTTCAAGGCCAGGTTGGATGGTGCTCTGGACAACCTGGTCTGGCGAGAGATGTCGCTGCCTATGTCAGGGGGTTGGGACTGGGTGAGCTCTGAGGTCCCTTCCAACCTGAACCATTCTATAATTCTATAATTCTGTAAGTGGGAAAGGAACCAGGAACCAGGAAGACAGCAGGGTCAGAGCTGTGAGAGGCTCTCTCAAGACATAAAAGACAGTGGCAACCCTTTCAACCACACCTGGGAGGAGATGGGACCTCAGCAATGAGATCTGAGCATGGCTGGGATGCTAAACCATGATGACTGAAGCGAACACTACCCATTTGATGTGGATAGCACCTGGAAAAATGGATCAGGATCTAAACCCCCACATCCTGCCCCTGAGTGCCAGAGGAGGATCATTGATGGTAGAGCCCCATATGAAGGAACTTGTTAAGCTGCAAATGGTCCCCTGGTTAGTGACATCGAGAGGAGGGCATCCAGGAAGTTGTTCACCATGCCATGATGTGAGCAATGGAGCATTGGTTCACGAGGGAGCGTGCTCATCCACAAAACTGTACGTGGAGAAAAGAGGGGCACTGCTAAAACCTGTTCCTTTGCGGGACAATTCCTTGTGGGACATTCCTTCACTTCTCCAAAACACTTCTAAAAGCCATTTGTATAATGCTGGAACGAGCATGGGAAATGTCTCATCTCAGACTTCCTGTTGCCAGAGTTAAAAATAATCCGCTGTCCTCCCATGTGGGTGCTGATGTGGACCCAAAACACCCTTTATTGGGGAACGGGGGCCCTCGGGGGTGTCACAGCACAGTTGGGAGCCCTCCCTCTGCCGATGGGCACTGCGCCTGATCGTCTGCCTCTCACTTTAATTTAATTCAGCTACTCGGGGGGATGGAGAGAGGAAGAGAAGGGTGCTGCCCTGGGTTGACGTCCAAGGCACATTGTTTTCCCGTTAAAAGCATTGTGTTGCCATCGCGGGTAAATTATCGTCTTGCTTCTCAATTCATATTTTTAAAAACCACACAAAGGCACTGAAGCCAGAGACTCGCTGGTGACAACCCAGGAGAAGGCTGCTGTTCTTCCTGGCTGTGTGTTTTATCTTATGGGGATACTAGGGTATTGCTGCAGAAATGCCAGATATTAAAACCTCATTAGAGTTCTGTTTGCAAAACAGATCTTAATCGCTCGCCATCCTCAACAATTACCCTGGCAGGCAAATTCTGCAAACATTAACAGCCAAAAAAGAGTGAAAAGTCTCCTCTTTGTGTGGAAGCAGCAAAATCTGCATGAAAATTCACTTAGTCAGCCAAAACACCCAATTCCCAAGGAGGCACTTTTCCAGTTTTCCGAAGGGATGCTGCTTGTGTCTTCTAAGCCTTGTTCTAACTTTAGCTCTAGTTTAAAGCCAGATGTTTTCTGGCAACCTATACTGGCACAGGGAGCTTTGAGACAAAGCAGGGAGATGGTCTCTGCCCTCCATGCTCAGTTATCTTTCCTGAAAAAACCCTATGTGGAGTAGGAAGTGCAAAGCCTTGCTGGTGCTTAGACCTCAACAATCAGTGCAGAAACACCTGGACATTAAGAGTTAACAAGGTGATGCTTATGGGCTTCACTACTCAGTGATTCCTACTTCCCAAACTGATAGTGTTAGGTAGGACCACCATGGACTTACAGGAAAAAACCTAGTCTGATAGACTTGTCTCCATTTGGTGGGGATCCTGCTACTGGTGTTTCTGTCCTTGAGGGAGTCTGAATTCTGTGGGGTCTTCATTACCCTTCGAGATCCCTGCTACATCAATCACAGGTCTCCTGATTGTTGCTCAGGACTCTGCTCGAAGCAAATCCCCTCTCAAGAGGCTCAGAAAATACAGCTTCTATGGGAATTATTTGGCTAATGATCAATATTACTGGAACATTTACTTGCCTCAGAGAAGATTAATTCATTTTGTCATTTCCTTCCCTGCAGAGGGTTGTAGTTCCTTCACTCTGGCTTCTAAAGTGCTGGAATTGCTGTTCCATGTGCTGCTGCTCCTTCCAGCACTTGGGCATCAGTTGAGACAAGAAGCAGAGACCCTGTCTAGGTTGTCTCATACATCATCTCTGGGTGGTCCATGTACAAGCTGGTGCTTGGGCTAAAGACATTTGTGTAAAGATGGTCCAAAAGAGCCCCTGTATGGACACCTGGGCCCATGTGTCTGCCTGCTTCCAGCCCACTCCCTGAAGGGTCCCCAGAGTTTCTGCCTGCCTCAGTAGTACCCTGGTCCCCTTCACCAGGAGCTCACCTCAGGAGGAATCCTGTGGATGGGGTGGTGACTGCTCTGCAGCCACCCAAGGGAGGGGATGAGCCTCATGCAGACAGCAGAGAACTGCAACAAGTTACATGCATCTAGCACAGCATCTGAGACACCTGCACACAGGAGTACAGAAGCTCCCAAAGTCCACGACACACAGCAGGTGTGAGCGAACTACGTGGGGTAGTGTTAGTTTGGTGGCAATATGTATTTTCTTTATAAACCTAATGGTGTGATCCTCAGGTTGGATGGGGCTCTGGGCATCCTGCTCTAGTGAGAGGTGTCTCTGCCCATGGCAGGGGTTAGAACTGAGCTCACTTCCAACTCAAACCACTCTATGATTCTCTGATGATGATGTGAGGGGCAATGAGGTTATTCTGGGTGCAGATTTGAGTGCTCTGAGCAGAGAGCCAACTTCTCTGGGGCTGCTCAGGTTCCTCAGCAGGAAAAACCTGTCAGAGCAGCCCAGGGCTACCTTTGGTGGGGCTGGGGGAAGAGCTGAAATCGCAGGGCTCCACTCAGGGCGGGGATTTAATTATAATCTGACCTAATGACCTTGATTTCCAAAGCACTCAGCCTTATCACAAACCTCTTTACTCTTCTTTCTTCCTTGAATACACAGGCTGCTGCCTTTTACACTTGTTCTCCCTGCTAATCACCCAGTCCCTGAGGGAAATCAGCCAGATTGAAGAAGGAGGCTGAGTCGCTGTAAGAAGACAAACCTGGGGAGGGCTTGGTTAGCCCTGCCACCACCTTTCCACGGTCCTACACAGCCCATGCCTCGGGTTTTGAAATGAAATGGAACTGACGACAGTGTTTGTCCTACCTGAGTGTCTAAAGCAGCTCCAGCGAGAAAATGAGAGGTCCCATTATCAATGGTGCAATGTGAAATCTTTCTGTGTGACAAGACTTTGCGATGTTTGCACCTAAAGGTTCTGGGAGCCAGTGGGTTAAATGGAATCAAAATGGATATAATCATAAAAGAATGATGGTAACTGTAAAAGATTGTTTCCTGTGGTAGATGAGTAGAGTAGAGTTTGATGTGAAAGATCAGCATCAAGGTCTGTGAAAATGATTCATTCCCAGAGTAACTCACCCCTTGCTTATCCCAGGGTCTGCTGGTTTAGGAGCCTTGTCAATGGCTTTAGTGACCCAGGACCACAGTTTGGTTTCCTTATTTAATTAGAAAGAGGCAGCTGTAAAGCTGCACAATAAAATTAATCAATTAATTAAACTGCTTTATGGACACAAGTGACTCCACTTGGGTTTTGATGTCACACTACAGAGCAACCAAGGCCCTGGTCTCTGCACCCCCTTTTCCTCACAAAGTGCCTGGCAGGGTGGGTACAATCACCCCGAGTATTTGTTCCCCAATGGCAGCCTGATGTTCTCTTCCCCTTCACTTAACAGGTCTAGGACCAGCTCCCTCCTTCTCTCCAAAGCAGTGCCAAACCTCAGCTTAAACCCCAGCTGTCAATCCCTGTCCGAGAGACATTGCTCCACTCAAGGCTGTTCAGAGGCGCAGGAACCTCCTCAGACCTGCAGAATTCGTCTTTAATTTGCAAACCGCGCTTTGGTGGTGGGCAGAGCCAGGCTTTGTGAGGACCAGCTCTACTCCCACAGAGGAAAGTTTCATTGCTTTGGCTACAGGCGATGGCACTGGCACAAACATTCAGCGTACACAGTGACAAATACTCCCCATCTTAGCACATTCATACTTCAGGGGTCACCAAGAGGGATATAAACACATCTGAGTGCTCAGTGGGAACTGGGAAGGAGAGAAGATTGTGTTCAAACGTTCACAGTCCTGCCTCAACAAGAGTTTGCTGGTAATCAAGAGCCCATAAGGAGCCCAGGGCCAGGTGTTGTGTGCAAGTCCCTCCTGCTGCCTGAGCATTCTAACCAAACAAATTGCTTGATGTGAAGTGCTGCCCATCAGAGGAGAATCACTGAATCACAGACTGGTTTAGGTTGGAGGGGACCTCAGAGATCACCCAGTTCTAGACCCCTGTTATGGACAGCGACACCTCTCGCCAGGCCAGGGTGCCCAGAGCTCCACCCAACCTGGTCTTGAGCACTGCCAGGGATGGAACAGCCACAACCTCCATGGACAGCCTGTCCCAGTGCCTCAGCACCCTCCCAGGGAGGAATTTCTTCCTGAGATCTCATCTAAATCTCCCCTCTTTTAGCCTGAGCCCATCCCCCTTGTCCTATCACTACAGATGCTTGTAAAAAGTCCCTCTCCAGCTTTCCTGTAGCCCCTTCAAGTGCTATAAGGCCCACTTGGAGAAGGTGGTGGGTGGATGCTACACTCTGCTATGCAGGCATCAGGACATCAGTCCCAGGACGGAAGTTAACCACAGCCCATCTTTGCAGACCGTGTTGTGATTTGCCTAGCTGAGACAGTAAATCCAAGTTCTCAGCCCCAAGGGTTGCTCCAGTAAAGCCAAGGAGACCCTGTGGGTGACCCTGTGTGTGCCCCTGAAGGATGAGCTGGCCTGGAGGAAGGGTGGCTGTGCCCCAAACCTACATGTGTGGGAGATGTATGCTTATCAGCCCCCATTGCATTCCTGGGCTCTGCCAGCTCCCTCCTATCTGCCCATCTTAATGAGAGCAACCACCAACCATTAGTCCCTGCTGTGGGATGGCTGGCCAGAAGAGCCTTTCAGTTGCTTAAGCTCCAGCCACTGCATCATTGCTCCATGAGGTGTTTCACAATAGTTTGTGTGCCTGGGGCAGGGGTTGACTATTTTTGCGTTATAGAGCTCCACAGGCTGGAATCTCATCAGAATTCCGTCCTATAAGCAATTAGCAGGGCTGGGTGGTCCATCCAGGAACCTGGAGCAGAGCAGAACCAGGTGTCGAGATTTCAGGATCTCTCTCTATAACATTTCTTCAGTCCATCCTTTAGGTAACTCACATTATTTTTAATTCCAAAAGGCTTCTTTCATGTAAAGAAAAGCTCCTAGAGCCACCAAGTTAGGGTTACACTAGCACCTAATAACATTTTAGGGTAAATGACAATTTCCCACTTAGAACAGCCTGTAGAGTTTCAATTCGTGGTTTCTACTAGAGGCAAGAGCTCCTTACGAAAGACACGTTTATGGTTAATTATTCATTTTCTCACTTTGAAGTGCCTGGTGGGGGGGGTGGTGGGGGTGGTGGAATAACCCACACAGCACTAGTCAGGATTTATCTGGGAGGAAAAGTTATTTGTTGAAATTTCTAAATATATAAATGAATTTTTTAAAAAAACCAAACCCACAAACCCTGAAAAGGCACGATGTGGAAGGCTGTAGGGAAGTGTGACCACAGAAGCAGGACCAGGCAGCAGAGGACAACTGCAGGCAGGAACGGGCAGCAGAGGGCAAGAGCAGACAGGAACAGACAGCAGAGGGCACGAACAGGCAGCAGAGGGCAGGACCCGGCACAGGGCGAAGGGAGGGCAGCAGAGGGCAACGGGGAGCAGGTTGCAGCTCACCTCGCAGCACCGGGGCTACTCTCCCGGGGCTACTCCCGGTGCTTTGCCCCATCCCCGGACTGGCAGAGCTGGCTGAGCCCCGGGGACAGCTCCTCCAGGGGAGCTGGTTTCGAAGTCGTTAGGCATGAAGGGATGTTTCTAAAATCACTGTGGGTTGTGGGGGGCGGTGGGTTTGGGGGCAGCCCATCCTCAGTACGGCTGCGGGGAATCCCGGCTGGAAATTTTCCTGCACAATTGCAGTTGACGGAAACTGAGCTCAGTCAAGGCAGCACAGGCATCTGAAAGCTCCGGGCTGGCTCTCACAGGCAGTCGAGGGGGCAGGAGAGCAGGCAGCGATGCTTTCCAGCTGTGTCCCCGCAGGCTTGATCGGTGCCACCACAGCTGCCTGCTCCCCGCTGCCTGCAGGAGCCCTGGATTTCACTCCCAGGGCAAATGGCACTTGGTATGGCCACACCGGGAAAGGAAAAGCTGGCCATGAGCCACCAACGTGCACTCGCATCCTGAGCCGTGACACGGGGAAACCTAACGCAAAGCTGCGCAATTCGCTGGCCACGCTGGGCTGAGAGGCGATTAACAAGATGCTTCGGGGAGACAATGGCTTCGAAAAGACTACATTAACAAAACAAAAGGGACTGGAGCCAGGGAGACAACAGACCTGATAAACCAACACGATTGTAGTCTGTGGAAAAAACCCTAATCTAAAAGTTGAAGGCTGCAGCGGTGTAAAATAAATCACAAATACGCTGCATCAAAAGCAGCGTGGCCAGCAGATCGAGAGAGGGGGGCTCTGCCCCACTACTCTGCCCTGGTGAGACCTCACCTGCAGTCCTGTGACCCCAACACAAGAAGGATGTTAACTTGCTGGATGGAGTCTAGAGGTGCCCACAAAAATGCTCAGAGCACTGGAGCACCTCTGCTGTGAGGACAGGCTGAGAGAGTTGGGGCCATTCAGCCTAGAGAAGAAAAGTCTCCAGAGGTACCTTATAGCATCTTCCAGTGCCTGAAGGGGCTAAAGGAAAGCTGGAAGAGGGAGTGTTCACAAAGGTGCCTACTGGCAGGCCATGGGGCAATGGCTTTAAACTACAGCACGGTAGGTTTAGATTGCAGTAATTGCCAGGTCGTTGAAAAAGAAATGGCATTAATTGTATTATAAGGACAAAATCAATAAAGCAAAAGCTCAGCGCTGGGTGCTTGACAAGGTCAGAGGCACACCAAGGGTTCTTTTTCAGCTCTTATATATAGTTAGCATTGCCTTAGGTTCATGCATAATCATTAGGTTCCATAACTTCTATATGTGGTCTTTTAGGATCCTCTGGTGGTGTTGGTGGTCTTCTATCCTTCTGTCTTTTGAACTTCTTGCTGTCCCATATCCTTCATCCTGGAATCCTCCATCCTGGAATCCTCCATCCTCGGCTCTGCTGTCTGGCACCTCTGGGGTAGTCTTCAGTAGTCTCCTGCATTTTCCTAATCTTATCTGTTAGCTCCTTCTTACAAGTTAAGGGTTAGCAAAGCTGTATCCTGTGTCCTATTGTGGCGAGAAGCCAATTCTGTGGATCCCACTGTTCATTATTTTTTACAAGGTGGATGTTAGAAAAAAAGTTCTTTGCAGTGAGGGTGGTGAAGCACTAGAACAGGTTGCCCAGAGAGGTAAAAGAAGCTTTGTTCCTGCAAGTATTCAAAGTCAGGCTTGATGGGGCTCTGAGGAATCTGTTTGAGTTAAAGATGTCCCTGCTCACTTCAGGACGGTTGGACTAGACCTTGAAAGGTCCCTTCTAGCCCAACACGTTCTGTGATTCTATGATTTTGTGCTTCTAATGCTCCCTGCCACAAGCAGTGCCTGAGCAACATGACTTCAGCAGCTCAAATATGCTTCTGCTGGAAGGGCTGAATCAGTGGATAACACCCAGCTCATGTGGACTAGAGGGACTTCACAGGGCATTGCCTGCTCCCAGTCCCCATAACTCAGCTTCCCAGTACTAGCACATAGATGATCAGTGGAACTGTTTATGTTCATTGCTGTAATGGCTGGAATTTCCATCATTCCTCCCTTCAGCTCCCACTAAGCAGCAGCCTGAGTGCTCAATGACCCAGAGAGGGGGTTCAGCTCTCGTGTGGCTTTACCCATCCAGAAGCTGTCCCTGAAGACTGCAAAGCAATCAGCAATTTTTAAACTGGTGGAATAAATCTTTATTGTTTATTCTGCCAGTGAGTTCAGGAGCAGAGTCTGAGCCAGCAACTCGTTGCAGCTATTGTGACACTAATGGAATCAGACAGGCTCAGGTAATGCCAGAGCCCTACACTGTGTAGCCACATATGTTTCTGGGTGAAAATCAGCAAAATGTGACATTAACAGTTCATTGAGAGTCACAGACTGCTTTTGGTTCGGAAGGAGCTCAAACATCATCAAGTTCCAACTCCCTGCCATGGGCAGGGCAACCTCTCACCAGACACGGTTGCCCAGAGCCTCATCCAACCTGGCCTTGAATGCTGCCAGGGATGGAGCAGCCAAAACCTCCCTGAGCAGCCTGTTCCAGTGCCTCAGTACCCTCCCAGGGAGGAATTTCTTCCCCAGATGTCATCTCAATCTCCCCTCTTTTAGCTTCAAACCATTCCCCCTTGTCCTATCACTACAGTCCCTCGCAGAAAGTCCCTCTCCAGTTTCCTTGTAGCTGCTTCAGGTACTAGAGGCTGCTACAATGTCCACCCAGAGCCTTCTCTTCTCCAGGCTGAACAGCCACAGCTCTCTCAGCCTGTCCCAGAGCAGAGACTCCAGCCCTCTGTTCATCCTCATGGCCTCCTCTGGACTGCTACAACTGTTCCATAGCTGCCTTATACTGGGGACTCCATAACTGGACATAGGAGTGCAGGTGAGGTCTCACAAGAGCAGAGCAGAGGGGAAGAAGTACCTCCCTTGGGCTTTAAATCTGCTTGGGCCTCACAATAACCTCCCTTAGAGTGGAGGGTGTCTGTATTTTGAGGTCTTTCATCCAAGTCAATGATACCAAGTGAGCCACAGGAGACGAGAAGTCACAAACATCCAGGTGTGCTATGGAACACCACGGATGGCAGATTTGTGTCCGTGTGAGCAGCCCCGTCCTGTCCAGCACAGGGCTGCAGGCAAACAGCAGCAGAGTGAACCTCTACTGGTCACCCTGCCCCAGGGCTGTCACCAGACCACTCAGTGATTTTTATATAGGTGAAGTAATCTTTGAACATCACGCCTCACGTCAGACCTTCCCGTGCAGGAGGGTTTATTTATAGATACAGACACAGAAAGACTGAGGGAGCTGGGACTCTTCAGCTTGGAGAAGAGGAGACTGAGGGGTGACCTCATTAATGCCTATAAACATGTGAGGGGTGCGTGTCAGGAGGATGGAGCCAGGATCTGCTCAGTGGCATCCAATGATGCCAATGGTGCAAGCTGGAACATAGGAGGTTCCATATAAATATCAGAAGGAACTTCTTCCCTGTGAGGGTGACTGAGCACTGGAACAGGCTACCCACAGAGGTTGTGGAGTCTCCTTCTCTGGAGACATTTAAAACCCGCCTGGTTGCATTCACGTGCGACTTGGTCTAGGTGATCCTGTTGTGGCAGGGGGATTGGACTGGATGATCTTTCGAGGTCCCTTCCAATCCCTAATGTTCTGTGATTCTGTCACAAAGCGCACTTTCAAACATTTCTGGTCTTGTAGTACTGATTGAACTACTTGAATGACAGGAGACACAGAAACTGAGGTCATTTGTTCTAACAGTGTCTTGGATTACAGGACTCCTCTTGTTTTTTGTTTTGCTTTTCTCTGAAGGACCCATTTGTACACTGAAAAAAATAGGAGCTTGCTTAATAGAGCTATTAGTGTTTTATCTCACCTTCCTTGCTTTGTCTAACCTCATGGTATTTCAGTTCTTTTGTGACAGGAGAACTGTCACTTCTCCTGCACATTTCTATGCCCTCGCGCTGCAGTGTCTGAATACTTAATACACACGTGCACACTGACTGTCACACAGCCTGGTACTGGGGGACCTCTACTTCCTCTCCCTTTGCACAGGTGGAGGATCATGAGAAACTGAAATGGCAGCCCATCCATTCATTACACAGTCAGGTTCAGAGAGGTAGGATTTCTCCTTTTAGAGCACTTACATTATACAAACGTGATAATTATAACAATGAATGTGCTGGGGACATGGGGACACCTGAACTAATTCAGGAATTGTTGGCAAACTACTCATGCTGGGAGAGCCATGAAGGATTACTGTACGTGCATCATGCAGGAGATGAGCACTATCCTGCTCATAGCCCAGTGCTACAGCATCTAAGCCCCACCTTTAGCTTTGAAACTTAGTTCCAAGCTATTTACAAGTGGTGCATTTGAGCGTTAAATGCTTATGTGAGCCTTACATCAGTAACAGAGGGAATAAATGAAATTATTTGCATGGTAGAAGAAGATACACTAGCTTGTGCCCAAACAAGTTGGTATGGCTACTGCCATGGATGGATCAAGGGGATTCAAGCAGGCTTTGCTTCTCTGAGAGGGAAGGACCCTCTCAGAGAGGCTTAGAACATGGCTTTTGTGAGATTTCCCCCTCACAACTGCATTTTTTTGCAAAGCAAAGCAAAATTATTTATGGAATTTTATTCCAGAAGTTGTTACAGGAACCGTAAATTGTAGAGGATGAAAGTCTTTTGCTCTGCATCAGTTACAAAAGGCCAAATCAATGCTTTTTCTCTAGGCGCCTTCTCCTTTGTGGCCTCTGTCGGTATCAACTCTGCCTCTAGCCTTTCTTCCCTTGGTGCACTGTTCTATCCTTATCCTTTCCTACCTCCCTTGGTTGCATGGTCACCATTTGAAGGCTCCTGCTCCACTGGGTGCTCCCACAGGACCTTGCCTCAGCTCTTCCAACACTTCGTGCCACACTTGTGCCCAAACATTGGGCAGAAAGTCAAGAGAGAGCAGTTTCTCTCTTAGTGTCTCCAAGAATCAAAGCGATTGATTCTGCTGCCCCAGCGATCTCAGTGATAAGGTGAGGTTCAGTTAGTCCCACAGCAAACATGGGGCACAAGAGAGCAAGTGAGGGCACTCAGGACACAAAAAGCAAATACCCCAACCCTCATGCGATAAAGATTTACAGCTGATAGTGCCTGAAAAGGTTTCACTTCTTCCACTGAACACAAGAACATTTAATTTGATATATTTATGAAAATATGCAGAAAATTCAACATACTTACAAAATTCAACTGAAAATTTGCAGAAAATATGCTGAAAAATTAAATGAAAATTTACTACACTTACAAAAAAATAGCCTAAAATTAGCCTAAAAAATGGTTTCAAGTGCCAGATCTACACCTCTAGAGATGGTGATTCCACCACTGCCCTGGGCAGCCTTTTCCAATACCTGATCACTCTTTCAGTGAAGAAATTTTTCCTAAAGTCCAGTGTAAACGTCCCCCAGTACAACTTGAGGCCATTTCCTCTCATCCTATTGCTAGTGACTTGGGAGAAGAGACCAACCCCAACCTCTCCACAAAGGCTTGGATGGTGGGGCAGGAGGTGGCTGGGGGAGAAGACAGACACCTCTTTGTGTGAAGTGTGAAGGAAAAACTGCAAGGAGAAAGGAGCGAGTAATAAACGGAAAATAAGGAAGACTTAACACAGTTATGGACTTACGAGAGTGATGCTGGTGACAGCTGGGGTTTCATGAAGCATATGAAAGAGTGAATCATTTTTTTCAGCATTTTGAGTCTTTTCCGCCACTGTGTGATAAGGGAAATGCAGCTGCAAGAAGGCACATGGCTCAGATAAGAGGAACCTAATAAACATATGGATGAGGTTTAAACCCAGCTAGATCAAAGGAATATATTTGGCAATTCTCATAACAAGAGGTTTATCCTTGCCTTGCTGTTTCTCCTCAGATGGAAAACTCATCCGAAGGGCAGTTCAGCTTTCTTCTCTAGGCCACCAAACAGCACTTGTGAGAGTCTAAACTGAACACTGATCTCTGGGTTCACACTTGCTCCCTGTACCTCCCTCTGATTTCTCTTTAATCTCAGCTCTTCACTCCCCAGAATCACCTTCAGATCTTTAGAGCTGCACCCACCATAAACAGCTGTAACACCCCCTCACCAGTTGCTGCACCCCCAGATTAGGCCAGGATAGTCTGCAGCTCTGGCCCTGGCCTGGGGAAAGGTGCAGTGAGCAGGTGACAAACACTTGCCCAGGAGTGAGGCCAGAGCTGTTGCACATGCATGGATGCACTGACCTAGATAGGATGCCTAGCAAGGCTACTAACACCTCCTGCACCCGCCGGCAGCGATAAAAGCCACCATCACTCCAAGTTCTCACTCCATCGCTAAAGCTACCAGATGTTTTTCCTGTGCATGTTGCTTAGATTTTGTGATACGCCTTTGTAGCTATCCTGACCCACTGCAGAAGGGAATCTCTTGCCCTTCCCCATCTAGACCCTGATGGATGTCAACCTACCTCAGCTGCTGGCCTCAGCTGAAGGGAGAGCTACCCGAACCCCAGAGAACACAATTTTTTCCTTAAGGAGCTCAGCTGCACCGGTTCACTCACATTTAGTCCAATAAAGTTAGCAAACCTGTTTAGAGAAAATGGCATCTTAAGGATATCATTGAGTTTGATTTGGGGGCAAGATTTGGTTTATTGACCGGCAGGTTGAGGGAGCTGAGTCTCCCCCTCTACTCAGCTCTTGTGAGACCTCACCTGGAGCCCTGTATCCAGTTCTGAAGTCTTCAATGTAAGAAGAACAAGGAGCTGTTGCAGCAAGCCCGGAGGAGGCTACAAGGATCATCAGAGGGCTGGAGCACCTCTGCTGTGGGGACAGGTTGACGGGATTGAGGCTATTCAGCTTGGAGAAGAGAAGGTTCCAGGGGAACCTTATAGCAACCTTACGGTACCTGAAGGGGGCTACAGGAAAGCTGAAGGGTGAGTCTTTACAAGAGCCTCTAGTGATAGGACAAAGGAGAATGGTTTCAAACTACAAGAGGGCAGATTTAGGTGAGATCTTAGGAAGAAATTCCTCCCTGTGAGAGTGCTGAGGCACTGGAATAGGTTGCCCAGGGAGGTTGTGGATGCTCCATCCCTGGAAGTGTTCAAGGCTAGGTTGGATTGGGCTCTGGGCAACCTAGTCTAGTGGAAGGTATCTCTGCGTATGGCAGGGGGATGGAACTGGATGATCTCCAAGGTCCCTTCCAACCCAAACCATTCTATGACTCTATGATAAATACAATTAGCATTCCACACTACCTTCAATGCTACAATGGACTCTAGAGATAGAACAAGGGGGATTGTTTTCAAGCTAAAAGAGGGCAAATTTAGATTAGATTAGATTTTAGGGATAAATTCCTCCCTGTGAGGGTGGTGAGGCTCTGGAATATTGTCTAGTTTTGAAAACACTTCAGGCCACACAAAAGAGCTGCCAGATTCTTGCTGAGCTGATGATTCCTTCTCTATCCTTGTTTTTCCTTATCTTGGCATCCAGGCTGTCATCTTTAATTATTCTAAAATGAACTGCTGAATCTTATCTCTTTTGGAATATTTTATCGTCTGCTTTCTTTTGTATTTCTTCCTTATTCAAAACATTAAAGGAAATCATTGCAATTCTTCTTGTATTACTATATTAGTGGTGTAGCTCCTTCCTTCTGAAAGTGGGGAAATCTCTAAATCAACCATTTATGTTCAGCTTTCCTATTCCAGCTCTCTAGGGTGAGTGTCCCAGCTGATCCGTGACTTCCAGATTTTTCTCTTGTGCTGGATAATGCAACACCAAATCCTCCAGTTTGCCTGGAACTTATCAGCTACATAATGATAAAGAAGGAGGACTCCTAGAGATCAGAATGGGTGAAACATAAACACACCTCGTCTGCATTTCTCCTCTTCTCCAACCTTAACCACAGGTCTGATATTGTGACCACTAACGCCTCTTCCTGCCAGCCCAAACAGCGTGGCCCTTTCCACACTGTTTTTATTACTAACTGCTATCCAGGCACAATAAATCTGTGCATGGAGTTTGCAGTCTCCAGGACATGCTTCATACCAGCACAATACAGTATTTTCTCAGGTGGATATGGTCAGGGTAGTCAGGCCCAGGGAACAGCATTTAGGATAAAGAATACTTGCATGAGTGACATGAAAGGATTTGGGATTTTTCCTAGATGTTTAAACTGCTTATGAGATGTCCATGCAAGCCTTCCCAGCCCGGTGGCATCTGAATATTGGTAGATCTCCAGTGCTTTTAACTACTCTCCCCACCTGTGACAGGGTGGGTCCCATGAGGGACACTGTGTTATGGCCATCAGCAGCCACTCCTTTGTCCCAGCCACAGCCTGGGAGAAAGCTGCTCATTTCATTTCGGACCATTTTCAAAGGTAACTTTGATGTGTAGGCACATCTTTAAAACCAAGCAGGTGATCTAAAAAGGGGACTCACAAAGCCCTGAGTGGGAAGGGAGGAGCTGTGACACCTAGAAACCAGTTTTCTTAAAGATTATTTTAATCACGAGCTCCTATTCACAAAACTCAAAAGCCTGATCTGCACAGCCTAATCCCATCACAGCACGGGCCATACACAGGTAAATGCCAAGGAGGCTGCCTTTCGATTTGTCCAGACCAGTATGCACTTCTAGTGTTCAGCCAAATACAAATTTGGGAAAGGGGATTGAGTGAAACAGGTTTTTGTCATCTTGGCTATCATGGGCAGAACATAATGAAGTAGCTCCATGCCCAGAACACTCAAACTAGCATCTTATAATGTATGAATGCACCTGTCAGGAGCCATTTATTTACTATTTTATCATATTAGGCTTCTAATTAAGAAATAATCTGTACAGAATTACAATTAGATGAACCTGGGAATACAAGAGGGCAGGTAAAAGCTGGGACATACAAACACAGACAAGAAATGGAACACGTACATGGATTAGTAAGAAGCAAGGATACAATACGGCGCAACAAGCTGTGCTGATCCAGACATGGAAATAATTAGACATGGCCCAAAGAGTGATGTACAGCACCCGGCAATGCAATCAGAGCTCCACACCAGAGAGCAGAACAGTAACTGGCATCAGAGCAGAAGCTGAAATGAAAGCTGACAGTGGAACAAATGTTGGTCGGTAAAACACAGGCTGATTATATACCAGTTAGCATTGATTCAGATGCCAAGAATAACAGCAGGCGCTGGAACAGAGTAGGGGAGCGTGAGGCACTGAGAGAAGAGCTCAGCACAACAGAGCAGGAGATGATTAAACAAACAAACAAACAAACCCTCACCCCATGGAGGAAATTACTACTGCTGCAGGAACAGGGAGCTGCAGCCTTTTGTGGGAAGCAAAACCTGCCATAAGCTGGCAGAGCTGGGAAGCCAGCAAATGGCAACTGGGAAAATGGATCAGTGAAGGCATTAGGCAGCACGTGTGACATTTCTGAGAAAACAGGCATAAGAGCTTTTATTAACGATCATGAGAGGGAGATGGGCTGGCGTGGAAGGAGGTTTGAGTTCCGGACCATCTGTGATGCTGCCTGCCAAGTGATGTAAGGCAGAAAGCCACCGGCTAGCCCTGGCCCAGAACAGTGTCTCTTCTCACAGGCAAGGGAAGGTGAGACCCACTCATCTGCACTTCTCATATGCAGGGGGTTTCATTTAATTCTTAAGCACCAGCCTTTCAGTTTGGAGACCTATTGAAAGTTATCGTGTGTCTTGCTAACTGATGGGGCTTACAGAGAAGGACACCGGTGCCAACAGAAGGAATAGGCTTCCTTTAGTGTCTGTTTCAAGGTAATGTAAAGAAAACCAAGACAATGCATAAATCAGACAGCTTGCTATGCTCTAGCCACAAGCAGCAGCAAAAATAAGCGAAGTAATGCATCTAATCACTCCCTCAGAGTTAGCAACAGTGATTGAGAAAGACACACCACCAGTTGCCCTAATAATACGTTGTTACCATCATCCAGACCCACAATCCCTGCAGAGCCCCAGCTGCAGGGAGGATTTGGAGAACTCATTCTAGCAACTGGAAAATCCTTCCTGATACATTGTCTGTCCACAGGCGAGACTGCAAAAATTCACTGCAACTGCAGCCCCTTTTACTTGCTTGACAAACATCGGTCAAAACTCAAGTGTGCAAAACAGCTGGTGCCTTAAGAAAGCCAAGTGTCCAGCCTCACAGCCTTGCTGCATGCTTTTAAACAAAGAAAGCTGTCTGCTGGCTACTGCTACACGGCGGGTGGTACGCTGAAGCCTTACAAATGTCATTAAAATACACACTCATAGCAGAGTAGATACACACTGCTGGGCTGTGAAATTCATCTAGAGGCCAACTTCGACCATCATTCAGGCCCGAGCACTTCATCCTGAGAACAAAAGGCACTGTTTGCCTGGGAAGCGGCACATCCAGGCTTTGTGCAGCAACCACTTACTGGGAGAAAGGGGAGACTAACAAGAAACAGCACCGTTTCAGAAAAATCCCATCGTGTTTGCTGAACAGAATTTTAAAAGCAGCCATGAAAATAGCTGGACATTACGTACAAATACACACAGGTCGGCAGCGCTGCACAGAAGGTTATTCCAGTCAACAGCACTGCTTCATTGGCCTCATCTCTACAGAAGAATTTAGCACAGTGGCTCGCGAGGATCTGTTGGCGGAGCTGGGACACAGGCAAGAATTATAAACACCATAACGACTTGGGTGAAGAGGGCACATGAAAAATCTATTTTTACGATGAGACTAGCAGAGCCCTGGCACAGGCTGCCCCCGGAGGTTGTGGAGTCCCCTGCTCTGGAGACATTCCAAACCCGCCTGGATCCTGTGGGATCTGCTTTAGGGGATCCTGCTCTAGCACAGGGGTTGCACTAGATGACTAGGACTCCAAAGGTCCCTTCCAACCTCTGCTAGTCTGTGATTCTGTGATGATTCTATACAAGTATGAGAAGTTTAATTGATAGGAGTGTTACCAGCACACAGAGGCATCTCCAGTTGCAAACTGCTTGTTTCCCTTCATGTCTGTGGTACAAGACAAGTCTTGTGTTTATAATCATAGAATCATTACAGTTGCCAAAGATGGATGAATGGATTATTTCATTGGAAGAATTAAGTGGCCCAGGGGCTAGCAGAAGTATGAAATATGATGGGAAAAAAGTGTGGCATAATTAATTTGCAGCCAAAGAAGGTTTGAGATGGTTTTAAGGGTTGCTGGCGAGGAGGGTAATCTTTGTGCACTGTAAAACCATAGGCTGCTGCTCAGCCTCCTGTGCTGGGGAAGATGTGACAGCAGATCCGGGAGGTGTCAGGCAAGATGTTTTCCACAGTGGCAGAGAAGGCTCTAACACCGGCTAAGGAGCCACAACAGCTTCATTTAGCCGTCAGGGCACACTTCTCATCACCTACCTTTCAATAGGGTTATTTCAAAAAGACAAATGGGAAAAGGGCTACTCAGAAACAAGAGCTTATTCTGTTTCATAAGGGTAGATTAAGTAGCCTGTCCTGGGTAGCTGAGTTAACAGAAGACTCAGCAAGGTTTGGATTTGAGCAAAAAATACAGGATGGGAAAGGAATTATTTCTGTTCAGGTAAAAGCTGCTACAAGATCAACCAGGTGTATGTTGACTCTAGAAGAGACTCTAGAAGAATTCAGGTTTGCAAGAAGATGATATTTAACTTTAAGAAACAAAGTGCCAGAACAGCCTTTGCACAGGGATGCTGGGAGGTGATATCTGACTCTTACAAGATAATGTCAGATTAAGTTACAGAAGATATTGTGTGAATGCAGGGATGGTTCTCTGGTTTGGAAACGATGGGGTGAGATACAGGGTTTCAATTCCTTTAGTATCACTCAGAGTTCCAGTTGAAAGAAGACTTAGTCACATGCATTTGTGACAGTAGATTTAGCCTTTCAATTCCACGCTAGAGCAGTTTCCTCGTTATCCTCTGGCTCCAGGTTTTCTCTTTCTTGCTTGATGCTGTTCATTTCTACTTTGATTTTTTTAGTCTTCTTTAGGGCATTACAGCTGTTGCAAATACCACAGGGTGTTGGGCAGGTACGTGGATGTCTCAGTGGCACAGAGACCACAATTTTAGTCACCTGGCCAGTTTGTGTCCCACTTGACCCCAGAGTGCTCCAGGTCAATTAAGACAATTTGTTTGCACTTTTCCATGAAGTTTTAAATTGCATTAGATATGATGGGGGAAGACTGTCATGTTTGGCAGATAGGAGAGCATGAAACTGTCAGAGATAGTATGATTTTAAAAGGCTCTGCCATCTGCACTTGCAAATGATGGACTTCTTTCCTCTAACCAGGACATGTGAACATTTCCACACATCAGTACATCTGGCTTTGGAGAGACCCTGATTCGGGGGGAAATTTACCTACAGAACTCATGAGTATTTGCAACATGAGGCTTTCAGCCTGTATCCTTCAAAGCAGAATGCTCATCTAGGCTTTCTTGTTCTATTAGAGCAGGGCAACCAAATCACATTAAGTGACAACAAACAGAAAACACTCAAATACCCCAAGAGGTAACAATCCATTTAAACATAACCAATGCACCTATTATTTTTACATCTTTTTTTATGCAGGAATATTTGCTAGCTGCTAATCTACAACACAAACAGGCACAGAGGTTTTTTTCCCTCAGCTGTTTCCCCACAACCTCCTTCAGAACTGGTCTTGCCCAGCCACTAAACACACTGGATGCATTTAGACTAAACCATTTGACAGCAGCATCTCTCAGAGGACTGATAACTGAGTAACACGTTTGCTAAAAAAATATACAGCTCTGCTGAGGCTTCAATACATACCCAGAGCCAGTATGAAACCGAAGGCTCTATTTGTTTTGAGTTTGTCCCTCCAGATTATAAATATTTATCCAGCGCTTTCAAGCCTGTCGTAAATATTTTCCTGTAATCCATTTAGCTGGCCTTCAGTTTAAACAGTATCATACAGAAGAAAAGCTGTTAATGTGATGGCTTGTGTGCAGCATTCAAATGTGGATGTGAAACAGGCCCAATTTATGTTAAAATTGCTAAACTCCCATGGGACTGTGCACCATGGTTACAGTGTGGGGGGCAAGAATACAAACTGAATCTAAGCAAGCGAGGAACACAAATTCACATCCCAGCTCACTACCTGTGAGTGCTTCCTCATAGTTCTTCAGAGACCAGTTTGTCTTTAAGGAGCTGAATTTGGGCTCTTGCGATTGAGGGAGAAGTCCCAGGTCTGATTCTCAGACAAACCCTGCGTATCAATACTTTCATCTCTAGTAAAATAGCACAAATATGAAAGAGACAAAACCTGTCTGCATTTGTAGAGCGTGACAGAGCCATGAGCTAGCAGCGCTGGGTTTATAAAATCAATAAACAAGACAAACTTGATTCATTTTGAGAGAGGTGCAAAACCACTGGCTTAAATCAGAGCCATAATTCCTTGTATTATTCAAGACTCAAGGTTTTCTACTGATTTTATATCCCACATCTCACAAGAAGGGATGGGTTATTAAAATGCTGGAGTGACCACACGGCCTCAGGCAATGCCTCATGAAGCTGTCATGGCTTTAGGACACCCTCATGGTGCTGATGCAATGTCTGTAAAATCATTTAAAAGTAAGCTTGGACTGGATTCAATACGGTAACAGGATGACTGCAAAGGGTAACAGTGTTAAAAAGGTAGAAAAATAGCAGAAGCAAATGGTTGTTAGGTACCTCTTAGTCAGTTTGGTGCATACACATGCTCTTGCTTTTCTGGATATCAGTGAGATGACCTTCCTGGGGTCTTCCTGAACTGGGATTTTGTGCTTTCTGTTCATCCCAGCTTCTCTGCTTTGACTGCTATTTGAGGGAGCTTTGCCCAGGCTTACACTGTGCTGATGGGGAAGAAAGACCTCGGTAACTATTTGCCCAGTAGATCTATTTTTGTTCAAGCATTCAGTGTCAGTCCCCTGTCTGTGTACAGATCAATAAGTTATTCTGTTCAGTCACCAAAGTCACATCTAAGAATATTCAGGACTAAAACCTTTGAAAAAGCTATTGACATTTTGAGATTAGTTTTCACTTCAGTACGTAACATGCAAAGAAAAAACACAGCTCGTGAACGCAACAGATTTTGTTCTTTTTGAGCTGTAGCCTGAAGTTAATAAAAATACATCTCCCCAGTCTTTGCAGTGCCAGCCCTACAAGGTGCATTTATCCTGTGAGACGTGCTCAGCACCTTGTTAATGACTGAAGTGCTGCCAGGAGGCAACCTGAAGTAAATGTGTAATTGCCTCTTCCAGCAGATCTGCCTGTGTTACTCTGAGCTTTGACAACCTCTCACGTCCTGAGACACAAACAGCTTCTGCCCAGTAGGGTGGGCATACGGTCTGGAAGAGGGTTAAGGAAGCCCAGAAAGCGCCTGGCTCTCATGGGGTGCAGCAGACAGTGTTAAAAATAAGTGTCTTGCAGAATCACAGAACTTCTTTGGTTGGGAGACTTTTAAAATCATCAAGTCCAACCTTTGACCCAGCACTGTCAGGTTACCACTAAACCGTGTCCAGTGCCAGGGCTGCATGTTGTTTAAATAAATCTATGGATGGTGATTCCAATAGTGCCCTGGGCAGCCTGTTCCGATGTTTGATAACCCTTTCAGTGAAGAAATTCTTCCTGATATCCAATCTAAACCTTTCCTGGCACAACTTGCAGCCATTTCTTCTAGTCCTAATAGTCTCTTTTTCAGATGCTAAGGACAATCTGAGGCAGACAGGACTTGCTGCTGCTACCTGTTAGGTTAGCAGGAGTAGAGAGAAGAACCTCCAGTGCTGCAGCCCCAGATGTGCTTCCCACTGTGAGGAGAGGGATGAAGAGAAATCTGGAGGTCCTGGGAAGATTGAAAGCACAGTGGTGGGTTGTGGTGGCTAATGCCATCTCCCCTTTCAGCTCCATGGCCACATCCCAGCCCCTTGTCAGAAGTACCACATTGGGTAAAGGTGCACCTGAGGTGCCAGGGCTCTGCTGGAAAATACATGTAAAACTTAACCAGGAATGAGCTGAGCTTTCTACAAGAGGGTTGTGTTCAGCACTCAGGGGAGCTGAGCCTGCTCTGCCTATTAGAGAGGGTACTGAGGGTTGCTCATCTGCATAGGGCAAACTGATAACTAACATGGTTTGTCACCTCACAGACAAAAACATAACAAAGCCCTATAGAAATGCTGCTTTAGGAACAATTCATTAGAAATTGTGCAGCCAGACAAAGCAAATTTTTAACAGAGAAGGTAATTAGTGTCTGGGACAGGAAATGAGAACTGAGACAGTCTCAGACTTTGAAATCCAATGGGCTCTAATGCAGCTACTGCAGGCATGTCTTGAGTCCTGTCAGAGCATCACAGGCTTATTTCTGCTCTTAAGTGACAGCAATGCATCTTTTCTCTCAACACCACCTAATTTTTACAGATTCACTAATTTCTCTGCAGTACACTTCAAAGCCCCCCTCCAACTCAGTGCAGAAGATTAAATGTAACTTCAAAAAGTAACACTCCACCCCCACCACCTCCCTGTTTTGATAATCCTGATATCAAATTATTTCATTCCTTCCTTGTGTTGCAGGTCCTTCCCAAGGGGCTGGAGCAGGCTGTTTCCCGTGCTCCCTTCAAGTCCCACCATCTCCTCTTTACCTGCCAGCTCAGAGCAGCTGGGGTGTCTCCTCTTGTATCTCAGGGAGGGTGATTTTCCCTCATAGCTCCCAGGGCAGCCTGGCCTTCTCCAGACCAGGGATGGGGTGTGCAAGGGCAAAAAGACTGCTGGGCTCAGCGCTCTGAGCATGCTCGGACAGCCAGGGCACATCCTCAGCTCTGAGCATGGGTCAAGGGTGCCCGGTGAAGCTCTCTGGGAGGTGAGGTACAACAGAAAGTCATCTTCTTTCCATATTAATTTTTTCTTTCCTTTGAATATGCAGAAGGAATTTGATTTAAATGGAGAGTGGATTTTGATTTTCGCATACTCATTTTCAAACAAAGCCTTAATCCTATCTGCATGGGGCACATAATCTGCAGAAGCAGCTAACTAAACATTTCGGGGACTTAATCCCAAAGGTGACAGTGAATTGCATTACTGGACATCGATATTCACTGCATCAGAAAGCAAATATCAAACCACAGCTGCCAGTCACTAAATCTAACAGATCTTTGCCCACATCAGGAATCAGCTCATGAATACAGAATTAGGACTTTTTAATTCCCATTGAAACTGATAGTGCAGCTTGCTTTCTTCTGTGTATGCCAGCATGGTAATTAATTTTTGCCCATCCATGGCTGAGACAGAAGCTTTACAGTTGTAGCATAACATGGCATTGCAGCCAGAATAAAATTGGAGTGTAAATAATACCCACAGGAACAGCAACAACACACTTAAAAATAAAATATTTTCAGTCTTCTAGATGAGCTATTAGTTTTTATAGTAATTCTGTTACCAGCAGCATGAACTTGGCTGACATACACAGCACAGCCGGGTGAACCATACAGACCTCACACGCCAGACTTTTTATTTTAGAATAAACTGGTAAACTGAGTGGTGGCTGCAGCTGAAATTAACATCTACTCATGTGCAGGGATGGGGCTTTCACAGTTATGACCTATTCCCATCACCACTCCTCCGTAGGGTAGATGGCATGTGAGTCACAGAATCATTTAGGTTGGGCAAGACTTTTAAGATCATCGAGTCCAACCATTAGCCCAACTGTCCCAAGGCCACTGTTAAACCCTGTCCTTAACCTCCAGATCTACACAACTTTTAAACATGTCCAGGCAATTCAACACTCTCCCTGGGCAGCCTGCTTACCCTTTCAGTGAAGAAGTTTCATGTCCAACCTAAACTTCACCTGGTACAACTTAAGGCTATTTCCTCTGGTCCTATCACTTGTTCCTTGTGAGAGGTGACCAACCCTCCACCTCTCTACAACCTCCTTTCAGGTAGTTGTAGACAGCAATAAGGTCTTCCCTCAGCCTTCTTTTCTTGAGACTAAGCAACTCCAGCTCCCTCACCTACTGCTCTTCAGACAATAACTTGTTCCAGGGAGCACAGGAACCATCTCCACTGGGGAAGCTACGCTGTTTCCCTAATTCATACTATACAAGGTGCAACTGAAGGTGCAACTGAAGTAACAGGGCGATGCAGACAAATTCTGAACAAAAACAATGCCACTGAGCTTTGTTTCAGATTACTTTTGTCAATATCCTTCATCTGGAAGCATTTTCCTCGTACTCCTAGAGACAGGCAACAAAGCGTGTGAAAACTACGTGATCACTTAACAATCTGACAGGATAATTTTGTCCTGACATTGGCTGTCAGCCCACACACCTGCTCCCAGCCATGCTGTCTCTCCTTATTACCTAAATCCATCATTTTTGCCCCAACTTCCACACAAGTTAGTCTCACCAGCTAAAGCAATGGCTCTGAAAAACCTGCATCATCACCAGCAAAATATCTGTGTCATAGAACGCAAAATTGGTGGCAACTTGATGACCTTTGAAGATAACTGGGTAAGAATTCCATGACAAAAAGCAAGTGGAATGGTAACGTAGGGAGATAAGACTAGCACCATAGGCTCTAAAAATGACACCTATTGACATAAGTATCTAGTATGTATTAGTGACCATATGAATTTGAGAGCTAGTCATCATGACGTCAAAAATTACTGTTGCTCCTTGAAACAAGAAGATAGACAATTTTTTGGCCAAGGTCTTGTTGATACGTGCTTCAGTAATGACAGCTACTAGTGCAGTGATGAGAAAACCTTCTTTTCAGAGAATCATTTAGATTGAAAAAGACCTTGAAGATCATTGATGGCAACCATTAACCCAACTGTCCCAAGGCCACTGCTAATCCACCTCCCTAAGCTCCACATCTACATGACTTTTGAAACACATCCAGGGATGGTTACTCAACCCCCTGCCTGGGCAGCCTGTTCCAAGGCCTGATGACCCTTTCCATGAAGTTTTTCCTAATGTCTAACTTAACTTTCCCAGGCATAACATAAGACCATTTGCTCTTGTCCTGTCTCTCATTACTTTTGAGAAAACATCTGGAATAACACTACTTTCACTTACAGTAACTTCATTTTGCTTAGGTAGAAATCAGAAGAATGAATTATAATGGAATAAGGGCAGTAACATTTTCAGCAACTTATGGTTCATCTCAGTATTTTTCTGACTACTGTTCACAGAGCAAACAGCAATGTGGAGTCGAAAAACTTAGCATCAGCAAACAGGTGTAGTGCTGGCACTAAAGCCACAGATCACTCAAGTCTCTCGAGTTATCTACTTAGAAAATAAATCATTTCAATCTTCAGCAAATCTTGTGTTCACCTACACTAGGTGTCATTGGTGAACCTCCAGAAGAAACTCTCAGAGAAGATGATGTGTTGGAGTTTGTGATTTTAAAGACCTTTACCAGCCTGAATTACTCTGATTCTAGGACTCTGGGTTTTCAAAAGGAACAAATGTGGCTGTCAGTCAGTCTTAAGATCAAAACTCAGGTGGGTTATTCCATTTTCTTTCCCCCAACACAACTGTATGGCCTGTCAGTTCTTATCCTTGAAATAATAATAGACCACGTAGAATGACAGAGAGACAAAGAAAAGATGGCAAACATCAGCTATATGTCAGGAAAAAAAGCTATTAACAGGGTACATGCCTGAATCAATTGAAGACAGGATCGAGGACAGCACTCGGGCAATTCTATTCTCTGTGCAAGTAATTTGCTCACCTAACTTCTTCTTGCAATTTCTGTTCAGCACTGTTGTTCTATCACTCACTCTCCATTTGGGTTTACATGCATCTGCTTCTCAGTTTGTCTCTAGGAAAAATATGAACTTTATACTGAAGTTCTTGCACTATAATCTTTCTCTTCCTACTCTGGAATCCAGTTTTAACTGTTCTGATAGTACGTGTTGGCTTCATATGAAGATGGAAAAGCTGTAGGAAATGAAGGCCATTATTTTAATCAGTGGTACTGATAATCTGCAATGACAGCTTTTCAGATTTCTGCAAATATTGGAGTAGTTGGTTACAAAGACAAGATAAATGTTATGCCAGTATTTTTTATTTGTTATAATCAGTCAGCATCTGAAACAAAAACCAAACACACTTTGGAAGACTTTTTTTCTGTAGGAATAATCAACGCACTGCTAAGCCACAATTAATATTAAGGTTAGCTAAGACGCTCTGGCATTAGTGGTCCCTCGTTTTGCTGAGGAAAGCCAAAGCCCAATCTCGACAAATGCTGACAGGATTTTTTGCATTAGTATGTGTACACACACACCCCACTAAAGAAAATACTCCCCGCTTCATAATGCGGCAGGCAACAAAAGCCAGACTTTTTATTTAAGTCTAAAAATAATACTCACCTACATCACAGTATACAGCATAGTTTATCGCTTCTGCTTTGAATTCTGTGCTTTCGTTTCACGTGTCTACATTTTGCAATTGTGTACACGCTGCAAAATTAACTTTGCATATCATTTAGCATCTGTGCATACCCTTTAGAGCTTAATGTTACACTGAAATGAAATCTTGAGTTTTAAGGTACTGAAAACAATCAGTAAAGTTTCACTGAAAGAAAAAGCAGTATAAATGTTTCTTGTACGTACAGTACTCTTCATTTTATGTCATTGTAATGCCATACTTTTCCATTATTGACTGTATAAAGCAAGCCTAGGGAAAAAAAAATACCTAAAATGCCATTGCTGAGTCTGTTAAACTCTGGTGATTTATGATATATGTACAGTATATAAATATATTTATGTATATATGTACATATATTGGTTAACATTCGTTATAAATAGAACTGTGTTAACTTAAGCAGTATAAAAATAGCTACTCTCCTGGGAACATGCAAACGCAGTATGCTCTCACCTAATTTATAAAACCCAAGACAGCCAAACCTTTAGCTCTGGTTTTCTATAAATATAAATTTTAATTGAAGACTTTCAGCTGATTTAACCATAAAGTAAGGGGTTTTTTTCCAGTAAAGATACAAAATCTGTTTGATGTTAGCTATAATTAAGCTCAAACACAGTCTATTTTGGGTTATTTACCTTCAAGTATTTTATCCCACGTGCGCTAAATCTAGACACGCCACTTTTTTTTCTTTAACAGTAAAATATTATTTATTCAGCTCTAAACACTAAAAGCCAAATTACAGGCAATCCGGCATGCTTGCGCTGCAGGGAAAAGGCTCTCCTCTACACTATTCCAATGTGGGAGGCTGCCCTAATATGGCTATTTGTGCTCCAGGTCTCTTGTTCGTCACAAAGCACTATTAAGATTCCCACGTCAAAGATTCTTAAGGCCAGAAATAAAAAATACTACAAACCTTAAGTCTCATCTTCTGCTCACTGAAATTCAGAGGTCCCTGCATTCAGCACAGTGACTAGTAGCTGGTCTAAAACGTCTCTCCTGTTACAGCCAAAGAGATTCCAGCTTCAGAAGCTGAGCAAGATCTTGACTTTTTAGTTACTTTTCCCAAGGGGAAAAAATTTCGGTTCCTTCCGAACCATATATGACATTTTCCCTTTTTCTTGCCGTATGAAAAACTTAAAAATTTGTTTTACCCTGAAACATTCCCTTCTCCTCCAAAGTGCTCTGGCTACTAGTTAGAAACGCAAAAGAAAAAGAGGCCATGTTTAAAGGTGATGCTATTTCTGTTCCTTTTCTTACCTACCAGCTCAGCAGAAAGCTCACACAGGGTTGGATTGTGTAAGAAAGAGCAATGAGTTGTTCTTCTACTGAACTGATGTCAGCCATCTGCTAGGAGAAGGCCATAAGCACATGACTGTGACAACAGTGGCATAGGTTGACTCTTTTCATTCAATTCCACACAGCTGAAAACATGCTTCTGCTCAGTTCAGACTTCAGAGGACTGAAATGCAGCTATTTCCCTTCCCTACAACCCCACCTTACCTGGCACTTTGAATTGGTCTTGCTCTCTCTAAGCTTACAAAAGTATTTCCTACAAAGACAAACAGCATGGAAGACTCAAGGCACACTTTCTTCAGGATAATATTTTTCTTTTGATTAGGAGACTCTTAAGGAATTCAGAAATTTGAATGTAAATGGTACGGGCAAAGGAGGGACTGGAGACATTGTTTTTTCATTCCTAGAATCTCTATTTGCACCTGCAAGTTACTGGGTAATAGAAAGCTGATCTAGATACTCCCTGCTTCAGAAGAGCTGTAGACATTGCTCTAGAAACATTGTCCAAATTAGGATATTTAGTGTGGACTAAATCCGTGACTACACTTCTGATCGTCAGAAACGCACATCCCAAAATTTGCTGTGTCACCCAACTGCAAGATAATGAGTTGGATGTCATCTCCTGAGGATGTTAGATGAGTTGCATGCACAAACCTTTGTCTCTGGCACCTCTGAAAGTGGTACAGCTAACTCCTTGTCCCTCAACCAAAACAACCTCGTGTCCCCAGCCACATCCTACATCTTTTTTTCTCCTATTCCTAGGGTGGCTCCCACATTTTTCCCAGAAGTCTTTTCCATGTCAGAAGAGATGAATCCTTGTTACAGTAGCACAGTCTTCCAGCTTTTATAGTTTTCAGAAAAAAAAATACGAGGCATTCTATTTCTTATGGTAAGTAGCACAAATGCACCAAAACCAAAAGTATGGATAGAGACCCCTGTTTTAATTGTTTAGAGAACTGTCATTGGAAGTTGGGGACTGGGAAGTCACAAAAGGTTCGTTCGCCTTCTGATCGTCCTTCATGGAGGCTGCTTGGTCTGAGATGGAAGAGAAGGAGAGCTGGTCATGTTCCATTATATTCACTTGGTCATCTTCCTTGTCCTTCTTCACGTAAAACAACTTTCTAAACTTTTTGAGCTCATGGAGTTCACAGAAAGTCTCGAGAACCACCAACATTGCGATAAGGCCCAGCAACAGGTAACCTGGGTACAAAAACACGTAAGTTAGTGTTTTAGTAAATTAAGTGGGGCTGAAACAGTTTTAATCCTGTAACTTTTCCTATCTCAGTTGTCTCTGAATAGTATGTTAATTTTCTTTACGATCCAGTTTCAGAGCTCTGTAACCCACTTTGGACTTTCAAATAACTGTTTTTTCAGCAATCAACAAGACCCTACATAATAAACATCAGTGCATTTAATTCTGTTAAAACTGTACAAGAGAAAAACATGTAAAGGCATTAAATGAAAAAGAATATTAACTTCTACCAGATGCACATACTTAGAACTGTTATGGTTAAGTGTCCTTCAAAAGGTATTTTTTTCCTTAGTAATCCTCCACGTAACAAATAGATGTAAAAACACAGCAACTAACTATGGTTACTTGTTGTCTGCACTAGTTTAACAGGACAAATAATTTATAATTAAAAGGTTTTAATGAAATATTTTCCTTTAAAATTATAAGACAACATGCAAAACCATGAAATGAGTAGAAAAGACTATAAAAGGTCTACAAACCCAATAAAAATAAAAAAGAAAAATGACTGTAAGATTACTGCTGACATTTAAAATACCTGGGTTCACTTTTGGGCATTATCAACAGAAAAAAGACACTGAGGTGCTGGAGCAGGTCAAAGACGGGCACCAAGGTTGGTGAAGGGTCTACAGAACAAACCTTGTGAGCAGCACATAAGCGAGCTAGGGCTGGAGAAAAGGAGGCTGAGGAGAGAGGTGGGGATTGGTCACTCCTCACAAGGAACAAATTGCCTCAAGATGTGCTAGGGAAGTCTAAGTTAGACATGAGGAAAAACCTCTTCCTTGAAAGGGTCATCAAGACTTGGAATAGGCTGCCCAGAAAGGAGGTTGAGTCACCATTCCTGGATGCATTTAGAAGTTGTGCAGATCTGGAGCTTAGGGACATGGTTTAGCGGTGGCCTTGGGACAGCTGGGTTAACGGTTAGACTTGATAATTTTGAAGGTCTTTTCCAACCTGAAAGATTCTGTGATTCCAAACTATCCAAAGGTAGAAGTATTACTCGAATAATATAACTTATGACATCGTAGGTTGCTGACTGATTTGTAAACTTCATGGTGAGCAGTCATAGATAGACTTTTGGAAATGGAGTTTCATACAGTCAAGAGCCCAGTGTGAGTTCTTTTTTTCCTTTCTGCAAACACATGCATTTAGAATTTGAGGGAAGATATTAAAATAAGCATTTCTTAATCTCAGTCTTTAATTAGATCCCTGCTACTGATCATTATAATTTAATGAGGGGCACGACTACCTGAATATTTTATCATTTCAATGAGGAAAACAAGCAGAAGCCAAGTGTATAATTATTAGTTCACCCTGCTCATCCAAAGGCTGAACATTAAATGTGCTGAAAGATAATACAAATTAATTATTATAACCTACAAATGGTCACTGTTCTATTACCTAAAGGCATAAATATCTCACCTGTAGTTACAGATTATTCACTCTTCTTTCCAGGAGCACCATTAAATCAGAATTGCCATACCTGGTACTGATCTAAATCACCACAACAGCTAAAACCGATGAATTATTTTTAATCAAACGCAAAGCATGCAGTAATACAGTGACAAATGAAGAAGTGACAAAGTTAGGCCAATTAAATGACATCTATAAATCTGTACGCAGAAATCTGCACTGAAATATTTGAAACTCAGCCCAGCTGATCACCACTTGGTTTAGAACTCCTAAAAGTTTTTGCTCTTTAAGCATCTTCTGATGTAGAACTCCAAAACTTTTCTTAAAGAAATCAGGCTCAGCAAAAAAAAGAAAACACTCGATACATCCTGTTTGCTTTCTTGAACTGTTCATGTGAGAGGAAAAATAAAACTTTCTAAGTTGTGACCTTAAAAATTGCTGTAATTATATAATCTAAAGTCACAACTTTGCCTAAGACCTACTTTTTCCTTTGTTTTTCCTAAACATTATGAAGTCTGAAAAAGCATAATCTGAGTCATAATGCTGTTTCTGATTGTGAGTTTTCAGAATTACTAGAATTTTTACAAAGCCTTTACTATGCATGACTTTCTCCATCATTGAGCATCTGCAAATCAGCAGGGCGATAATTAAAAGCTGCTGCTGCTTAGACAGACACAATGGGTAGAGAGGGAAATCCTCTGCAGTGACAACAATAATAAAATGAAGTGTTCTGTTGGCTACTTCAAGGAAGGAAAAGTCAAATCTTTCTATGGGTAAAACACAAAACCAAGTTACGGGACACTTCACCTACATCAAGACTGCTGTATCATGCCTAGCAGCACAGACAAAAGCGTATCAACCTTCAGAATGGACCTACAGGAAAGGTTTGCTTTGGCCCTTCAGATCTTTCAGCTGGCACCTCCGATAATCTGGCTGCGCAGACTAAAGTCATACCATAAATTCAGATGTTTCAAACCAGCATCAGTGGAGAATATTGCTGCTGGCATAGACTCAATCAGAATGCCAACAAAAAGATAATTTTCTTAGCTCTGCTTTGATCAAATCACTGATCACGGTGCCTCTCTTTGTGTCAAACATAATTAAACCATTTAAATGTAACATTCATGGTCTTGCTTTGTTATTATCTCAGTCTACTTGTCTCTCTGACAACTGGTATGTCCCAGTGTCAGCTTCAGCTACCTTTTGTTACAGTCAGAAACTTTGCTATTCTCTGCCTCATTTCCTATTGCTCTTTGATTCATCTCTGTCCATCTGTTGTCTCACCTTGAGAAATGACCTTAGGTTATGAGGATCACCTTCCCAGCTCTATGACACACTGAAATCTTACCCAAGATGCTCGTAATCATTTTCCTTACAGTAATGTGAGCATTTTTTTCTGCTACTAAAAGAGTAAGTAGCTACAGTTTAGCATCATGGTTCTGCTTTGATCTTTTTGTCTTAACTAAGAAAACCGACATTGTTTTAAGGTCTCCTCTTTGCATGGCTACCTACGATGCCTGGTTTGCTAGATGACAGTTCACAAAACAATCACCATTCACAGAACTGACAGGGTAATTCTAAACTAATTTAATAGTAAAAGGCCTTTTATTTAGCTGGTTAGTTTGATACTTACATGTAATTCCAATCTTATACAGCTCTCGGAATTTTTGATTGTAGCCTTCTCCTGGCACATAGTCTCCGAGGCCAATGGTGCTCAGGGAAATGAAGCAAAAGTAAAAAGACTCCAAAAAATTCCAGTCATCTTCTAGAACAGAAAATATTGCTGCTGGAATCAAGAAGAAGAATGAGACGGTGATGAACCCGAGGAGCATAGCGTGGATTATTGCAACAATCTGCTTGGATAAGCCCCACTGAATGTGGAAGTACAGTACTGGCCGCCTGGTAACATAGACAATGATGCGCTGTACCACCGCTGTCAGGAAGAGCAGTGTAAATGGGATCCCAATGACTGAGTAAATGATGCAGAAGGCCTTTCCTCCATCAGATAAAGGCACTGTGTGTCCATAACCTGGAACAAAACAGAGGAGATGCAGATTGACCTAAAGGTGGGAGCTCACAGACCACTTTGATATTGGCTATACTGGGGGAGATAAAGAAACCCTGCATTATTGATGATTTTGAAATCTGCAAGTCTTGACAAATGCTGTTCAAACATGAGTTTCAAGAAGGCAAACAAAGCCTAAGTACTAGCAAAAAATTCCATAAATACTTACACTGGAAAAGGAAGCAATGCCTAGCCACAAGTTGAAATCTATGCCAGGAAAACTGTTTTATTCTGGAATTTTCTAATGACCTTTCTGTTTAGCTTTACAAATTCATGTAACTTCTTTAACTCACCTTGTCAAGCAGAACAATCCATACTTCAGAAAAAAGTTCCTAGATCTACTTTGTAGTAAACCACTCTACGCTTTTTGGTGAAAATAATTTAAATCACGTACAATCACATAGTAAATGTATCAGAAGAAGTGTGACCATCAGGTCAAGGGAGGTGATTCTTACCCTCTATTCTGCTATTGTGAGATCTCACCTGCACCACTGCATCCAGTCCTGTAGTCCCCAACATAAGACAGACATGGAACTGTTCAGCCTGGAGAAGGCTCCAGGGGAACTTTATAGCAACCTTACAGTACCTGAAGGAGTCTACAGGAAAGCTGGAGAGTGAAGTTTTAAAAGGTACCCCAATGACAGGACAAAGGAGAATGGTTTCAAACTACAAGAGGGCAGATTTAGATTGGATCATAGGAAGAAATTTCTTCCCATGAAGGTGGTGAGGCACTGGAACAGGCTGCCCAGGGAGGCTGTGGATGCTCCATCCCTGGAAGTGTTCAAGGCCAGGTTGGATGGTTCTTTGGGCAACCTAGTCTAGTGGAAGATGTCCCTTGGTATGGCAGGGGGTTGGAACTGGATGATCTCAGAAGTCTCTTCCAACCCAAACCATTCTATGATTCTATGATATATATTATGTTCTGTGATTATAATTAGCATTCCACACTATACTTCCATGACTCCACGAAGTGTTTAGATGTTAGTTCATCAAAGATAACTAAAAGCAGAACAAACATTTTCACAGCAAAACTCCTGGGATTTAACCACTGTGTCTTGATGTGTACTTAGTCATTGATGTGCTTGAATTATCAATAATGATCTAATCCTAGTGCAGGAACAGTATCCACTGGTGTATGGGCTGATTATGGCCAGTGATCTTAACTCCACAAACATGTGCAATTACGCTGGTACCCAGAACGAGCAGCAATGCGCCAGAGTGCACTCTGCCAGACAGCCTGGTTCTAAATGTAAATCACAGGCACAGGAAAGAACAGCAAATCCAGCATAAAACAGAAATGTTTTCTTCTGTTTGCCAACCAAAAAATAAATTTAAAAGGGTATTTTGTTTTCACTGCAGCAAGAAAGAGGAACTCCTCGGAACCTAGTCTGGGCAGTCTTTATGCTGATATCAAACAAAGCAAGTGCAAAGAGACTCTAGTAATCTTGCAGCCCCAAAAGTGTCAGCTCATTCAGATTATGTTAGTACTGCACAAGACAATGTTTTCCCAGACCTACTGCAACCAACTGTATTGAGGACCCCAGGCAGAGCTCAGTGCATACAGAGTTATGCTGCTTCAGATCTCTGAACTGATGTCACTGCACTTATCTAGTCTGCCCAGTGCATCACTGGACTATGCAGACACTCCTTAAAGGCTCCAGAAAACTTCCTGCTTGCTCCGCTGTGAGCCTGGCTGCTCTGCAAGCCCATCAACTTTATATGAACATGAGAGATTTTCTCTCTACATCAAATGAATTTAACAGTACAAGCACTGCTCTTTTAAGCTTTCCAGCAGAGTATGAAAAGGAAATGTTCCTTTTATTTAAGATTCATAGAGACACAGCCAGACAAGGAAAGGCAGGCAAAATGTCTTATCATTACAATGTACAAAGCCTTAGAGAAGAAATGCATGAGGTGTAGCTTCTCCATGCTAGTTAACCCAACAGGAAACTTCAACTGCATTTCAATTTTAATGACATTATGAATAATTTAGCAAGCTCAGCCTTTCAAACCCCAGAAACTCATATTAATTAATGGCTTTTTCCCTCATTCATCTTCTGTTTGCTTTATCCACTCTGAGATAAGAGAACCAGAACTGCACAGAACATGCCAGATGCAGCTGGATCGGGTTTATAAGTTGCAGAAAAGATTTCTCACCTTGTGTTCCACTCTGTTCATAATAACACTGCAATTTCTGACTATCATTGAGGTGGCACTTTATTGACCCTGTCCATCAGAACCCCAGGATCCTGACTCCCAGAGGTATCCAGGGTTCCACCAGTGCAGATCCCTTCACTTTGTATGTGGAACTATGACTGGTTTTGCTGTGCATGACTTAACATTTTACTCACACTCATTTTCAAATGCCATATTATAGTCCAGTTGTCCTGCAGCTCTTTCATCATGCCAACTGCATTGAATAATTTTGTGTCTTCCGCAAACTTATCTCCCTCTTTGAAGTCATTTGCGAGTACATTGACCAGCACAAGTCCCAAACAGGCCTCCATGGAACAACACTTGTAACAGTTCCACACTTCAAGGAGGGGAGATTTAGATGAGATCTTAGGAAGAAACTCCTCCCTGTAAGGGTGTTGAGGCACTGAAACAGGTTGCCCAGGGAGGTTGTGGATGCTCCATCCCTGGAAATGTTCACAGCCAGGTTGAATAGGGCTTTGGGCAACCTGGTCTGGTGAGAGGTGTCCCTGTGTAAGGCAGAGGCTTAGAAGTGGATGGTCTAAGATCCCTTCCAATCTAAGCTATTCATCGATTCTATGACAAGCAATGGATAAGTGATGAATATTTGCTTGCTACTGGGGACACAAAGTCACTGCTTGGGAATCATTGTATTGAAAAGCTTGAGCTAAACAAGTCACAATTTATAAGCAGCGATGAAAAAGATCCATGTTTTCTTCCCAGTGTGAAATTGCTTTTACGTGACTTTTCCTAACAACACCTATAAACCTAGTCATCACTACATAAGTCACTAAAAACCCCCCAGCATAGCCATACATTCAAAGAGAGGAAATTACAGACCCAAGGCAGGAGATACTCCACACCTGCTTTCACACACTTATGTTCTGTTGCCTCCCACCTCTGCTCCTGCACCTGTTCATAGCATTGTACTGTAACCTCTACAGTAAAATTCCCTTCTATAACCCTCCATCAAGTGCCTTGCAGATGCTACTTCTACATACATAATTGACAATAAAATGAATGTTGATTTGCCTTTTTCAGTGGAAAGTACCATGAGCAAAAGCATTACAACTGCAATCCTATGATACTCCTCGTTATGAGAAAAGGTTGCTCACAAAAAGGGGTCCACTTATGAAGGCATTTCTTTATTTCATCAAGGAGACTTGCTATGGGTGAATAGAGTCAAATTGCCCATATAGCCTATCTGATACTTGCATTACTGGTTATGAAGACAGATCTATGAATGCTGCATTTTCACATGTATAGCACAAATATCAGATAACAATCACTCATTTAAAAGCACTGACCTTTGGGGGTGGGGGGGCAGAAATCAAACCTTACGATAACCTGCCCAAACTTAGAAGCAGAGTGACACCAGAGATAAAAGGATATTAGTCCCATGTATAATGCCTTCTATTGTCTATTCATGGCCTAAGCATACCTTTCCTTCACAAAGCTCACAGAAAGCAACGTGTGCAAGACCAGCAGGAGTTGCCAAATTAAATAAGATCAATGCTCCATCTAGCCTGGTGCACATGTCTCAAGACACTAATGCAAAACCCCATGAGACACATACAGCTGGCTTTCAGTTCTGCTTCCCTTGGTCACTTCTTATTGTCTTAAGACTTGAAGGACTTCTACTGTAAAAAGTTGACATTAATATACAAAATGTCATGTTCTGATGCAATTTTGAAATGTCATCATGATCTACAAAATACTTTAAAAAATCATTTAAAATGCTTAACTCTGGACATCAATCCTGATGCTGTACTTATATGTACTGCATATAAGTACCTGTATAAGGTACAGGTACTTATATAGTCAATAAAATATTTATTCTTCCATTTGCTGTCCTGTAAGTTAGCATTTTTCTCTTATATCCTTTTGCATAAAGGATTGGTAGTGACTGTTCTATACTTTTCTGTGGCTTATACCCTCTTGTGTCATTATCTTTTTTAGTTATTTTTCCTTCTATCTTACCTATGTGAAATTGTTCTGCTTAGATCAATTTGTAGGGAAATGCACAGAATTGCTCACTGTATTCCAGGTAAGATCTATTTTCTTCCTCCAATTTTGTAGGACAAACTTTGTTTTCCAGAGTCTCTAGGTAGCTTACGACCATGTCCCATTCATAACAGCCTACAAGAAACCCAGCACTGCATATGGGCATCTCACACTATTCTTCTATCTTGTGCTATCTTGGCACTTGTTGGCACTGGGAGTTTTCTCCTTTCATCTTCTCAGACACTGCTTTGACCAGTCTAAGCAGTTACGTATCATCATTGCTTTGTCTCTTCATAGTTCACTCCCTTCTGTAGCTCATTAGATCATCTTGACTCTCTCAGTGGTTTTATTGCAAGTCTTTTGGGACCTGGATCTGAGCGTTTAGTGCCAAATTGCAAAAGGTGCTGCAATTATCTTTTGTGATAACCCAGCAAGACCTTTCACACAAATCCCTCAACACTGCCCTGAAGGGGGAACGTTTGAAGTTTAAGTGTATATGACATCATACAAGACTAGGAACAGGCAAATAGAGGTGTCACAGTGCAGGGATGGTTTCCCCCAGACAGCCTCTCCCAGACCGTGGTGGTGAAGCCTGCAGCACTGGCTCTTTCTCTTGCTCCTCTGTTACACTCCCAAGGCATTGGCTGTCCATGACTGCAGTCACAGGCTGGTCCTCATTCCTCTGTCTTTACAGCATAAACAACTCATTATTTTGAGTCTGCAAGCACTCTTCTCCCTCTTTCCTAACAAAAGTTTCATCAAGCCAATGTGTCCTCATGTCTCTGTATATCTAAGTGACCTGTTGCAACACCACCAGCTCTGTGTGGTACCACATATCTTCTCAGGACAGGGAGAATGTTAATTTCCACACACTGAATCATCTAGGCTTGAAAAGACCTTCAGGATCGTAAAGTCCAACGTTAACCCAACTGTCCCAAGCCCACCAACAAAACCATGTCCCTAACCTCCAGATCTACACAACTTCTCAACATGTCCAGGCAATTCAACCTTCTCCCTGGGCAGCCTGTTCCAAGGCCTGATGACCCTTTCAAAGAGTAAGTTTCTCCTCATGTCCAGCTTAAACTTCAGCTGGCACAATTCAAGGTCATTTCCTCTTGTCCTATCAATTGTTATTTGCGAGAAGAGACCAGCCCCCACCTCTCTACAACCTCCTTTCAGGTAGTTGACAGCAAGAAAGTCTCCCCTCAGCCTCCTTCAGACTAACCAGCCCCAGCTGCCTCAGCTGTTCCTCATAAGGTTTGTTCTCCAGACCCTTCACCAACCTTGGTGCTCTTCTTTGGACCCACTGCAGTACCTCAGTGTCCTTCTTGTAGTGATGTGCCCAAAACTGAATACAGTTACTCATGACCTCCCAAAAACACTCATTCAGACAGAAGTCCCAACACGTGGGCACAAAACGACAAGTGTACTGGTCGCTCCCTTTACTAGTTTGAGACAGTATCCCTGAATGCAAGCCAGTTCTTTAAGTCTGCTCATAATCTAAAAATAGACCAACAGATTAAGTGAATCATGTGCTAGGTATTAAAGTTATACAGAAATCTTTCATTCATTGCAAGCACAACATGACTCACTTGAATACGATGATGAAGGTCAATGATGATATTTACATAATTTCTACACTGTTACAAAACCACTGACATTTTCCACTGTGAAATACTTCTTCATAAGTGGTCTATTGTCCTCTAAGATAAAAAGGAAATGTCAGGTGACAGCAGATCCATGGCATAAATGAGATCACAAGTAATCTCAAGTATTTTTTGCATTGCAAGGAAGAGCATAGCAGCAACCAAGTGATCAGGAACTTGCACTACTGAGTTCAAACCAACAGTACTATGATTGAAGTAGTAAATTAGGAAGTTTACATAAAACACAGCAGCTGACATCCCTATAAATTTGGAGGCTAGAGGTCATCTACCACAGAGAACAAAATAGTTAGAAAAAGACATGCTATATTATGCAGCATACTTGCACGTGCCAAAGCATCTGCTCAAATTATTTTCAGAAAGTTATTGTGCTTTTTCTACTTTACAGCATGTGCTCTGGGAAGGAGAAGCTTTAAAGACAGCTCAGTCAGGGAGTTAACCAGCCTTTTACCACACATGATGTGCACAAAAGCCTTCCTTCTCTGCAAGAGACAGTAAAATACTAAATGACTGTAAACAGACATGAAAATTGGTCCATAGCTAAAAATGCACAAAACAGTAGCACTGTGCTGCTAGAAAACCCTTTCCAGACTAAGCTTGAAACACATCAGTACCGTTGAAACAACATGTTAAAACAGAGTTACATGTTCAAAAATTGGAAGTTAACCAGCAGTTTTGTTAAACAAACCTGAAAACGTTGAGTTTCAGCCTGGCTAAGATAAGCTACACTGTGTGACAGAAAGGAGGATGAAAATACCACTGTAGTGGGCACTTTTAAGTAGAGGAAGTCCATTTAGCTCACACAAGTTCATAAAATTTGTTTTGTGTGGAGGAGGAAGGAGGAAGAGGTGCTGTAAACGGAATTGATAAAACTATCTAGGTTTAAACAAAACAAAGGGGAAAGTGACAGAGAGCACATTTGTTTGCAACCCTGTTCAGTTCACTAATAAAAGCTTGCAAGACTCAAAGAGTTGCATTGGCATAATTAGGGAGGTAATGAAGGGTGTGGCAGAAACCCCTTAAACCAGTTTTGCCACTAAGGAAAACACTCGTTAGGTTTATCCTCACAGTGCACTAAAGGTGATTTAAACTTCCAGCCGAGGTGGTTTAGTACAGTACTATTCCTGCTCCTTTCAATAATTACATGTCACACAAACCACAATAGAATAAAAATGGTAAAACCACATTTAAACAATTAAATTAACCATGAGGATCTTTCATGTACGAGGGGAGCCCAGAACTGGATCCAGCATCTAGGTATGGCCTCACCAGCACTGAGTAGATGGGATCAGTTGACTAAAGCAGCTCAGGCCAGCTTTTTTGCTGCTGGGGCATGTTGCTGTCTCTCTTTTGGCTATGAATTATTCAAGGCAAACTGAAACTGCATTAGGTCGTTTGAGATGAGTTTAACAATTGAAACCAAAATAAATATTGATTCACAGTCAACGATGTTATTTTCGTAGCTATGCCAAATTTATAGTACCACTGATTTATAACAAGAACTGCATTGGTTTTGCTACTATAAGTCCACTTCCAGAGTGATACAGGCTGTCCCCTTTTGGAGCTTACCAGTCCTTAACAGCCCATTGTATAACTCTAAAACACGGCACAGAAATCCTTACATTATTCATGTTTACCATTAACCCCATTTTCATGATGTGCAAAGAATATTCTTTCTCTTTCCACCTAGGAAATGTGTTAAGATGGTTGTTGTCTCTGTTCCAACCTAGCTGCTGATGTTAAACTGTCTGTTTATGGAGAAATTTTCTGTACCCTGTGCTATATTAAGGTTGCTGAGCACGTTTATATATAAACAAGAGATATGGGAGGTGGAAATATTGATGTTGTGGCCTTGGCATGTCTTCCCAATTCCATTGTTCACCTGTATCAATTATGCAGCAGGAGTGACCTTAAATCGTCAGTGCAAGTAACAATAAGGCAAAGAGAAACTTCTCTTTCTTTCTTTAAAGTCTGACATACTTCCATATGAAGTATTATAAATATTTTCTCCTGTAGAGATTAAAATATAGACAGGTCTTTTCAAACTAAGAAAACATGTTCTTGAAGGCTGATGAAAACCAGCTTTGTTCCACTTGTGAGTTTGCTGCTCTTGCAATCCACAAACACAAAAATGAAGTCAAAAGCATTTTTCAATCAAATTCAAAGTGACAAAACATAAAGCAGCAGAAGTACCCTGCTGTCGTTTCAATCAGAAGCAAAGAGTTGCAGTCAATGCAAAGGGACCCCTGGAAATCATATATTTACAGGTGGTAATTTTCCATTTTAAAAATGTGGTCTTTTTTAATATTCTTCATGTTTCTCAGAGGCAGTCACAGAAAATTACAAGATGTCACGATGAAGATCATGGTTTTCCGGTGTTGTGCTTGCTGGCAAAGCTACAATATGCAAATATTCTTGTTGCAACAGGAGCTGAGACTGTGCTCTAAAACCTCATCTGGATGCAAGGAACAAAAGCAACATTTGTTTGTATTATTTAAAAGATCAAGCCAATTCCTGCCCAGAGCCAATTCATTTGACTATTGGAAAAGTATAGCAGTACCAAGAAATGTTTAAAATAAATAATTACCTAGTCACTTTGTTTACATTAGTATTGCAGCACAGTAAAGATGGGTTCGTAGAGTGGAATGCTTAGAATCATGGAATCATTTACGTTGGAAAAAGTCTTCAAGATCACACCAAATGCAAAGACTGGCCAGAAAGCAGCAACATTTTGACCATTTTATGGCAACTGCTGTAGCAGGGATGTTAGTGACAAAATCATTCTTACACCAGCAGTTAAGATCTGTAAGGGATGGGAGTTACAAGGAAATGTTCAGTACAGATATTGCAGAACAGAATGATGTGCCACAGTAGAGCAGCACAACAGCAGATGGAATCCACTGCACAGCAACCAAATGCAGAAGTTCATGTTCTTCCCAGAGCCAAGATTATTCTTATTAGGGAGCGTTTGGTACAATACTATCTCTTCTCAACAAAAACATTGGCAAGAAATACAACTTCAAATACAACCACTTGAAGCAGAAAACAACAGCAGTCTTCCGTGCCACCACCTGACACCAGATCTTGCTAATGCTGCCCAGACACATCATGCATGAGTAATGCAGACATTATCAACCCAAGGGAACTGTTAGACCCTTCCAGCATAGTCTACACAAAAGTCTGTGTCACTTATCACCAAAAGGGGACCTGCCATGGGTTATACAAAAGTGGCAGGACTTCTGGTGTGGCACACTCTCCATTCCAAAAGTTTAGAAAGGATATGAGTGT
>JAOXOE010000256.1:28174389-28189915 GCA_028565055.1 Phoeniculus purpureus
CTTTCCCACTTACCCTGCAAGAGGAGACTTTTCAAATGCTGGCTGTAAACTACATAGCTCCTATGAACCCATCCACAGAGAAACCCTTTGTAGTGACATGCGAACTCATCATCCTGACACAAGGTTCATGTGGGCTGGACCTGTGCTTTCCACAGAGTCCTGACAACTTTGGTTGTGTTTTCTGAAGCAACGTGTCATTAAAGGCTTTGTGCCTGTCATGTGCTTCACAGTGCTCAAGGCAGGAGCACAGATGAAATGAGTGAGCATGGTTTTAAAAAAAAACAAAAACCCCAACACAAAATCCTTACACTAGATATTGGTTCCTCTTAGTGTTATCCTGGATTTAAGACCCTGCAAGAGTTAAACTGCAATCAAACCAGGATCCATCTGGTGTTGGAGTATTTTCTGCCTCCAGACCTCTCCATAACAGAATATTTCTGGAAATACCCATCCAAAACACAAACATCACATATTTAGATTTGCCTTTGGCAAAGATTTAGCATAAGTAAAGAAATCTGTATTCTTTTTCAGCAGTTATTTTCCCTGCTACCTCAGATTCATTTTTCAATGGAGAAAAAAAAAACCAAACTAAAATGACAAAAGTCTGCTGAATAAAACTTAACTAGCAGGTCAAAAGCAAGGTGAGACTTCCTAAGGGCTCCTCTGAGAATTCGGCCAGGAAAATTTCAATTATTCTTTTATTGCTTTACTTGCCCACTAGGCAACAGATGGTCAAAAGTCTGTATCAAAGTAGGGGCCTCACCAGACCACTTTATTGTGAATGTTCCCTGATAGAACAAACTCTAGAAGTCTCAGAGACTTAAACTTGATAAAAGAGAATTCAGAACAACCTTTATTAGGAAATCTTTGCTCGTAGCCCTCAGAAACGTTAGAAAACAGGATGAAGTTCTGTGCTGGTCTTTGGTTAAGGGTTTTTGTACTGTTGTGTTCAGCAGCACTCCCATAGGAATGGGTTTTAAAGCCCCCGATCACCAAGATTACATGGAATCAAAGAAACAGGTTCATTAAAAGCATTCTAAAGAACATCAACACAAACCTTAAGGTATTGAATGGGGCAGAAAGCCTTTCTGCAGTTCTTATGGGAATTCACATCCTGAACTATTCAAAGCATGAAAAAAATTCTTAACAGACAATGTTTTGGCAGAGATACTGGGAAAGAGAAAACATTACAAAATCATAGAGTATCTTTGGTTGGAAGAGACCTTTAAGAACCTTTGGCCCAGCACCACCATGTCATCACTAAACCATATCCCTCAACACCCAGTCCACATGTTGTTTAAATACATCCAGGGATGGTGAGTCCACCACTGCCCCAGGCAGCCTGTTTCAATGTTTGATAACCCTTTTGGTGAAGAAATTCTTCCAAACACCCATCTTAAACCTTCCTTTGTAAGGTACTTCAGTACCACATAATGCTATGGTTTAACCCCAGCCAGCAGCTAGATACCACACAGCTGCTCACTCCCCCACATCCCATGAAGTAATGGGATGAGATAAAGACACTTTAACAGGTAAAGCAAAAGACTTGTGCACAAATGAAGAAAAACAAGGAATTCATTCAGTGCTTCTTGTTGGCAGCAAGGTGTTCAGCCATCTCCAGGAAAGTTGGGCTCCATCATACAAGAAAAACATTCAAGTGCTGGAGCAGGTCAGGAAGAATACAACAAGGGTGGTTAAGGGTCTAGACAAAAAAACCTTGTGAGGAGTGGCTGAGGGAGTTGGGGCTGGTTAGTCTGAAAAAAAGGAGGCTGAGGGAAGACCTTATTGCTGTCTACAACTGACTGAAAGAAGGTTATAGAGAGGAGAGTCTCTTTTCACAAGTAAGAAGTGACAGAACAATAGGAAATGGTCTCAAGCTGCATCAGGGAAATTTAGGTTGAACATTAGGAAAGATTTCTTCCTGCAAAGGGTCATCAGGCACTGGAAAACGCTGCCCAGGGAAGGGGTTGAATTGCCATCCCTGGATGTGTTTCAATGTCATGTAGATCTGGAGCTTAGGGACATGGGTTAGCAGTGGGGTTGGGATAGCTAGGTTAATGGTTGGACTCACTGATCCTGAAGTTTTTTTTCCAGCCTAAATGATTCTATGTGTAACAGTTACTTAGGAAGAAAAACACTATCACTTAACATGCCCCACTTTTCCTTCTTACCTCAACTTTTACTGGAGAGCATTGTCACATGGTCTGGGATATCTCTTGAGTCAACTGAGTTCAGTTGTCCCAGCTGTATCCCCTCACAGCATCTTGTGCATCCCCACCCTACTCACTGGTGGTACGAAAAGCAGAAAAGACCTTGACTCTGTATGCACTGCTCAGCAACAACTAAAACATCACTGTGTTTTCAACATTATTCTCATCCTAAGTCCAAACCTGAGCACTATACCAGATACTACAAATTAATTGTTCTATCCCGTTTGAAACCAGGACACTTACAATAATAAATAAGACATCATAATTAATTTGCATAGAAGTAAATCCTATTTCTGTCTTTTGTTTTATTTCTCATAAACATCAAGAATTCAACAACACATAAAGCAAAATGGGAGCAAATCAATTTAACAGAAAGAGAAAAAATTCACTAAAGCAACTAACAAAACCACACAGAACTGAAATGCATCAGCCTCCTCTATCACACATGGCATACTCCATCTGCAATATTCATTTCTAACTTCGAAATAATAATTAAGAGAAAATATTTACACAAAGCGCAAAGTGAGATTACTTGTTCAAACAAGGTGGCTTATTCTAAACTCTAAATCACAGTCCTAAATATGATGCTTGATGTTGTACTGCCATTTGAATATAGCCTGGCTCAACATTTGATGCTCAAAATAGAACATCAATTTGCAAGGCCAAATGGGGAAATACATCAGCTGTTGTGAGAATCAGCTTACTGAAGCATAAGCAAATTTTACAGGTATGCTAGTACTGTTGAATCATTCAAAAGTTTAGGACATCCCAGTTAGCAAACACTAATTGCAGGTACCATAAATCTGATTAGTTAATGTAGAGTCAGGATGATCAGAATAAATCACAACTCTATGTCCTACCATAAACAAAGGGAAAGGAAAAGAACAGAACAACATCATTTACGTTTGCAAAAGGATGAAATGTAGATGACTTTTCTTATTTAGGATTGTTTTAGGAATAAATAGTGATGCAGCATTTAGAAGATGAACTACCGATACAAGTCATTAAGAGAACAATGTAAAGATACAGAGAGAGAAATGTGAATGCTGTGTGGTTTTCAAACACTACTGTCTGCTTAGATTAATGACAATTTATTTTAGAATGGGGAACTTCTCTTCAGTTTGTGAGAAGAACATCTCTTGGTGAGATATTTTGAGGAACTCTTGGAACTATAGGATGGTTTTCCCAATGAATAAACACCATTCTAACCTCTCAGGAACAGACTAAGATAGCCTTGCTTATAATGAAAGCAGGCAATGTAAAACCACCAGAGCAATCCACCAACAATGCTTTGACTACACAACCACAATTCTGGACTCACCACCCTAATTAAAGAACATCAACACTGACCAATGATTCTGCTTCCTGTTTCCTTAAGTAGCATCCCCTAAGAGCACACAAAGGAAAATGCTTTAAAGTCATCCAAGGTTGAATCATACTAAAGTTTGTCATCTTATCATTACAGGAAACATGTTCTTGGGTTGCCAGCTCCTTTCTTAGATTCGCTGTCAATTTGTCATGCATTTTTAACTTCTTCTGCGCTTTCGCCAGGTTGTTACATGAAATGACAAATCTACTCTCCCAGAGGTACTGCTGAGAAAGAAGATCCTTCTCCCTATGTTGGTCTGCCCTGTCTTGCATTTTCTGTAGTTTACCTGACTGCAACTCAGCACAAACTAATCCAGCAGCAAATGAATACGTTTCTTCCAGTTTGATAAACTAGTTTGGCTTACTGTTGCAGTCTAGTAGACAACAGTCCTAGTACAGGGAATAAGGCTAGACCAAGAGTCATCAGGCACTGGAAAACGCTGCCCAGGGAGGGGGGTTGAATTGCCGTACCTGGATGTGTTTGAAAGTCGTGTAGCTCTGGAGCTTAGGGACATAAGTTAGTGGTGGCCTCGGGGCAGTCGGATTAATGGGTGGACTTGATAATCTTTTCCAAGCTCAACGATTCCACGATAGGTTGGGATTCAGGAGTCTCAAGACAATTTCCTTTATCAGGATTGTTAGGTCAGTTCAGCCCATTTTATTTTACATTACCCTGAGCAAACATTTTACCAGGTATAATGCAAGGCAAGCAGCTCACTAAAGCAGAGCAAACCCTGCCTTCTTCCCACAGAGGTTACTTACACATTCTGTAAGTTATATGGGCTGTATTAACTGATACTCAGTTTGTTTTCCACACACAGTACACAACTGAACAGCTTTCTAGAAGTGAGTGACAGTATTTGTGGATTCTCCACTGAAGACAGAAATGTGTATTGCACCACTTCGATATGGTTTCTATAAGCTTCTACTATAGTGCTGTTTCCTCTAATATTAGGATAAAAGAATATCCAGCACAAGAACACCAAAGCATGAAAGAACTGCAAGTCAAAATTCACAGGTTCCTATTCTCAATCATATTAATTGCTCTTCCATAACCTTTCATGACTGCTTTTTCTCTTTGTCTTAGTTCATTCTTCTGCAAAATACAGGTCAAGGTATCACTTTATTCTCACCAGAAGCAGAACATAATAGAAGTGCTCTAATCAGTAAAGCAGTTCTACTAAGAACACACACACTTTTCAGGATCTGCTGATAAAAGGCTGTTCAGAAATGTGAAAGATGATTGCATTTCCCTCACGGCAACTGAGGAAATGGTATCATGCAAGTCCAAAACCTGGAACTTAAACTTCTGTTTGAAATGCTCAGAGTGTGTACCTTGTGCTTTGGCTGGGATCTGTGGCTAACAACTCCTAGAGTAAATGACATTTTCCTTGAAGGAACACACAAAATTGTGTGAAGTGGCAATACCTCCCAGCAAACAGGACCTGAATAGTCACCTGGTTTCACTGAGTACAAATTCCTGCAGTAACAGTTATGACTGAAAGATACTTAGCTTTGCAATATAGATAAGCAGAATGTAAATTCATAAGTAACTTTAATAATGAGCTAAGGCACAAGTTTGCCCTTACTCTTTTCTTATCAATGCAACGCAACATCACGTAGTGTTTGTGGTTCTTGACTTGCCCAACTGGAGTTGCAGCAGTGGACCAGAAGCAACATTGGGGGCCAGGATTTCCCAACACACTTATAGACAAATTAAACAGTCTCTAACTCTCATATAAAAGGGTTTCCAGTTCTAACTACAAGCCATTCAAACAATTGACAGTGTTTTGCATTCAGTCTTACCATTCACAGCAGCTAGGACACTCAGACAGTGACCCAATGGCACATCTTTGAGTGCGAGCAATTTTGGCATTCCAATACTAAACTAAATAAAAGTATAACCATGAATGTAAGTACCAAGACATGCTGTGAAGTGTTTAAAATGTCCAATAGTAAATTATACAGCCTAAGGCTTCTATAAGGGATGGAAAGTCTTTGGTTTGCTTTAGGGTTATCTCATCCTCTTTTGGCTGTAGGTTTCAAAGGAAGAAGTCTATGTCATTCTCCTACTGCAAATAGTTGGGTAAATAACCACTTAAATAATATACATAATAGAGATTTCATGGCTTTCTCACATTAATCTTAAACACATCAAGCAATTTTAGGGCTGTTTTTCCCCTTTTAAGAAGCAAGATGTATATTGTACAATTAAGTCCTCAGGAGTTAAATATTGAAGCTACTTAATGCTTTAGCAGATCTCTCAATGCTTTGCTACTTTCTGAGCATAATGGTTTGTTTCCACTACAACTTTCTCTAAACCATGATCCCAGCCTACTATAGAGGAAGTGAAATCAGAATCTTTGACTTGCCTTTATATTTGGTCACTCTGAAGTAACAAACCCTTCTTCAAAGTGTATTGTAAACAAAGGAGGATGCCTACTCTGGCTTGCCTCTGGACTTTGGTAATAGTGCATACTGCAATGCCTAAGCCTGTCAGTCACATTTTAAAAGCTTGATCGGGTTCGTGTGTGTGCGCCATGTAGGTGTAAAACAAAGACTCTAAAAGACCAAGTGTTACCTAGGAGACAAAAGCCCCACTCTAGCCAGTGCTGACATCAGATCTTCTGAAGGATCACTTTGTCTCTTAATTCTGAGAAATTGTCACAAAATTAGATACTAAATCTAGAATTATTTCCATTTAACAATTGTGTGTAACAAAAAGAACTTTGTGAAACAACAGTAAATTTTAAGATCCTCACTGAGCTGGCTGCCTCTTCTGCCCTGATGCAGAAGACCTTTTCCCTGTGTTTAGCTTAGCTTCAGGATACTGCTGTATCACCTTTAGGCACATTACTACACAAAAGAAGATGCAAAAGCAGCCGTTGCACTTGCAACAAAGTTCCTAGCAGATTTTGTAGCTGTATAATTTTCCGTAGGGCAGACTATTTTTCTTTCCCCAGCAGACCATGTGTTCACACTTTTAGTCTCACTGCAGATTTCCATATGAAAAGCCTAGCACAGCTTTTACCCACGCTGCAGGAAACATGCTGAAGCAAACACGTAACTTATTTGCTGTTTTAATGGCACATTGACTTATCTACTAAAGGCAGTGCCCCTACTGTAAACATTGAATGACGAATATTTAACCTCTAAATAAATATTTTATTTAAAGCTGGGAAAAAGGTTCTTTTTATGCTTATATCAGCATTACTACAACTAGCAATATCATACAGCCAGTACAACAAGGAAGCCAAGTCCCAAAAATCAATCTCCTGCCTGAAATGATTCTTCTTTTGCAAAAGCTATAAATCTGAATCTACGTTCATCTATCAATACATAAAAGCTTCTGAATGTAAGAAAAAATACTTAAAGATGGTACAATGTATATTTAAACCCTGTAATTTCAATACCTAAATCTGGTTCCCCTCCCCACCTTAAAATAACTCATATTTCTGCTGTTAAAAAATATTTGTGAAGGAGCTACTGTTAGCATAATAGTCTGAGCTTGTGATTTTCAAGAGAAAAGTGGAAAACGGCTGGTGAAGTTTCTACTTGTAAGCAGTAACCAATTTTGTCACAGGGCACAGCTTCACTTTCTCCCACACCAGCAGAGAGGTTCTCAGAAGCCTACTGAGTTGGTTTGTTGTGCTGGCAAAACCTGTTTTCCAGCACAATCTCCTTCTTCAGCTGCTGCCAGGGAATAGACCCAAAGAGATCTCCTTGCTGTTTCACCTGCAACCCCCCAGCTCCTCAAAGATGCTGAGGTACCTTCTGGTGCTGGCACAGAATCAGGTTAAGAGGCCAGACTATGGTAATACCTAGAAAGCATAAGTTAGCAAACGTTTGGGGTCTGGTGACAGCTGGTGTACCATTTGGATTCATGGATATGCTTTTCCTGCACATACTCTGTTTTCAGAGAGGAGTGTATATTTTTCTTTCCACAGGAGAGAAAAATCCATATGTTCTTACAGAAGCCACTCTGTAATGTTTCTGAATCACAGATGCTTTAGGAGCTTTACTACATTCTGAAAAACATAGAATGGTTTGGGTTGGAAGGAACCTCAGAGTTCATCTAGTTCCAAACTCCCTGCCGTGGGCAGGGACACCTCTCACCAGACTGGGTTGCCCAGAGCCCCATCCAACTAGGCCCTGAACACTTCCCAGGATGGGGCAGTCACAGCCTCCCTGTTCCTGCGATTCAGAGGGAGGAATTTCTTCCTAAGATCTAAACCTAACTCTGCCCTCTTTTAGCTTGAAACAATCCCTCTTATCCTATCACTAGAGTCCCTCATAAAAAGTCCCTCTCCAGCTTTCCTATTGCCCCTTTCAGTCACTGCAAGGTCTTTCAGTTCTGGTTTGAACCACATGGCTGTTTTGGCCTCCTAAGAACCACAATCTGTTTTAAGGTTTTAGATAAATTCTTAAGTGAAAAAGTGAACAGACATATTTCTCCTAGGGTTCTTCTGGGTCATCATCAGTAACTCACTCTAGGACTTTGTACAAATTCAATTTTGTACAAATACCATAACTTTTAAGCAGCTGAGGTCAGATCCAGAGAGACAGTTGGAATTTAGGTAGCTAATTCCCTAGAAACTTTTCATTGCTATTCTTTAGTCGTGAAAGGCATAAAAACCTCTCACAAGTATCCTATTTTCTCTCAAATAGCGGAAGTTTCACTTCTGCACACACCAAGAAATATCCTGCCTTCATACGGTTTAGCAGTTTGTGGCCTACTTTAGAATTAAGCTTGAGACAGTAGCTAAAGTAGAAATTTCTCCATATTATTACGTTCTGCCCAAAAAATCCAATAGATTTTTAATATAATGATGCTGTGTGGCCAAACTGAAACAAAGAAAGAACAAAACACAGCCTCAAAAACTTAAATGAAAGCAGGAGACCTTGAAACAAGACTTACTTTAAATTACATTTACATAAAGCTGAAAATCCTACCCAGCAACAGACAGGAACTGCAAGATGTGATTCTTAAGTTTTACAAGTCCTGCTCTGACAATGTATATGACTTTTAGGCTAGGATTTGATGTGGAGATGGCAGTAGAGTGGTAATAAAAATCCTAGGGATTACAAATAGAAACGCTTGGATAAAATACGATTTTGGGGAGAGATCACTCTCTTTTTTTCAATAAAAAAACATAATTAAAGAATAAACAGAGTAATAATTAGTAATAGAGACACAGAAGTGAAGACAGAGCTTGTACGAGACTCCATCCATCAGCAGCCACACTGTTCCAAACAGTGATACAATGATGCTAATCCAAGGCTCCTCCAGTTTCTGCCAGATGGTTTTTACTACTCACTGGCCTGTAAAGCAGCAACATTGGATTAGAGCTACTCCTGCCACCCTTTGTTCCAGGCAAGGACAAGCAGGTGCCTGGCACAGCTCAGTACTCATGTAGGAAACCAGGAACTGCCACCCTGCCTGGAACACACTACAGGACAGACGCGGATTTCCTCTCCACTGCTGTCTACTTCAGCAGAGACAACAAGAACTTTGTCCCTTATAACTGGACGTGCAAGAGATAATGTGATCCATCTGTTAGGTGTAACTACTGTCATCTCTAGTAACTGAAGAGTGGCTTGTGTCCTGAAGCATGGATCCCAATACCATTCCCGAAAAGTTTATTAACATTAATTTTGAATAATACAGGTATTTTAGAGATATTGATACAAGTGATTTTTGGTTTGTGGATTTTTGATGGCTTTGTTTGGTTGTTTTTTTTAATGTGTTAAATCCCTACTTTTCTGTTTTCAAATTTGATTGTTTTAAGTTTTGTTGTATGTTTCGATGTTTGTGTTGTGCAACAGAGAGACCAGAAGCATGCAATCTGTTTTCTCAGTATTAATCTTACCTTCTCTTTCAGCGTCCCTAAATGGTAGTATTTTTGCCTCTGATTCCTAAAGGCATCCAGAAAACCTTAGTTCGGTCCTTGCCCTGAAAATGGCATTACGCAGAACTCAGCTGAAACCTCCCATATCCCAGGAGACAATATCTTAACCCTGAGGCCAGAATAAGATATAGCAGCAGCTGGAGCTGCTCTACGGTGTGTAAAATTCAGGAATTTTCCCCAAGAGGAAAGCAGACACAGGCAGACAGAGTGACTGTCTCACTTTGTGTTTATACTCCTTAGCCTGAGAGGTGATCCCAGTTCCAGGACAGTCTACTGGTCTATCTGGAAGGAGAGAGCCTAAAGGACAGTAGCTGTGAGTAGAGCACCCTGTAGCATTCAGCCACTGTACTGGGGCGCAGGCTCAAATTCTTGCAGGCAAAGGAGGGAAAAGAATGTGGTTTCTCACAGCCTAAATCAGTGCCCAGACAGTTTGTCTATTGCATGCAGTCTTTCTCCTCTGCTATTTCTCAGTCTACTTCTTCATTTCCTTTGGTTTTCTTAGGAGCACTAAAGTATAAAGCCCACTCTGTTGCAGAGTCCCCTAAATCTTCCACAGCAAATTAGCAACAACATCTACAGGAAAAGGTAAGTAACAAACACACCTTTTAAAGGTCCCCACCCTGGTGAGTAGCTGCAATTTATCATACATTAATTAAATTATCTATGAGTGCTACAGTCAGAGCAGCAGTACCAAGAAGCTTGTTTTCAGCTGGAGTCGGAGGTGACTACTAGTGAGACTGATCTGAGTTTAAACCATAATTTTACATTAAATTCATGGATGGGACAAAAAATTCTGCCTTCATTAAAACCCCTAGGAACTGTCCTCTTTCTAATTAAGTTAAATTCACATTCCTCCATAGAATCATAAGGGATTGGAAGGAACCTCGAAAGATCATCTAGTCCAATCCCCCTGCCACAGCAGGATCACCTACACCAAGTCACACAGAAACACATCCATATTGTTTTCTAGAAGTTCTAAGCACCTGCAACACAGGCTTCAAGATGAAAGTACCTTCCCCATAGTAAGTCACTACAGAAACAGTCAGGGCTGGAAGGGACCACAGGATCATCCAGTTCCAGACCCCCTGCCATGGGCAGGGACACCCCACCCCAGATCAGGCTGGCTGGAGCCTCATCCTGCCTGGCCTTAAACACCTCCAGGGACAGGGCCCCAACCACCTCCAGGCTCTCACCACTCTCATGGTGAAGAACTTCCTCCTCACATCCAGTCTATAACATAATGTATGAAAAACACAAGTAGCCTCTTCCAGCCAAGGGTTCTATTGTAAGAGCCTATGAACCTTATAACAGAGGGCAAGAAAAGTGGGAAAGACTACTGACTGGGAGAAGAATATGGAGAAATTGACAGAGATGGACAGATTTCTCTCTTCTTGGTCTTCACATGGACTGTACCTTCTTTTGTAGTAAATTCAATTACTCCAGCACAATCTCCCAGTCTGAACTTGAAAAAACATTCTCCCTGAAAGCCATATTGTTTCTTTATTAGTCCTTGAGCCAAGCAGTTTCAAGGTAACTGTCAGCATCTAGCTATGACTACCGTATAGGTGTTCCTTACTCACTTTGGAACACAGCAAGCAAAACACTGAGTTTATCAGTTAGATAATCATGGATCTTGGGGCTCATTCCTTGTGATGCAGCATAATACACCCATCCTCAGAATCAAAGTTGAAACTAGTACAGGTTACCTTCTGGAGAAGATGCCGATATACAAAAACAACCTTGCAGACAACCACCTACGGGCTTCAGAAGCAGCTCAATACTAACTGTGTCATACTGTGACTCCAGTGGCTCAGATGAGACCACTTCTCATGAGGTTTTTTTGCTCAACCAAAATAAGAAAAGCATACATTGCCATCACAGAAGATACAACCTGTCCTCACTCTTCTGCAAATCCTGAGATTGAGGACAAGGCTATCTCAGCTTCCTTGTAATGTACATCTTGCCAACTCTATCACAAAAGAGAAGCATCCAAAAAAGCTCATTCTCAGCATCCCTCAGATATCTAAATGTTAAATGAAATCTACAATCATGTTTGTGATAGAGGCAAAAACACCCAAAGCTGGAGAGTCTTATTGCATAAAATGCTGTGGGATATCCTTACTCTGAGAAGACTCAAAAAAAAACCACATGTGAAGATATCAGGCCTTGGTCTAGGTGATCCTGCTCTGGCAAGGGGATTGGACTAGATGATCTTTCGAGGTCCCTTCCAATCCCTGATGTTCTGTGATTTTGTGATTCCTACACTGGCATCTCCTTTACTTCCCTACCTGTTTTCCTTCAACAAACAGAAGCCACTTTTCCTATCTTGCAACACAACCAGTATCAATGTCTGGGGATTTTTTTTTTTTTTTTTTTTTCACTCCATTGTGCTCACAATTCATGTAGTGTCGTATTCCCACACAGCACCAATACAGGATAAGATCTTAGAGTCGCACAGCATGCCAAGAACAGTGAGAACACACTGCTTGGGAGAGTGAGCACAAAAAATGGCTTCATTTTTATCATTCAAAATAAAGCGCTTATTTGTACAGATGGCCCTGCGACAAGACCAACCACAAACAACTGCTTCAGCGAGCTCATTCATGGCATCCAACACTGAGACAAGCAATAACCACAGATGTGCATAAGGTCATAATTACAGACAGTTTCCAAGACAGATGCTAGTTAAATGCACACAACTGTGCATTTATTATTGTTTATGTTGCAAGTGATTAATGATCAGATTGCTTCCCCCTACCCGCTGCTCATATGGCATCCAGCATGACTGCTTAAGTTGCATAGCGAGGAACAAAGTTGTTAGGAGACAAACCTGCTGCTGGTGACTACTATAATCTGCTGAAGCCTCTCTCCCGCTCCATTTAACTGCCCTTTGTTTGCCCGTCCTTCAGGCAGCTTGTGACAGTCCTGTGACAGTCCGTGTGGGCAGCAATATTAATTGCTTTTAAGTAACTCTTTGCCTTACTGTGTTTATTTTGCAAACTCCCTCCATTCACAATATTTTTTCCAAATTCTTAATGGCTTTAAAATTTGCTTAGTAAGAAGACAAAGAATATATAATAAGGATGGGAGGGAACAAGTAGTATAGTTGGGGATGCTAAAATTGAACACTTTCCTTACAAGCTCTATATAGAAACCTAAAAGGTTGTGAAATAAGCCTTGTCATATGTACAAGGGGTAGGTGTGCATTTATTTACAAGACAAATGACAAATCCAGTCAGTTGAACATAGGTGACATCTCTGTGCTCCCTGTAATTTTCACTTAAGCAACCCTCAGTACCATCAGTACCAGAATTCTCTTGTCTAAGCCTGTCCTCTCAGCAAAGAGAGGGCAGTTTATAGTAACTCAGTATTGTTTTGAAGTTCAAACACTCTGAACAGCTCTTTGCAATGACCAGGCAAGTGCTGGTTCTTGCTTTTCTTTCATTTTAATGACTGTTTCAAAAACACTTGAAAGATTTCTTGCACAGATGCAGAGTAAATTGACAGGGAAATAGCCTCTCACCAGAAACTGGTGAAGAATTTGAGTATATTGGTCTGCAATTGTACTTACCTACTTGTACAAAGTTCTTGTTTGTACTAATAGGAAACAAAGCTAAAGGCATAAAACAAGATAGTGATTTTGGGGTGCAAGCCAAAGGATTACTGGACATGGAAGGAAGGACCATCATTTGATGCCTGGTCTGTAACAATTGCAACTAGGTGAACTTAAGTTTCTGAAGCTCACAGAAATAAGGACAACATACAAGTCTCAAACTCTGTTTTTTTTTCAAGCCATTTAAGTAGAGTTTTCTAAAAGGTTTTCAATTTGGAGAGTAACACCTTTAGTTTTAAATATCTTCCTGGCATTGCCTTTATTATCAAATTGGCTAAACCTGCAGGACCAGGTTACACCCTGCCCTTACGCAGAGGTACAGTGGGAAAGGGCATCAAGAGGATGGGACCAGACTTTTCTCTGTGGCATACAGCAACAGGACAAGGGGCAGTGGGCACAAACTGGGACACAGGAGGTTCAATTTAAACATAAGGAAAAACTTTTTCTCAGTGATGCTAACGGAGTCCTGTCTCAGGCTGCTTAAAGAGGTTATGAAGTCTCTTGCTCTGGAGACATTCAAAACCTGCCTTGGCATGCTCCCGTAGGATCTGCTCTGGCAGGGAAGTTGGACTACAAGATCTCCGGAGGCCCCTTCCAACCACTACCAGTCTGTGGTAGGGGTTCTGTCTCTGCTTGGACCGTACTGCCAAATCCAAACATCCCATGGCTGTGTCAGCAGGCAGCACTAAAATGTTACCAACTCAGTCCCACCGCCACTGTCCTCATCGTGAGCTATTTTTATTGATTCATCTTCCAAAATCAATATTACCAGATTTAAAAATAATAAACAGTAGGGATTGCGGAATACATTTGACTGATCAAAAACTTGAGAAGGTACATGCACTCGACTTCATAAGAAAAGCCAGACAATCATAAACTTTTTTTTGTGTTGTTTGTTTTAAAATGCAGTCAACAGTAGACCTGGTACAGTTGGGTTAACAGTTGGCCTTGATGATCTTAAAGGTCTCTTCCAGCCTAAACAATTCTATGATTATGCTATAGAAAACAAAAGAATTTTAATACAAAAAGAGCTCTTGGACAAAAAAGTTACATTTCAAAGTATCAGAGAGCATAACTCATTAGGAATGGAATCAGACATAGAATGCTTTAAAAGGGACCTCAGAGATCATCTTGCTCCAAACCCCCTGCCATGGACAGAGTCATCTCTCACGAGACCAAGTTGCCCAGAGCCTCATCCAACCAGGCCATGAACACTTCCAGGGATGGAGCAGCCACAGCTCCTCTGGATAATCTGTTCCAGTGCCTCACCACCTTCACGGGGAGGAATTTCTTCCCAAGATCTCAACTAAATCTGCCCTTTTTCAGTTTGAAACAACTCCCCCTTGACCTAGAGTTCCTCTTCAGCTTTCCTTTAGCCCCCTTTAGTTACTGGAAGCTGCTGTAAGGTCCCGCTAAAGCCTTCTCCAGGTTGAGCAGCCCCAGTTCCCACAGCCTGTCCCTATAGCAGAGGTTCTTCAGCCCTCTGATGATCCTCCTGGCCTCCTCTAGTCTTGCTCCAACAGTTTCATGTCTTTGTACCAGGGACTCCAGAACTGGGTGCAGGACTGCAAGTAAGAGCAGAGTACAGGGGGAGAATCACCTCCCTTGACCTGCTGGCGACACTTCTTTTGATGCAGCATGAACACATGAAGGAAAAAAGTGAGTGAGTCACTTTTCCTCTTGCAAACTCTGGTCACTCAAGGCCGGGGGGGCAGGGGTAGGGAAGGCCCTTACGTTACTTTTTAAAAACCCAGTCTCCCTCTACTCAGCAAACAACCTGCTCCGCATACTCAATGACAAATATTTTTAGGCCAAGCGCCTCCCGTTCAGAACCAGCCAGGAAGCACCAAAACCAAAAAAAAAAAATCGAATGAGAAGATGATTAACATTTCCTTATTGATACCAACTGAGGTACTCCCCGTGGTCACTCCCGAGCCAAAACCCCACCGCCCCCGGCCCCACAGGCCCTGCGGCCCCACAGCAGCCCCCGCAGGCCTCAGGGAGCGGACGGGGCGCTTCACTGCCCTTACCCGTGGTGGAGAGGACGGTGCTGGCGAAGAAGAGCGACGAGGTGAAGTCCCAGTTCCAGTTTCCCGAGGCGTTGCTGAGCACCGAGACGCCGTAGTTGCTGGCCTCCAGCACCCGCAGGAGGAACTGCTCTAGCTGCTCCTCCGAGAGGCAACCGTGTTCCTCCAGGAAGCGCTGCTTCAGCTTGCCCAGCTCCTGCCGCAGCAGGTCTTCGTAGGGCAGCTCCACCGAGGAGAAGACCACGGCGCCGAACACCAGGTACAGCAGGTACCCCAGCACCAGCAGCGCGAAGCACCAAGCCGAGCGGTGCTGTTCCCCCAGCCGCACGCAGGAGCGGCCCGCCAGCGACTGCAGCATCTTGGGGGGAATCGAAGGGAGCCGGGGGAGGAAGCGGGGAC
>JAOXOE010000256.1:28190015-28246280 GCA_028565055.1 Phoeniculus purpureus
ATTTAAAATGGGCCTGGAGGGTTGGGGTTGTCGAGCCAAGTGACCTCGAGAAGTTCCGCCAGAGGAAGTTTAGGCAGGACGTGAGGAGAAACTTCTGCCGGAAAGGGTCATCAGGCCTTGGAACAGGCTGCCCAGGGAGGGGGTTGAATTGCCATCCCTGGATGTGTTTAATAATTTAGGTTGGAAAAGACCTTCAAGATCATCGAGTCCAACCATTAACCCAGCTGTCCCAAAGCCACGGCTAAGCTCCAGATCTACACGACTTTGAGACACATCCAGAGATGGTGATTCAACCCGTCTTTCTGGTAGTTGTAGAAGGCAATAAGGTCTCCCCACAGCCTCTTTTTCTTCAGACTAACCAGCCCCAGCTCCCTCGGCTGCTCCTTACACAGTTTGTTCTCCAGACCCTTCACCAACCTTGTTGCCCTTCTCTGGATTCACTCCAGCCTCTCAATGTCCTTGTATTGAGGTGCCCGGAACTGAACCCAGTACTCGAGGTATAGCCTCACCAGTGCCAAGTGCAATCGTATTGTTAACACCAAAGAAGATACTCAACTCTTGAAAAGGAGCAGTGAAAACTGTAGTTTCTCAAAGAAACCCTTAAGGTGACTAAAAGCAACTTCTGGTAAATGAGAGAGGGAAGATTCCATCCGTAGTTTCATCCTGCAGGGCTCTGCCAAGTCCCTTTCATGGCTCATCTTGTGGCAACTTGCACAGTCACAAAGCAGTAACTTGTAAATGTGAAAGTTACTGGGACTGAGCCAGGGCATTTGAACAGAGTAAATCAAACCTATACTAAGCCACAAGGTACCCCTCTAAGCTGTGAGGAGTAGAATGGAAAATGAATAGGAAAATTGAAAGCATGGAAAAAATGTCATGCTAGAAACATAAAACTATGTGTAAACATTTCGCTTCACAGAAAAGCTACACTGGGCTGTGGGCTGAATCTGGCGTGGCAGAATGGTTCATCCAGTTCCCGGCCCATTTCCCACTGCCAGCTACAGCTGAGCTGTTCCAGGGGCTTAACCCCCACCCCACCCCATCCCTGTTGAATTCCAGAGCTGTTTCAAGGTAAATCGTCCAAAAGTATTCACAGGTACAAATTACAGCACTAAACAGAGGTGCAGCACAATTAAATTAGTGAAGGGGCTTGAAATGATCAAAAGAGGAAAATCTGTGCTGTATATCCAGTAGTTAATAGACAGAAGGACAGACAAAAGCAGGGATGACATCTCTCTACACCACTTCAGCACCTTTCAGCAGCAGAGGTGTATCTTTTAAATATTTTTTTTTTTTGGCTGGAAACTGATGATGTGTAGGAAAAAGACAATCTAAATCTATAGCAATGACAATTAAGAATCATAGAATCATAGGATGGTTTAGGTTGGAAGGGATCTCAGAGAGCATCTCGTTCCAACAGCCCTGCCATGTGCAGGGACATCTTCCATTAGACCAGGTTGCCCAGAGCCCCATCCAACCTGGCCTTGAACGCTTCCAGGGATGAAGCAGCCACAACCTTTCGGGGCAACCTGTTCCAGTGCATCAGTACCCTCACAGGGTACATCCTAAGATCTAATCTAAATCTCCTCTTTTTTGCCTTGAAACCATTCCCCCTTGACCTATCACCAGAGTCCCTTGTAAAAAGTCTCTTTTCAGCTTTCCTGTAGTCCCATTCAGATACTAGAAGCTGCTTTAAGATCCCCTCAGAGACTTCTTTTCTTCAGGCTGTCTGAAAGAATGTCATGCAGACAAGTATTTTCCTAAACAAATGTGTAATTGGCTTGCATTAAAACAGCATGCGTTTAAATATCATTACAGGAAAAGAGGTCAAGGAACCTCATTTACCAATCTGGTATGCTTGGCTAACTCCATCACTTTAGTTAATCATTTGCCCCCTCTAATTCCAAATGATTGAGTACTTCCATCTGTAACAGAAAAGCATATTTAAAACAGTATCTATTACCCACTGGGCTCCATTTTGAGCAAATGTATTTGGTGTGCCAGATACAGTGAGTTTCATAATATGACCTCATTTATGGTAACATCTGGCAGTTACAGGTGCACTCACGATAGGGAATGGGCATGTCTTTTCTATAAAATAATATTTTCCCAACCCTCAAGCCAAATATTTATTTAAAGGTTAGAAAATGTTTGCCTGAGAACACACCTCTCTGCACAGCACAGGAAACTGACCAGGTAGCTGAACAGTTTTATTTACTGGCCTACTTCAGTTTTCCATTTTTATGGACCACTCCTCCAATTTTAGAAGTCCCTCACACTTGGAGGCTTGCTGGGCTAAAGAGAAAAGGAAGACTGTCGAACAGAGGCTGCACTGCTCTTATAATTACATTTTTCCCTCACAAGGAGGAAAAAGGAGACATGGGCCAGGGAGAATAACAGCAGAGCAGCAGAGCTGTGTCACCAAAGCATTCACTGTCTAACTTCCAAAGCAAACACCCAGACAGTCTTATTTATAGCCACCATTCTTTGTGTTCGTGTTTTAACTCAAAGCCCTTAACATAGGATTGTAGAGTCATTCAGGCAGGAAAAGACCTTCAAGGTCATTGAGTGTAACCAGTAACCCAACTGTCCCAAGGCCACTGCTAAACCCTGTCCCTAAGTTCCAGATCTACATGACTTTTAAACACATCCAGGGATGGCGATTCAATACCCTCCCTGGGCGGCCTGTTCCAAGGCCTGATGACCCTTCCCGTGAAGGAGATTCTCCTCATGTCCAGCCTAAACTTCCCCTGGTGCAGCCAGAGGCCATTTCTTCTTGTCCTTTCACTTGTTACCTGTGAGAAGAGAAAGTCTTACTCTCTTGTACATAAGAGCTGTAAGGCCCATTCAGAACACTGACATTTTCTATTAGGAAAGGTGAAGTTGAAAGGGTTTGTGGGCTTGTGTTAATAGCAGCCTATTTTTCTCTGAGCTTTTTGGTTAACTGAAAAACCTTTCTGTTACTGACACATTCAAGTGAAAGGCTGATCTGGCTTCAAATACCAGAAAACAAGGCATTGGTGGGAGGCTGGAGGAGGATGATAGCATGGTGGTAGACAGTGACTAGACTTAGAGGGTCTTTTGTCGAGTGAATGTAAATTACATTAGACCAAAATAGCATCTTCAGTGAAAAACAGGAGTAGCTCACAACAGTTCTCCAACACCCAGAGACTGGGCTTGCTGAACAGCCTGTGGCAATGAGGAGATACTGTGCTGGGGCTCTGCCACTGTAATCACTGAGCTCTAGACACTGAGGTGGGGATGATTCTGGGAAAACACCCACGTTTGGCTCTTGATACTAATAACAAGGCTGTAAAATATTTTCATCACTAAAAATAAGTAAGTGACTCAAATATACAGAAAGTTTCAATATGACCGAAGGAATTTTAGGTTTTATTCAGCAGAGTATTCTCATGGCAAAATTGCAAACATTTTTACATCTGTCGTAGAAGAAAATGTCATTCATCTCAAAAGAAAGTATCAACAATTACAATGAAGTACCTTAAGTCCTGAGAAGCAGGGAAGGTAAAATCAGTTACTAGGCAATACTTGTCCTGACAAACCTGTTCTGCTGTGGCATACCTATAGCATGAGCTCACATTGAACAGAGGAGGTGGTGATGAGGGGATAGAGCGGGATGAACCAGGACAGTGTGGGAGCCACCAAACAGTTACATGTGGAGAACTTGAAGCAGTATTAAAGCTATGTCAACCTGACAGCTGAACATTGAATAGCAGTAGGGAACTTATTTGTCCTTCAGAATTTTTCCTCAAATGTGGTGAAAGTATAAATTCAGTGGTTACAGCAAGCGTAAAGTCTGACTGATCTGTCCTAAATAATGCGTACATGAAGACAGACAGCAATAAATGTAAGATGCTCTGAATTCACTTGCAGTAAAGATTCTGCCACATTTAATTGTTGCCAGGAATTACTTTTTTTTAGTGACCCTGAGAAGTAGACTCTTTCATAATTTGCTGTCTCTGTTGAATGGAGACCAGAACATAATAAACTTCCTGTAGCAGAAAATACACCTGAACAATTGTTTCTGAACATTCAGTTTTGGGGCTTTTGCAGAAGTGAATACAGTCTTGTCTACTGGCTCTAATGGAATGTCATGCTCCTGTGGGCAGGTAGGGTGGGATGTTATGAGAATCACACCCTTACAGACAGCAGCACAAATGTTCAGTTGAGAAGCAGTCAGATGGGTTACCATGTGTTCTGTTTCCAGTGGGTAAGGTGTTCTATTTTGGCTAAAGAGAATCATCTAGATTTGGGTCAAGTAAAGTGAATCTTATAAAAATTGAAACATCATGGCCTGACTTTATAGAAAAAATTAATCTTGGAAGAGAGAATTCATTCCCATCCTGATGTGGCAGAAGGATGGAGATGCAATAGGAGAGTATAGACACATTTAGGTCTTCAGAATTTATTCACTAAGTGAATTGGTGACAGTAGAAATATTGCTGTGGAAGAAAGAGTCAGCGAAGTCCATGCCATTTCCAATATCCTGCCTGGCTGCATTCTACTTGAGAGGGAGGGGAGAAGTCTTGAGATTTAGTGGCTTTCTCAAAAAAACCCCATTTTATGCTGCTAACTTGATGGTTTGACACTGCCCACAAAGGTCACAACCGCTGATGTATGATAGTGAAAGAATGAATGTACCTGGTTTGGGGGCTATATTTAGAGGAAGGTTTATGTCATGGAGTAGTAGTGTTTAGAATCAAGAAAGTTTATATGCATGGTCAGGCACAATTTCTTTTGCGAGTGAGTCATGTCTTGCTCAGCATAAAGGTAATTTTCCTTCGAGTTTCACAAAGCATTCACGGTTAACACATAATCTCCATGTCTGAGTGGAATAACTAACAGATAACTGTTCTAATAAGATAAGCATTTTATGTCATGGGAAAAGTAGTTGTGTGTATACATCAGGTTTTCTCAATTGTACCATTCAAAATGGAACTTGACCACTCTAAGAGATAGAGGTCCTGTGGGGATGGGGGCTGCGTGTATATACATAAATACACACATCCATGTATAAATGTATATATACAGTGTTTGTTCCCTCCAGCTTTCCATGGTTGCATTCTAAGGTGTGCCATATCTTGGTAGGAAGGTAATTACCTGTGATTTGTAGGATTGTGTTAACAACTGAAGGAATGTAATAGCTCAGAGAATTCAAGATGTCAACATGACCTATTTAGAGCATTACATTAAAGCAAATTCAGTGTTTTAAATGAAGTGACCTTGTCGTCCTATGTCCTGTGACCAGCAGACTCAATCTTTTTAACCTCTCATCCAAGATGCTGAGAAGAGGACAATTTGTTAAGATATTTAACACTTTCCATTGAAAATAAGGGTTTGCAGAATATTTTACATGTCTTCCTTCTACCCTATAAAATATTTAGTACTTCTTACCCCTTCTTGGCAGCCTGATGTTAAAGATGGTTACAGAGGGAAAAGAAAGAATGCAGTAGCTGAAGTGGAGTTGAACATAGCTGTATCAGGAGACTTTGAGACCCACAGCTGTGGGTCTCCAAGTCTCTTGCTCTTACCACCTCTGAGACTGATCTTGATTTTATCTCAGAGATGTTGTGCTGGTTCTTAGGCACCCAGGAAATGATGGTGTCAGCAAAGCTCGCCAGCTTTTCTGTGTCTCTCTCAAAACATGCAGCCCCAGAAAGAGCTACACGCTACATGGCCTGTCTGTAATTACTTCTTTCCATAATGAGGCTGTATTTCCTGTTTTAATTCAGTCTGCAGTGCTTTAGAATTTGTGCTCCTGTATAATCAACGTTACGCAACACACTGAGTTGGACCGCTGTTACAGCAGGACAGGCAGAAGTGAACCTGGACCGAGCACTACAGACGTTCCCACAGGCAGCTAACACACCCTCTTGCTCATTCATGGAAAGGTCACATTAACTTGCCAAAACAGCTTTCCTTTTCAGCTCTGTTTGTGCCTGTTCTCCCAAGGCCCAGTGTGTGTACAGAGCACAGCCTGGCCCTCTGAGGCCTCTCTGACCTGGGTAGTCAGTTCAGACTAAACAGTGTGCACACCTGGAATGCATGCGCTTAAGTCAGTGTGCTGAGGTCTGGTCCTGACACTGGTCTTTGACTCTGTGTTGGGCAGTTGGACTCAGGTGGTTGGAGAGGTTTTTGAAGCTTTTGACATTCATACCAGTGAACATCTGGATGCCTGCAGCCATCCTGGCCGCTATGAGACCTTGAACCATGCAACACCTCCAGGCCAAGTGGCTTTAGTGAAGTATGGAGGTCTGGTGCTGGATGTGTCTGTCTGCATGTGTGGATCATACAGAGGCTACAGGACAGCTTTCAGATGCAGCCCAAGAAGTAAGAGACCCTGGAAGAAGTAGGGTTGCAGCTGTTGGGAGAGGATATCTTTTTCCTGTTGCAGCCATAGCTGATAGCTAGAGCAACTTGGCTTTTCAGGACTCTAGACTCCTAGACAATGTGAATTCTCAAGAGAGACTCATCTTGCAGATTATTTCCGGCCTCTGATATGTAAAACTCACTCTAATCCAGATCCTCAGGTTTGTACCTGAAAACAATCCTTGTGTCTGGCCTTCAACACTGGATGGATGCTACAGTCTGAAGGAACTTAGTGTTTATCTGTAGGCTGGCACAGGCACCAATATTTTCCTACCAATGTCCTATCCAGTTTGAGAACCCTTTGCCCTCTTCCCTGGGCATGCGGGACATTGAACCAGCGACCCTTCCCTCATTATTTCTGCAGAGCAAATCCATCTGTGGCTACATCTGTGGTCATCTGTAGCTCTGAGGTCGAATATCTCTTCACTGGGAGTGCAGCACAAACAGTAACAGAAACCCTCAGCCATGGTGTTTATATTTATTCCTCTTCACTATTCACAGATGAGGAAACACAAGCAAAACCCTCTTATCTGTGATACTCCCACCAAACCAAGCTGTTTGGACAGGTCTGTATTCCAGGCAACCCTTCTGCCTGAGCAGAGTTAAATTTCAATAACTATAGTTCATTGCCTTGCTGAAACGACGTCTGGAACAGCCCATGGGTACTACTGCCACATGCACCTGCTATAATGAATACCAAAGCCTACTTCAGTGACCTGAATCTTTTGAAAATTTAGTCCTTTATTTTTATCCACTTAGAGGGAACACAAGCTGTGGTGTCCTACTTTTTCTCAACTGTGTCATCTGACTCATCAATCAAAATTGAATTTGAGTCCTATTTTCACCCACTGACTCTCAATCAACCTAACAAACCTATCAGAAGTAGAAAAGGACAATTTTGTCACTCAGCCCAAGACACCTTTGTAAATCTTGAGGTATTTTAAGGTTTAAGAAAATTCCAATTTCAGCAAGGCCAGATTCTACAATTTCCTTGAAAAGACACATTTAGACAGAAAGAACAAGGACAAGAGGAAAAGTTCTGTGATGTAAGACAACTTCAATATGAGACTTCATGCTGCTGGTTTGATTAATTTTTAATATCATACAATAGTATTATTGTTTTATCTGCATCTATCAGAATGAACCGTACACTCTTGTTCACGAGGATGCATGTGCTCAAAAAGAACCATATAAACTGCCTGGTCTACACTTCGTTAAATAAAGGGCTTAAAATGTAGATCTAGGCAGAAAACTTTCCATTAAAAGCTGACAGTTTGTTCCCCTGTGCTTTCAGAAATGCAGTGATTAAAAACAACTCCCACCTCCACCACTAAAATCTGGTTTTCTTGCTGTTATGAGAAAAAAAGTACCGGTGACCTGATCCTATTCTGTCTGCCTCAGGAGACATATATGGGAAACAGTTACAACATATGCTAGAGGATAATTCCTTCCATTCTCTTGAAATCACTTTCCCCAAATCCAGCCCATTACCCTTCAAAGAAGTCTTTAATTGTGCCAGGAATAAAGAATAAAAGACTGAAAACCTCCTTTTCCAGGGGAAAAAAACCCCCTTTTCTCACAGTGCCACTGTTTCTTGTGCAATCTGTTGCACCTGCTTTTAAGACAGCTCTACAAAATGCTTTGAGAAGATGAGGTTGGAAGCAACTCTTGTGAACGTTGCCAGCTATGGGCTCTGGTTAGTGCTACATTATGATTGTCTGCACCTCCCTGACTTCTTTGCTTAAACTGGTGATACTTGTACCTGTTCTGGCTTCTCTTCCACACACCATATAAAGCGGACCTAGGAGTATATTTTTATACACAGGAAACTGAAATAAAATTAACACTGTGTATATTCTTCGAGTTGTCCTTTTATTAATGATGTCCTAAGCGCTACCTCAGCACAAATAACTAGTGGTACAAATCATAAACCAGGCTGCAGAATTAACCATCTGCAAAAGATTTCAAATGAAACTGAATTGATGTGAAGTTGGTTTGGGAAAGTACATATAGACCTCGGTGTTGGGAGCAAGCTTCCTGACAGGAGCTCTCTTTGCTTTTCCAGTACACATCAGATCCCTCGTCAACATGAAGCAGTAAAAAAATTAATAACTAATGTTATTATTAGTGGGTGTCAGGAGGATGGAGCAGGGCTCCTCTCAGTGTCCTCTAATGATAGGACAAGGGGCAGTGGGTGTAAGCTGGAACACAGGAGGTTCCACATAAATATCAGAAGGAACATCTTCACAGTGAGGGTGGCAGAGCACTGGAACAGGCTGCCCAAGGGGGTTGTGGAGTCTCCTTCTCTGGAGATGTTTGAAACCCACCTGGACATGTTCCTGTGCAACTTGATCTAGGTGATCCTGCTGTGGCAGGGGGATCGGGCTTGATGATCTTTCAAGGTCCCTCCCAATCCCTAATGATTCTGTTATTCTGTGATTCTGTAATATTACTAATCAATAGGGACAAATACATTGTACCAATGTCTTCTATTTCACTGCAGTTAAATTCTTACCATATCTAGCTTGACTATAAAATACAAAGGTTTTCATATGCTGTGTGGCTAAAATCACATGAAATGTTTCTTTCTAAAAAGGATTATTGGACTGAAAGGGACAGTATTATTTACAGGAGTAGCAGCTCATGGGCTGTATACTTGTCTTTAGTTAGCCTGGGGTTTGATTACAATAATGAAACATAAGTGCAGTAAGTTTCAAGGAGCCAAAACAGAAAACAATCTGACTGTAATAAAAGAAAGCTTCAGGAAGATTTTTGTAAGAACGATGCCCGGTGATGTATATAGTAAACAGGATTATGTTGATGATAAAAACGGTGGTGGTCATTCCTACTGCACAAAGCCATCACAGTTATGTCCAGGGTTGCAAGGAACTTTGTCCTCAGTATGTTACTGAATAGTTGTATCTCTGTGCTGTTATCTCTGCAGCCACCAGACTATCTAAGTTATTATATGACAGCCTTGTGCCATAACTACTGAGCAGCTTTACGATTTTGAGCACTGAAAAGAGGAAGCTTCATAGAATCATTGAATGACTTAGGTTGGAAGGGACCTCAGAGGTCATCTATTACGTAATTAGTTCCCTAAACATCAATTCAACAATTACAAATTTTTATCTACAGGTTTCTGTCTGCTTAGACATTCCTGTTCTTATTCTGTGATAGGTCTTTGGATTTTATTTTGGGAGAACAAAATGTACTATTACCACAGGATTGTATAACCCTACTTGTCTTCTGGGAAGCTCAGACTGAAAGAAAAGCTGGATGTAACTATCCCAAAACGTTAAATATTTATGAACAATATATATCACGACATTGTGCGTACAGTAGTGCAGTACACTTTTGTGACTTTGCTCCCAAGGCACTTCTTGTAACTTGTTGACAAATGGCATGATGCTTTGCAGCAGGAAAGGATCTCCCCTCCAGCCCCACAAATGAACCCTCTAAGACATATTTCTTCTGTTTGGCATTAAGTAGGAAAGAGAATTTTCACCTCATCATTTTATATTGAAATGGTCTGAGTTATGAAAGTACAATAATCAGGAAAATGATTTTAAATATAGCTTCAATAAACTACAGAGGAAATTACCTTGTCTCCTGAGTTTGAAAATCTGTCCATAATTCTATTTAAACGTCACTCCTTTCAGTGCATTTTAGCATTTCTGCAGGGGGTAGTCCTTAAGAAATATAAAGTTTCAGAGTGTAGCCTTCTTGTTATGAATAGTGTGACCCTGAGGCAAGCTTTCAGGAGACTGTGCCTTTATACTGGCTATAAAAGATAATCTAATAGTTAATGCAGTTGTTGACTACTTTACTCTCATTCCCAGAGCATAATTTTTTATCCTTTGTGTCTCTCTGTGTATTATTTGGGAGGAAACTGATTAGTCTGTAGCTAAGGACAGTACAGAATTTTACTCTAAATATCCTCATTTCACAATTTACAAGTGATGCTCCTATGTCTGAAGTGCTCTTTACTCCATATGGACAGCAGTGGAATTTCAGCAACTGTACTATTTTCTTTTGTCCTTTGGTTTTCCTATATAAATAAAACAGGTTATTACTATGAAATATATTTATATGGCCATGTTTTTGTTAACTGACCATATGTCACTGGGGTTTTTAATTATCTATTTTGCTATAAGTGCACCCACTTAGTAGCAGCCACAGTGCTGGGAAGTCTCTGTTGCCCCTTTTCTCCTCATCTTCCAGCTGGGAATGAACTGTGAAAATCACACCTCAGGCTAAAGGAATTCTGCCTGTACTGAAAACTTTAACCTAGTTGAACTGCTAACATCAAACTCTGGCATAAAAAGAAAACCAAAAATGAACATTAGGTCGGTAAGGCAGCATCTCCCGTTTTAGTAGATTTCGTAGCACACAATGGTGAGTCTTTATATTTCTAATCTAATTAGGACATATACAAGGGACTTTCACTAAACCATCATGTAAGCAGAGCCATCATTTTCAGCATGAGCAACTCAGGTGACCCAGCCTTGCCTGGCTCCTAGATAAAATGAGGCCGTTTCTTTTATGAAGAATTCCTGGCTCCAAAGATCTGTCACTGCAAACAGCCGTGGGAGCAAATCATGTGACAGGCCCCCAAAATCAATATTGAATTACAAACAGAACTGTAGTAGTGTGTCAGGTTATTTAAAAATAGATGAACAAACAAAATTCAAAGGGCAGGAAGCAGCAATAAGATGTTTACAGAGATTAATCAAAGGTGGAAAAATTGAAAAGAAACCACCTTCCAGCCCAGCTCAAGACCACAGAAACCAAAGTAGTTCCTTCATTTTGAAAATCTCATCCGTATGTCTTCTCAAAGAGAAAATACCAGATTTCCCCTTTTGCCAGGTTCTACTCAAATTTACTATTGAAAGCTCTGAACTGTAAGAACGTCCTTTGGTGACACTTGAGATATCCTCTAGCATTCCACAGAAGTGCAATTCTCCTTTGAACTCCACAGGGTGTTTCCAAAGCCATTGAGGGTTATCATTTTCTAGCAAATATTGTTGGCTAGAACAGTTCTTTTAAAAGGCTCCTTCAGATTAAAAAAATAATGAAAAGAATAAAAGAAAAAAAAAACCACTTAGAAAGCGAAGTTTTCGCTATCAAGACAAAGTAGAAAGGAGAAAATTGAAAAATTGCTGTATGCACAGAGCAGCAAGTGTGAATATTGTAGAACTCAAAGACAGATAAAGAAATTAATGACATTAATGAGTCATTATCAGGGATCTATAAATAATTATGCATTAAAAGATTGTAAAAATGTCTTGGTAAAGTTTTAAGAAATATCACTACAGCTGGCTGCCTCAATTACCTCCCAAATCTACAGAGGCCAAAACATTTACTTACATATATTGCTGTCATCTGCTGTCCCAGCGGCTCAGAAGGTAGAAATATTCTTTATAACCAGAAATAAAGCTCTTGGTGTGTCATCTGGATTTGACATCTTGGATGACAACACAAGGATTTATTTGCGATTCCTGCAGAACAGTGTGTATGTAGGTGTGAAGCTTGTATGTAGAAGCAGTATAGTGATTTAGAGAGCTTTGTGCCTGAGCTGGTAAGACCTGCAAGTGCACCATTAGGAGATGTTAAGTCTCCCTGTGAAAGCAGCTCAACTCATAATACATTTCTGCTCTGCAACACCAAGTCTGACGAGTCAAAACACTGTGGACATCCATTGCTTTAGAGTGTCTGAGTCTTATTCATGGTTCAGCACCGAGCTAAGCTTATTTTCTGCTAAGAGGGCAGCTTGCCTACAATGATGTATTCATATATTCCTCATCCTTCCCCACAGCAAACTCTGGTTTTTGTTTTCTTTTGGGTTTTTTGTTTTCTTTGCTTGGCAAGGAAGGTTTAAAGGTTGTACTTCAGTAATGATTCCCAGGGAGGAACCTCTGGAGCTTGGTTATAGCTTCAGTACATTCTCAAAGCACGATTGTATAAGCTATAATAAAACACCTGCTGTGTACAAAATCTGAGAAAAATTAGTTGTGATGGATGGATAAGCCTCTCTTACACTTTGTTTCCTCATATTCTGCTGCCTGGAAGAAAGTTTGGGCTTTGAAACTGTGTTTGATCCTGTGTACATTTAAGGGAAAGAACAGGTAGCACAGTTATCCACATAACATTAGCCTGTGATTTTTTCTTGCATGGAGAAAAATATCCCTTTATTCACGGGAATGCCTGTGAATATGATGGCTCCAGAGGATAACAACAGCCACTGAGAAGTTGGTGTTTAAGTCATCTAATTTGTGACAGATTTGTTGGATAAATATCTGAGAGCAAGCCTCACCTTGCTAGGTGCCCCACACTGGGTGGGGGGGTTTGTGTGTGTGTCCAGAAACTACCTTTGAAATGCTAATAATGGAAAGCTACTTATTAATTATTCAAACAACTATTAATAAACAACATTTCTTACTGTTGGGATTGCCCCTTTGGATAGGGGGAACAGTGGGCTCCAACTTGTGATGACTTTGTGATTAAAATCAGGGTCTGTTCTTACAGTTCTCATTTCATCAGAGAAAACTCAGAGCGTTTTGTAAACACTGGTAGGTCTCAGATCAGTTGGAGAAATATACAAATTACTAATACGAAATACTCTTCTATTTGAATATTACACACTCTCTCTTCTTCTCAGAATGTTTTCCAAATATACAAATACATACAAGCCCCATTCTGTGTGGCACTGTATTTAGTATATGGGCGAGCCAGAAGGGTTTAGGGTAGGAAGTGAAACTGTAATTGCCAGTAAATATGACAGAAAACATTCAGAGATGGAAAAAGTAAATACTTGAATTAGAATTTGGCTAGGGTACAAAAGCTATGAAAGCTAAAATCTCTGTTCTCTTGGAAATGAATTAATGCCGTTTTCAACAACCACAGCGTTCGTGATGTTCACTTACGACCGCTTAAACACAGCTCCTGTTAACACAGGACTTTGTGTTAACACAGGGTCAGAGGGATGAGTCACGTACAGTGCAGAAGCAGTGAGGCACTGAACCTACCTCTAATAGGTGTCCTCTAGGCTAGCTGGGCATTAATGGTGTCTGAGTGCTCTGCTTGACGTGCTACAACTGCGACGCTCGGCAAGAACAGGACAGGTTTTCTCTCTGTTTTGCAGCAGAGAGCGTGTACTCCTGTCCTGGGCCACACGAAGGGTGCGTGAGCTTGTGTAGGAGAAGGGGAAGGTTTAGACAAGGACGAGCAGCCACTTTGCTCTTTCAGTTCTCCAGCTCCGTATAGCACATAGCGGTTTCGGCTATGGGCAGGCTGCTGAAGTGAGCCTGGGGCAGACGTTCAAGAAAAGAAGACCATGCTGGCACTCTGCAGATGCCACAGTGCTGGTGCTGGGGCAGGGGAGGGCTGTTTGGAGCCTGCATGAGTGCACATGACAACAAACTGTCTGATTAACAGCAGAGTGATTAAATCGAGTCACAAAGATTTTGTTAAGTCATGCAACTAGCTGATAAGACAGAGAGAGGGTATTTTGCATTGAAACTGTGATGAGGTGACTAAATTAAACCCAAACATTTGAGACAGCTAAGAAATTAAGTAACATCTCCTTATTCCCTGCACAGCTCCTTAAAACAGTCAGTGTTACGTGCTCTGCTTTGTCCCTACAGCCTCTGTCAAAGACTGCATGCTAAAAAATACTCTGCATGATGAAAAGCCCAGAGCCAATAGAGTTGAAGCAGCCTTAATTAAAAATGCAATTAAAACCGCAGAATGAATTACCGTTAGCCAAAGGGGCTAGGAGAAACCAGGAGTTTGGTTTGTTGGTTTTTTTCTTCCCTAATATATTGGAGTGGGAATGGAGCTGGAGAGATAACAGGGCAATTAAAAATAAAATAGGATGAAGCTAATGATGACTCAAAATGCCTGGGAGAGGCTGACTTTCTCCTGTTTTCTTTACATCTGCCTGTAGTGTGTTAAATAAACAAAAGTTTCAATAATAAGGACGTCAGAAGGATGCTGTAAAATTGATTGCTGATTAAAAACACAGAAAGAGTAATTGGAAAATGTGAAATCTATGAGGTAATTGCTGTGGTAACACAGATCCCAAAGAAGCAAGAGGAATTGTGGAATCTGAGTGTATTTGTAGGGTGTTTTCAGCACCCAGCTTTAAGTACCTACTGGCAGTGCTAAATTACAAAACTCATCCTCTGCAGTCTTAGTGAGACCTCACCTCCAGAAGAGGATAGATGAATGAAGATCTGGGGTCTCTGAGGGGAAACTACATATGCACCGGAGCATCTGAACTAGTGCCTCAAGGCAGGCGCTGTGACATTCCCCCTTTGTTTCACACCACAACAACCCATCAAGAGACCAGGAAAGTAAAGTGCTTTTCATCAGAGATGGATGCGATGAAACCTACCACTGCTCCACTCAGGTTATTAAAGTTTCTTATTACCAGGATGTTAGAGCCTTACTGATATTGAATTCATGCTGGTTCTGTATTCCCTTAACTCCATCAGTTTCCAAAGGAAAAAATGAAGGAAACTGAGATAAGAAATGAGGCATCTTCAAAGGGCAAAGCTGTCACTTCAGCTGCTTGCACCAGCACTAAGCTCAGAGGGGTGAACATCAAAGGGAGTGAAGCTTCTTCTCTTCAGCAGTTGCATGAAGCAAACATACCACATATCAGCACAGATACAGTTTTTCTGACTCCAGCATGAAGAAAACATCTTTCGTGCATCTGAAGAGTAGGAAATAAAAAAACCCCAATCCCTCTTGATTTCATCCCTGTGTCTTAATCTTTTAATCAGAAATGATCCCTGACAAGACTGTTTAGTTAACAGGAACCAGCAGAGAACGGTAGAGCTGGTACATCTGACCCCTTCCCTGGAAGTGTTCAAGGCCAGGTGGGATGGAGCTTCAAGCAACCTGGTCTAGTGAAAGGTGTCCCTTGCCAATGGCAGGGGGGTTGGAACTAGATGATCTCTGAGGTCCCTTCCAACCTAAACCATTGTGTGATTCTATGACAAAGTTCCTGAAGTTGGATCAATCAACAAAAATAGCCAGTGGGAGGACAAGACAATAAAATACCTGGGGACCAGTGGTTCGTCTTTCCCTTCTTCACTCTTCTGAATTGTCACTGCTGAAGACGTGTGCATCCTTGATCTCTTGCATCCACTGCCTGGGCTCTGATTGCAGCATGGAGTGACTGTATGCAGGGCATTTTGGAGGGAGTGTTCCAGTCATCACATGATGAAAGCCCTGGTGCAATAGGGGAAAACTATTTTGTACATTAAGCTGCTAATAAAAAATAAACAAACCAAAAAAAATCCCATTCAGAAAGAAAGTCTCTTTTTTTGCAGTCCTGCCCCTCCAAAGCAGTCCATCTGGCACAAAACTGGCTGTGTGCTGCCCTTCTCAGCAGCACACCACGTCTACCTTCCAGCTCCCCACAGGCATTCCAGAAATGGGCAGAGGGGTGGGCAGCATGCAGGCAGCACCTTTCTCTCACCATTTTGAACTGGAGTAAGTGTAAAGATCTCAAACTCCTAGTTCAGTCTGGAAACAGGCATCTCATCACCTTCAATCTCAGAGACCAGCAAAAGCCATCAGTGAATAAGATGGGACAACTTAAGTCCCCAGGCCACTGAATAGGCAAAGAAGCTATTACCTTTTGTCTCCAGGGCCTGCTGCCACTGGCTTCCACCTTATCTATTTAATCAGCTGGAATCAGTGTCCCAGTAGTGCCTCTGGCTTGGTCAGAGAAGATCACTGTGATTTTACTGGCTTTCCCTCTAGTGTCAACAGAAGATATGGGAAAAGAGGCATAGATTCTTCTTCCACAGAATGTAAAATGCATCACTCTCTGCCCTGACCAAGATGCTGTTCCCTGATATGATGGGTCTTCCATGTTCTCAGGGATCAGACCCACTTTTTAGTGACCATCTGCAACAGCCTCCAAACTTCAGAGTTTACATGTCATTGGCACTTTCTACTCTAATTTTCTGACAGGAGATGGCAGGGTGGGTACATTCATGCCCTGTTACACAGGAGGTCAAATACAACCCCAAAATTTCTACTATCTGTAAGGAGAAACCATCACCCCTGACCTCACGCATCACCAGGAGTCTTCATGCTGTCTTCAGGTGTAGGTGGCATTGAAGGACAAGAAAATGAAATGCCACATAAAATTCATACTACTAATCCATGCCTTACCTTAATCCTACTGAATAACCCCTTAGTGTATAGCTCAATCTTTAGTTCTTTCATCAGTGATGCCTACTAAAAGGAACCACCTGTACTGGTACTCTCAGGTTCCTTTACCCTAACCCAGCAACACAAAATACACGAGATGTTAAGAAGAGCTGCTGATTGCTCTGCTTTGCCTGATTGTCACAAAACTGTGGCTTCAATGCACTAAAAACATCCGTCCCACAGTCAGTATAATTAAAACCTCACGTACGTCTTGTTCCTCCTGCAGAGTGATCATTTGTTAAGTTGCTACACCAGCCTTGCGTTTCAGCCTGATTTCCTGATGTAATAAGACTCTCGCCATCACTCAGTGTCTGCTTGCAGCCCTTGTCTAATAACTATCGTACTAAAACAGCCAATTTCAATCAAATCTTTAGAGCTCTCAGAGGTATTCTGGTCCCATAAGATTTACAACAAAGGAAGTCTTTGTGGAGGGAGAATTTTCTGTACGTGCTTTTGCTGAGTTGCATGTGCCATCCACTTTATTTGATGTAAGGGGATCCACACAGAAGTCCAATTAAGCTTTATTGGTCCTCTGGTTCACCGAAGTATTTGTGGGTAACGTGATCACCTCTCATGGAAGGAATAATTGCAAAATAAGGAAAACAGGGACCCCCAGAGGGCTTCTAGACCAAGTGGCTGGATAAATGATACTGTGTCGTACCTGATAAACGTCTGTCTAACTTGTTAAAGATTTCCAATCCTGAAGTCTCCCCAGGCAATTATATGAGCACACATCTTTATTCCACATCATCTTGTACTGCAGCTAAAACACTGTAATACATTAGTGAAGCTCTATAAAATGTGTTTCAAAGACTGCTGCTTGTGGCTGCATTTGCATTCCAATTTACAGAAGTCTAGGTAAGGGAGGGAGGGTAAAACGTTGTTGTGGCATTGATTTATCTCAGAGACATGATAGCTGCACAAAGGGCTCCGCTAATTATAGGCACCAGCTATCAACAGACTCAACAAAAGCCATAGCAGCACTGCAGCAATTTGGTTCCTACCACAGCTCTTCAATCTGAAAGCATCTGTCATGCATAAGAATTGATTTTCTAAGGTAATGCCCTGCCATAAAACTTGGGTGGACTTGCTCCAAAAAGTCCCTCAGATGGTGAGTTGCTGCCAGAGCACTTTCCTCCAGTTGTACCTTGTTTTCAATTGATGAGGCTCCTCAGAAGGTGGAGCCATTATACACGACTCTCAACTTCAGACCTTAATCCCAGGTAAACTACCAGTAGATCTCCCTAAAATTTGTGTTGGAAAACAAGGATGCAGACCACCCTTAAGAGCAGAAAGTGCCATATTTAGGCAGAAATACGCTGCTCAGTAGAAGACACAAGAATGCCTTTTCTTCTCAAGACACGGGTACTTGTGTCCCTAGTTGAAGGGAATGTATTAGCCTAGATAAAAATCGCAGTTCTGAGGATTTTAAATCACTGTCTGAGGTTACATTCAGAGGTTTCTGTGATCACTTCACACACTTGAAAGCAGAAGAGAACAAGGAAGACGGAAGACAGGGAAATGCAGTCCTCTCTTTTCTCTGCCTTGTGGTAGTCCCTACCTTATGCTTATGCTTCTTCCACGCTGACAGCAAACTTCTGTTCACAGTCCATCTTGGTCTTTAGGTTGTGTGAAAGCACACTGTAAGGTCAGGACACACAGTACCTGTGAAAAAACCAAAAAGTCTGAGGACCCTTCCTTGGCCAGATCTTACTTCTGTGCTGCTCCTAACCTTTCCATGGGAGTGACAAGCTGAGTATGAAATACTCTTCGGTGAAGAGCCTTGGTCCTGGCTTAGAATTTAAAAGCTTCTGGTGCTGCAGCTTGGCACAATTCCCCTGCTTTGGGGGTGGGTGGGGGCAGACGTTGGTTTCTGTCAGCTTGGAAGCTGCTGTCAGCCTGGCAATGCCAAAGGGTAGTTCCTCAAATGAGGGAGATGGCTTTCTAGAACGAGGGAGCAGCGGCATTGCTGCTCTGCTTTCCCTAAGCCGGCCTTCTTGCCAAAACCCGACACAATATTTAAGCATAACACAATTTTTGAATTGTTTGTGGCATTTGGAGTTGAAACTCTAAGCAATAATTACGCTGATGAGAAATAAAGTCTTTTCTTGGCAGCAGAGCGCTTTTCTGTTGGCATTGTCGTTGACTTGTTTGTTGCTTTCCTGTCATCGCTGCTGGCTTCTGTTTGTATGCAGCAAGCACCATTTACAGCTGTCCTTGAGAAAAATGCTGCAGCCTCCAAAAAATCCATTCCCTTTTTTATTCTCTGGTCTCAAAAGTAACAGCTTTCTGTCTTTTCAGGCCTTTGACAACTGCTCACCGGGTAGCTGTTCCCTGGGAAGGGTAATGACTTTCTCACTGGTGTGATATTGCAGTGCAGCAGGAGAATAGGTGTGAGGAGCTGTCATTACAGCTGATAGAGGAGATGAAACGCCTGTCCACAGAGGTCTCAGTATTGGCTTGAATGGTCACATTCCCATTTCAGTTCTTAATAGCACAATGAGCAGGAGGAACTGCAATAGATTCAGGGAATCAGCCGAGGCCAGAAAAGCCTTTGCCGTGGGAGCTGGGTTGTGAGGTGGAGATGTACTGCTGTAGAGTGGCTGTGACATCAAATCATAGAATCATAGAATCATTTAGATTGAAAAAGGCCTTCCGGATCATCAAGTCTTATCAGTTCAACCACTAACCCAACTGTCCCAAGGACACCACCGAACCATGTCCCTAAGCTCTAGATCTACATGACTTTTAAACACATCCAGGGATGGCAATTCAACCTCCTCCCTGGGCAGCCTGTTCCAACACCTGATGATCCTTTCAAAGAATAAGGTTCTCCTCATGTCCAACCTAAACTTCTCCTGGAACAAGCTGAGGCAACTTTCTCTTGTCCTGTCACTTCCTTGTAAGAAGAGACCAACACCCAGTTCTCCACAATCTCCTCCTTTCAGGCAGTTGTAGGCAGCAATAAGTCTCCTCTTAGCCTCCTTTTCTTCAGACTAACCAGTCCCAGCTGCCTCAGCCGCTCCTCACAATGTTTGTTCTCCAGACCCTTCACCAGCCTCAGTGCCCTTTTTCTGACCTGCTCCAGCACCTCAATGTCTTCTTGTATTGAGGTGCCCAAAACTGAACCCAGTTCTTGAAGTGTGGCATGGACCAGACCAGGGGAATCTTTACCCAGAACATTTACAACGGATGTGAAGCGGATTTCCAGCTTTCCCCTGTCACATCTATGAACAAATCACAGTGGGGTTTTGGCATTTCATAATAAGATGATGCCACTGACCCTATCCAGTGACAGAGTTACCCTGTGACCCTTGTTTGAAATAATGTAAAAAGAGAGTGAGATCTCTTTTCCTTTTTAATTTATATGAGTTCCTGAGATTCAGATCATATTTTAATGGAAAGTCTAATTAGTGGGTAATTGAGTTAAAAGTGAGATACGGCAAATACTGTTCATTAAAGCTTGGATTTAAAACTACTGATGCATGTGTGGCTTAGAAATGAGGACTAGAGACACAGAATGGTGTCTGCTGAATCTACTGTTGCTGTGCTACATCTGTAGCAGGCAGTATATGACATTCTTTCTTCTTTTGGGGAATATTGCTCAAAAAACCCCTTTTTCTGAGCGATTCAGTGATTACTTACCAGATCAGTGAGCCAACAGGTGCTATTTTTCTCCTTGTGTTAGATCTGCACTAAGCACAACAAAGAAAACTTGCCTCTCAGTTCATCAAGCTATGATGGGGGGGGGGGTGGTTTGGACTAAAGAGGTGATCTGATTTCCAAAATTACAGAATGAGGTGTAATTACAAAGGTCCCAGACTGACAAAAATAAACCCTGTTACTTGCTGCAGTTTTTATCAGAAGCAGCTTTCTCAGGGCTGGCACTCAGCAGGGGTTTCTGAGAGCTGCCCTGCTGTACTATGAGCAATCGCTGCCATCCATCGGGGTTTGGACTAGATGATCTCCTGAGATCCCTTCCAACCCCTAATTACTCCATCATTCTGTGATTCACCCCAGCATGTCCCTTCCTATACTGACACAACCCCACTGCCTCTAATTCTGTTCCTTGTTGGAAGATCAAACCTACCCAGGGCAGACTGCTGCAGGGAAAACAGTGTCTTCGCTCAGACACAGAAACTCAGCCAGGAATCACTCAGACGCATGTGAACACATTGGCTGCATGCTGACAAACATCAATGCAAGCACAACTCACTGGAGAATAAAGCTGTGCTCCCTGACAGATGCACTTCCTATTCTCTGAGTTGGCTTTGGTCCTCTTTTTCCTCACTACTTTGCTCAGCAGTCAGACCGTGCAACACACCTGCTGTGCTTCACATGTGAGAATCAAAATTGAGACCAAAGGAGCAGGTCACCAGCTCCATAACAGAGCACTGCATAGACGAGAGAGAAGACAGCAGGTCACCAGCTCCATAACAGAGCACTGCATAGACGAGAGAGACGACAGCAGGTCACCAGCTCCATAACAGAGCACTGCATAGACGAGAGAGAGGACAGCGGGTCACCAGCTCCATAACAGAGCACTGCATAGACGAGAGAGATGACATTCCCACAGGGACTGGGCTGAGACACTGATTTATCCAGATTTTCCCCTTGATACCCAGGTGAGCAGAAAGGAAAGGAGGAGGTAAGAAATTGCTGCTATGTAAGTGTCTGTTTCCTGCTAACACCCAGGTCAGGTAATTGCTTGCATCCATGCCCAGTGTTTGTAAAACCAGTTTGTCCCGAGCTGCACAACAAATGCGATTCACACTCGCCATGAACATGCAAGTCTGCCTACGTATGTCATTCACCTGTATCGCCACCCTTCAGAAACTTCAGGTTTTGTTTTCAGCCACCTGCAACAGGCAGCTTGTGTCTTTAACTGTAGGTTACTCAAGAGATTAGCCTCATGGAGAACTGGCATCTTCTATGCCAGTCTCTGAACCCTGAAAGTGACCAAAAACCACTTAACCAATGTTATGTCAGGATTCAGACTGAATCGTCCCTGGGCGTGTTTGAAGGTCATGTAGATCTGGAGCTTAGGAACATCGTTTAGTGGTGGGATTGGGACAGCTGGGTTAATGGTTGGACTTTATGATCTGGAAGGTCTTTCCCAATCTAGAAGATTCTGTGGTTCAGATATGTGCCTGGAAATACATCCCAGTTCCAGAATAGGGGGGTTACTGCAGTTACTTTACGATAAGTGAGGGTATTACGTGGCTTTTAGAAAAGCAAAGAAAAAACAGTGATGTGGGACTGTATCCCAAGGTCTGAATTCATTGTCAGTTTGTGGATGATTGGTTTTGCTGTACTAGGGACTTTTCTTTCAGGAGTTTGAGAATCAATTTTCCGTAACAGCGCGGTATCTTTTGAAGATCGAGGAAGGACTGTGCCAGGTTCCTTGAAAATATTAATAGCTATGGTTTTTATTAGCATAGAAGAATGATAAGGAGGAGGCAGGTGGCAGTCATTGGACAAATAACCTTCCTAATGTGGAAAATACAAAGCAATTTAAAAGATGCTGGCTGCAGCAAGATTTTTCCAAGCGCTGCTGACTAGCTGGGAGATAATTCAGGCTCAGTTGGCTGAAGCTGCAATTGATTTCTGCAAGACAATGAAAGGGAAATAAGGCAAGGCAGTATTTTTGTTTGTTTGTTGGTTGGTTGTTTTTTTAAAACCAGGAGCACCAAGGTTAAGTCCACCAAGAGTTGTCTCCAGAGTGGAGAAACTGCCTGAGAAGTGTCTAAGAAACTCTGGAAATGAAGTCAGGGCACCCACTCCAATCCTTGCTGCCTGGTTTCTGCCTGCATGTGAGCTCTCAAGGACAAAGCCAACAGAACATCAGTCTTTGGTACCTGTCTGTGTTTTCACATCCTATTTTTCTACATGTAAAGGTGCAAGATCTGGACGTTCGTGTCACCAGTGTTTGTACATGGGACACCTTCAATTTGTGCTTACTGTGGCTCTCTCTGCCTATTGTTTTTCTTGACACAGCTCAGTGTTCATCTTGTATTTCATTTAAGAGACCACATGTCCGTTCAGAAATTTCCCTCCATCCCCCTTACACAACCTGGCCAGTACTCATGCTCAAGTCTAGAAGTCTTCTAAAACTTTAGGACTCATTACAGAACTTAAATATCTGGTTTGTGAAGGTCACTGAATTTCTGCACATCGTAAACCGCTCGGTTGAAATCTGCCTCGTGAGTAGAGCTGAGTAAAGACAAGTTCATCTCACAGAATATTTAGATGTTTCAAAATCTGCTTTTTCTCCAGTTTCCAACAGTCTTCCAGTATTTTCAAAGTGTCTACAAACTGGAAGGGAATAACTTACATAGAGGTGGACCAGAAGCCCGGGAGAGGCTTATTGAAAGATTTGTTTGCAAAGAACACAAACTGCAGCATGGAGAAGATCTAATGAAAGGACAGAACACTCTTCCTTGTGCCTTAGCCAAAACCAGGTTGGATTTTGATATTCATCTAGTTCAAATGAAGCATAGCTAAACCATTAGTTCTGCTATCCATGGTTCATTTACTAATATGATTTTGTATAATCCTGACAGCTTTAAATTATATCCAGGTACCTACAAATGCCTTTCAAAGCATCTTAGCTCTTGGTGCATGATGACCCAATCCATCCCTTGGCAGCTGCATTGAGCCATGTCAGAAAACACCAAACCACTGCAGAACTGTTGAACCACCAGCACTGTTCAACTCTCCCAATTAAAGGTCTGTCCCTCTTGCAGAAATTCAAATTGAAGAACATATTATATTTGACACCATCTCGGGCATTTCTGAGCCAAATGTGAGTTTCCTGGACATGCAGAAGCACGGGATCTTTACCAGAACGTTCCATTTGAAATTATAGCTGATCAAATGTGATGTGATGTGAATGAGTTTTGCATATTTATTGTTTCATCCTTCTGCTCTGTGTACCCCATACGTGCCCTTTGCTTTCCTAGCAGGTCTTAATAAAGATGTCCACTCCTTTTGTGAGTAGCACAACAGCCTCCAAGGCTTGCGGGCATGATTTGGACAAGTGTGCACAAGGATCACACTTGGCAATTATTCTGGGCTGGATTTCAGCCTTGCTGAAATGAGGACAGACTAATTAGACTTGGACTCTTCAGCTGAAAAGACGACACAGCTGAGAGGCGAGATAATAGAAGTTTATAATGATAACTGAAGTAAACAGGGAACAGTTAGTCAATCTTCCATCCGCTGTAAGATTTAGAAGGCACCCAATTAACAGGGAGCACGTTTAAAACAAAGAGAAAGAAATACCTTTTCTCATAACACCTAATTAAATGGTGAAACTAGCTGCCCATGCAGTCACAGAGGCCAAAAGCACAAATAAATTCAAAAAGGCATAAGGCAAATTCATGCAACCATGAGTGTCCACCAGTGGTGTGGGAACATGACTGTCTGGATGCAACCTTTGGCTCAGGCAGTCCCTAAAAAGTCAGCTGCTGAGAGGGTACTACTTTGCACTTGTCCATGCCCCACGTGTTATGGTCTTCCAAAGGGTCGTGTTGCGAGAGGCAGGGTGGACCTTTGGGCTCACCCAACGTGGTTGGTGTTTTATATTCTAGTTACGGTCTTCACTGTGCTGCTGTAGGATGATTTCAGAGGTTGGTTATCACGAGCAACACAGTAATAGAATCATAGAGTCATTAAGGTTGGAAGACAGGACAAGGGGTAATGAATGCCAACTCGACCACAGGAAGTTTCACCTTGATGTAAGGGAAAACTTCTTTACAGTTGGGGTTATTAAATATTGGAACAGGTTCCCCAGGGAGGTTGTGGAGTCCACTTCCCTGGAGATGTTTAAGACCCATGTTGATACCTTCTTGTGTGGTCGATTTAGGCTTCTTAGGCGGTTATGCTTTCAGCAAATTGTATCTGGCTTGAGCAGGAGGGTTGGCCTCTGAAGGCCACTTCCAACCCTAATTAACTGTGTAAACTCTAAGAGACCTCCAAGATCATCAAGTTCAACTGCCAGTAGGAATGCTGCGAGAGATTCTGAGGTCCTTGAGATACTGAGAAGCAACCAGATGTGTCCATCGTGCCCCCAGCAGTGCAGCTAGTCTGAGCCCAATTCCAGGGTGCCAAATTCACGGCCCCAGCTGGACCTGAGTGCTGGCATAGCCTGCACAGCAAAGTCTCTGCGCTAGGACATGCATTCAAGCATCAAACACAACGGGAGCGTCACCACAACAGCGTTTTCCTGCCACAGACAGGATGGGGTCTGTGGCTTAGGCAGCGCAGCAGAGTCACGAGGAGAACCACATCTGCACTCAGCTTCCTCAAGGTGCTTGTGATGGTAAAAGACTGCAGAGGCAAACTGTAGAACTGATCTCCTGGTGGAGAGCAGTTCCACCACCGGGTACACTGCAGCTGCTCTCTCAGTCCTTCCTTTTCAAACTCTTGTACAGCTTTCTGCTCCTCCAGGTTTTGGCGTGTAATGAACTGGAAAAGGCGCACCCACCCTGACACACACACAGCCCTGGCACCCAGCACGTGTCACACGTTTCCTTGCTTCTCACCCACTGGGATGAAGTGGGGACCATGGAATGGCTGGTACTGCTTTGTACCCTCTGCTACCTGTGACATCCCCTCCCAGGGCACAGTCCTTCCTTCCATACAAAGACAGTTGTGAGAGGATCGAGAAGATGATCTCATATTGAGATCATATTTCATAGTGAAAACTCTTCAGTTTTAATTTTTAGCTAAGCAGACTGGTCTTGTAGGGAAGCACCTGAGAGGCAAATGCATTTTGTTCCCTTTACTTGTTCCCCTGTAGAAGGCAGTAACTTCCCAGGGAAGAGAAGTTGCCTATAGCTGGGAAGTGGAGAGAAAACACCAGCTTAAAGCACAGCAGTGCCTGCTGGATGGCCAGGCACCCGCGCCCGGAGGTGGCTGCCTGTGTCTGCACCTGAGCAACTCAGCTAGTGACAGAGATAAATCATCGGGCTGGTTTTCTTCTGCTGAAGAAGATGCTCTTTCCCTTTTGTTATGTCTTGTTAAGACACCATTTCATTTTGCCAAGGAGTATGAGAAAACTGTCTTGGACCCTACAGCATCAAGTGAGGGAGGAAAAAATGCCCGTGGCCACAAAGCCCCAATTAAGACTCTACACTGCTATAGGAATAGAAAGCCGTGTTTTGATGTTAATCAAAAGTGCAAAAGGCTTTATGCTGGTGATTTTTGAGGCTTTCTGGCTGCCCCTTGCTGAGGAGCACTGCGGAGAGCTGGGACTGGTATCGATCGTGCAGCAGTATTCGTGTTGTCTGCTAGCCTGCCAGGCAGGAGTTGTTGTCCAGCACATAGACCACGTACAAAGTGCTTCTGCGTTTCCTGGAAAGCACTTCGTCAGTAAAGCCTTATTTCATACCAAAGTCAGCTGCATGGTAAGAAAAGTCAGGTCTCAGTTGGCAGCAACCAAGGAGAGGCTGATTCCTGCCTGGCCGTGGGGCTGACCCAGCAGCGAGGTCTGTGAAAGGTGGGAAGTCTGTACCTCCGCAGCTACAGAAGATGGTCAAAGGACAGGGAAGCTGCCGTATGAGGAAATGCTGAGAGAAGTGAATTTGTTCAGCCTGGGGGAGAGAAGGCTTAGGGCAGACACCTTATCACCACATATCAGCATTACAATGACTCACACGGAAAAGACTATAAAACAAGGGGTAATGGGTGCAAGTTACTCCTGGGGAGATTCCGACTGGAGGAAAGAGCAAAATGGTTCACAATGAGAACAATCAGCCACTGGAATAAACTCCCCACGGAAGTGGTGGGGTTCCCCAACACTATACACTTATGATTCGGCTGACAGGGTGCTGGGCTGCCTTGTCTGGACCACGCTTTGGCTGAGAAAGGTTGGACCAGATGATCCTTGAGTTCCCTTCCAACCTGGTATCCTTTGATTCTATGAACATAGGTAAGTTTAGCAGTTACCTCAACACATTTTTCTTGACACCCCCCTCCACCCCCTTCATCAAGCAGATCCTTGATCTGCAAATGCAGGGCTCATTAGGACTGTCTACAAAAGTCCTTCCAAAAGCAAGATGTTGTAATGTTAGTGGATCACTACTCTTACAACGTAGCACTGACTTACTGCATTACAGACAGAAAAGTCATCACAAACGTGAGCAGTTATGTTCTTGCCCAGGAAACCCTTCAGACTGGAGAACCCTGTCAGGTACTGCTGCATAAGTTGGCCGCAGAAAGCACGGTGAAAGGGTAAAACCCATGTCACGCGTCACTTGGCAAATTCAGAAACACTTTGATCTAAGTCAGGCTGTAGTGGCACAAACCAGCAGTTCCAGTTCATTGCGGTTGAAACACTTCAAAGGGTTTTCTAATAGCAAAGTCCATCTGAACTTTACTTAGCCAGCAACTGCAGGTGAGAACTGGTCACAGGTTTTCAGTCTGCAAACTCATATCCTGGTCTGTCAACATGCCAGACCCACCTGAACGTGAGGTCCTCAGTCAGGGAGAGATGTCGAGAGTAAACAGGAGGAAATGGTCTCATAAAACAGCAGAGACTTGATGGCCCAGATTCAGACTGCCATGTATTTATAGGAACTGTCAGAGGAAAACAAGGATCTGAAGTTTATTCTACAAGCTAACAGCAGCTAATATTGCCAAGGCAATGCCATTCCCAGAAGTGATTGTTTGCTGCTGCTCCAAGCGGCGTGCAGGATGTAGAGCTGTTTGCACTGAAGATTTACAAGCAGAACCCATGGCTGTCGTCTGCATGGAGAGGGGTGAGCCTGGACTGGAAGAAATGAGGAGAGTCTGGCTGAGAGGACAAGAGAGAGATACAAAGAGGGGTGAAATAGGTGAGTTTCAGAGCTAAGCTGGTGACACTTCAGTGAGAATAATCCTTTCTTAGACCACAAAAACATTTAGAGAGGAAATGTTTCCATAAACCCCAGAGAGACACAGATAAGAGACTGTAAATTCACTTCTGAACGTTTGAAAGGTTGTTAAGTGGACTAATATTAAGTGGGATTATAAATGGGATGGCGTGCAGTACAGCTTTCAAGTTACTAGGGAAGCTTTATATGAGCTGACAATGGTGATCTGTGGCTGTGGGACCTTAATAAATTTATGAGTTTATTACTGAACTTCATTTAATGCCATCATAGGGAATGCTTACGCGTGAGAACATTGCAGGACTTGAGATAATTGATCATCGAGGGACATGTCTAAATGCTTTTAAAGGAAACTTTCAAATACCAGTTTTAAATGAACAAGGAAAAAATATGTTAATATCTATTCAGGGAATATTGTTACTGGCAGGACACAGGCAAGCCCCTCAGGCAAGAAGTGTTCCCTGTTACAAGATGTTTGATCTCGACTGCAGGGGAAGAAGAATTTTAAGCCAACCTTCCTGGGACTGATCCTCTCCCCAGAGACAAAGCAGCACCTGTGAGCAGATGTAACACCCCACAGCACCCTTGAGCACTCACATCAGTTCACTGGAGGGCTAAGTATTGCCAGGAGCTCTGGTTGCCCACGTGCCCTAGCTGAAGTCGCTGCTGTGCCCTACATCAAAGGACAAAACCATGAGGGTTTCTTCAACATGGGTGTTGCTCAGGCTGAAAGGTGGCCTCAGGCTCCGCTCAGCTTTCCCCATGGAGAGGTGATGAGGAAAGATGGGAACATGAGGGCTTTCTGCTCTCAAGCTGATCTGGGAAGACCTTGGGGACAAGCCTGCTCCCTACAAGGCTCTAAGTCATCCGGGCACCTGGTGCAGAGTCACTGATGGCTACAGCTGAGCCCCAGGAGAGATGGAAGCAGGGAGGGGAGGAAAGAAAAAGGTGCCAGCAAAAGTGATAAAAGGTACAGAAGAGGAAGACTGGGTAAAACATAAGCGAAACAGCTAAGGGAAGAGTTCTTATGTGTGGAACAGGGAGGAACAGAAATGGGATGAGAAATCAATCAAAGAGAAAATACACTTGAGGTGTGGGTGAAGGTTGGTAAAAACGAAGGAACAGAAAGAGGAAACAGAGGTTGGAAGCTGGGGTCACCGTCTGAGTTACAGTGTTATTGAAGTCTGGAGTCAGATCTCACTGAACACAAATTAGTTCTTTTTTTTTTTTGTTTGAATAAGATTTTTGATGGATTTTGTGGATTTCCACTGCAGCCCAAAGAGCTGCTGCTGCAGTGTAGCTGCCATTGTAGCAGAGTAGCGGATGTCAAACCGGATATGAGAAATGAAAGGGAGGTAAGATTAAAGGGCTGCAGGGTGTCCTGGCAACACTACGAATTACATTGTGGCCAAAATAGCCCTTGGCTAGGGCCCTGAGCGAGTCAGAAAGAAATTCTGTGTTCCAGAGCCACCTAACTCAGCTGAGACCTCAGGGACACCAGCTTCATCTTCCCAGCAGAACCTGCTTGTCTCTCTTTCCCTCAGCCTCCTTTCCTCCTCTAGTAGGGTTTCACCTCACTTTGCCACTTCCAAACCCTGAGTTCCAAGCCCTTATCACTTATTCACCCCTAGGTCTAAGTGCCTTAATTTGTCCAGCCTTTCACTCAGGCACTTTTACTTGAAAGCTTTTGAACACATAAATAATCAGTGCCAGTGAGTGCCTGTTAAACTAATTTGAAAGTTTTCAGCAAATTAAACTGTTAAATGATGTGATCATCTTCCACAGGACGGTGCTGAAACAGGTGATCACATCCAGGGGCAGTGATGACTTTTACTGCAGCAGAGGCACAGCCACAACTCTGAAGACAGCATCTGGCATATCAGCAGAATGGTAGATACAACCAAAGAATGCAAAGTCCAGAGACATCTCCCATATCTCTTTGATAGGGATTTACTGAACTAATGTGTTCATCTACTGAAGGCAGCTGGTGACCTTTGGAGCTTCTGAGCCACACAAGCCAGCATGTGCCTTGGCTGGGGACCGGCTGGGAGCCCAAATCAAAGGCATATTCCTGCATGAGGGCATCAGCAAAGAGTGAGCAGGGAGAGAGCCAGTCTGTTCAAACCTCAGAAGCAGGCATGGACTTATGTTCATGATTGGCCAGACACTTCCAGCTGTGGAAGCGTGCGTCTAACACCGGCCCCACATCATCGCGATACAAACTCATCTCCACTGAGCCACAGGTGGTGAGAAAGCAAATGGGGGGAAGGAAAACACAGAGTTTGCCTTTCCCTTATCTCTGTGCCTTCCCCTGCCCCTTCGTAGCCATTACTCCACACATATAATGTCTTAACTGCCTGACATTTGCTAACTCGTGGTGTTGGGTTGATGGTTGGACTTGATGATCTTAGAGCTTTCTTCCAACCTTATCAATTCTATGGTTCTGTGGTTCTATAACTCATATTTGTGAGGAGCTGCAAGTCAGCAAAGTGATGTCCTAGTGCTGCAGCGTGGGTCGAGGTTGCTCTGTGCGCTGGATCTGTTTCCCTTACGTGCCTTTAAAGGGCAAATACTTGCCATCCCTGTTCCTGAGTCATCCTGAGCCTCTTTTGAACAAAGGCTGGCAGCTCAATGAACCAATGAGTTTCCAATGAAACTGTTTTAACAGAAAAAATTCCATGGGCACATTGATGGCATCCCCCCCTTATTTCCCTGTACATGTTGGGGAATGGAGGTCTAGGGCAAATAAAGTCAGAAGAATAAACTCTGGCTGGAAAAATACTAACTTCAGCTCTACAGGTGGAATCAATTTCTTGCTTTCTTGCTCCAAAATGGAAAAGCAGGCATGCTGTGTCTTGTGTCCCGTCCCTTTGATGGGGTTTCTCAGCCCAGAAAAAGTTGAGCGGTGGCTGTGGGAGTCTGAGTCATGGGGATGTTCCTAAGGTGGCACCTAGGAGGCTCAAAGGACAGAACTAGCAATGCTACAGTTCTTGTTACCTGTTTGTCTCCCCAGTGCTGCGGTATCCCACAGCGGCATCCCTTACTGCTCTCTCCTGTCTGGATGCAGGTGTGGACCAGTGACATTGTGAAGAAGACAGCAGAGAGGCTCCATCCCATTCCCAGCTGGATTCTTGCAGGATCTGGTTCCACATGTTCAACTCCCACCAGAAAACCAGTACATACTGTTTGCATTCATTTTGAATGAAAACTTTCCTAACCTCTACACCCGCACCCTCTTCCTCATGTCTTGAAGTTGTTAGAATCCCTTCTTGCCTCTGAAAACTTCACATCTGCTAGTCTGAAATCTTGTTTTCAGAATACACCATGAGCTCTTGGGAACTTAAGCCCTTTAGAAATCATAAACCAGCTTCTGATGAACTGATAGCTTGTGGGACTATGCAGTGGTGACCTCTTTTTGTATTTCAGCATCAAAGGAAGGATTTGCCCTGAGATTTCATTTGAAGACCTATAAATACTTCATATTTTCATTTTAAAATGCAAATTCTTGTGTTTCTTTCAAGCTGAAACACAGCTGCTGAAAAAAAGGCCTCCCTTCTCAAAGGGGCTCCAAGGGCCATGGCACGTTACACAGAATGCAAAGAAAGCCACAAGTGATGCAAAGAACTGAATGTACAGAGAAGCTCATTCTTCTACTACAGGTCAGGCGTCAAAGTCACAGCCAACAGATCCTTTTCCAGCAAACATCTTGCAGGGAAAAAGTTTACTGCATCAAAGAGAATCCCTGGACTACTGTAGGTGGTTCTTGCTACCCACCCAGATTTTGTCTTTATTCCACTATAAATACATCTGAAGAGATGAACAGAAAAACAAATTCTGAGGCAGCTCCAGGATTAAAATGATTGATGTACCTTGCAGTGAAGGACATTTGAGAGTGAAGGCTGAATGAGCTCTGGATAAAGCCATAAGTCCTGTAATGAGTCACCCAACCTTAAATCTTTTTGTTGCAGTTAAATAAATTGCATAGGAGAGAAGATGTTAGTTCACTGCTTTCAACACGGATTATATCTGAAACAAAAGAAAAAGGATTTTGCTCATAAAAAGGCATTTTCTTACACAGCTCTGAGGATCAATCTGAACCCCAGAGGAACGGCACCGAAGAGTTACTTAAAAACAAGCTCAGCAGGAACCAGAGGAGCTACTGCCTCACCCACAACAAAGTCTCTTGGTTTTTCAGAAAGGTGAAGAGGTCCCTGTTGAGGGGAATGTGGTAGAAACCGACTTTCCTCTCAAAGTCCTCCTAGTTGGTGCTGAAATCAGGTGGGATGGATGACCCCACCATATCTAAACCCTCATGAGAAGCAGCTGGCGGAGCTCAGGGTAGTACCTAAGCCACTATCTCACACTGAACAGCCTGCCAGAGAGAAAGCCCAGGGTGAAGACAAGCAGCCATCATGAACTGATCTCTTCCTCCAAAAACAGGATTAAGTAGTATCACGCTTCTCTGTGGAGTCTGGTGCTAACAAGGAAATCTCAGCTGAAGGCTCCCATGGCTCCTCCACAAGCAGGATGTTTAGAGCCTGTGGAAGAAACTAGACTTGTCTGACTCTAGGGGAGGGTCTGAAATTCCTTTCCATGGGAAAACTTGGAACTGAAAGGATCAGCTTGAAGGAAGCCAGCGTTGCCTCGGAGCACTGTTACGCAGGCAGATGTTGCACAGACTGTTTGTGTCTCCCAACACCTACAAGTGGAAACAGAGCCAGTGCATCCAGGATCAAACCTTTAGGAGCCTGGGAAGCACTCTGCTTTCCTTAGGCAGTTCCCAGCCAAAGTGAAGAAAAGCAAATCTGCTGAGATGTCCTTGGTGGATTCATCCCTTTAAAGGACCTGTCCCTTGAGAAGTGTAGGTGACACAGGAGGGAACAGTTGTTCTTGCTCTGCCTTCTGAAAGCCCAGCTGGAAGGTCTGAAATTGTCACTTCATCTCTTCCCAGCCCTGAAAAAACATAGGCACTCGTGGCTGCTGATGACAGAGAACACTCACAGCCACAGATGATGGCACAGCCTGGCTATCTCAGGGTAATTTGACTGTGGCCTTTAGAAAAAAATCACACTAGCACGGCAAAAATTAAACCTTCCCTTGTTCGTACCTTGATTTGTGCAACTTTCTTATAGCTGAAATAATACAAAACTATTGAAGTGCACTGAAGTACTCGGAGCATCTCGTGTCGCTGAGACTTGGGAGCACCACTGCAACCGTGAATGTGAAGTTACGCACAAGCCAGTGAAAGGAGCATGCCTGAGACCGAAAGATAACCAGGAAGGTGCTGGGCTGGAGTAAGCACCCTCAAAGTAGTCATGGAACCAGGAAATGGGAAAAGAAGGTTGAGTGAGGTGTGTTATTGATGTATGGAAAGACCCAAGAACTCAGGTTAGAGTTTTTGAGGAGGTAGTTTATTATCGCCAGCAGATGCGCAGTTACGCTGCTCCATCAGTCATTATTGAAGAGAAATAGGCTCATTTCTCCCCAACCTTTTATGAAGCCATTTCCATTAGATTAGTAAGAACCTGCTTGGTATCAGGTTTATCGTTTACTGAAAATCTCTCTATTTTGTATACTGCACTGACCTCACAGGGTCAGGGAGAAGGCAGTGTGGCTTCTTCTGCTTAGAAGGACCTCTATAGAGGTAAAGATGTCCACAGGTCTGCAGGCAGAGATTAATGTTATATAAGAGAGGACAGAGATCTGGTTTCATTTCTCTCTTAGGAAATAGAATCCCTGTGTCTAAATTTCTGAACACTTAATTGGTTAGGACAAATCCTTCTCTCTGAGCCTTGAGAAAGTAGTATCTCTAGCCTGAGAGTTTTGAGCTACAGGTATTTTATTTGATCATAGACATTTCAAACAGCCTGAGCTAATCAAATTTAAGCAGCCAAAGAAATTACTAACACTCTGAATGGTATAAGACACGTGGATATAAGCCAACAAAATGAAGACACTTAATAAATAACTCTCTCATGAATATTATCTTAAATGTTTTCCCCTTAGGAACGTTGCTGAGCTTGATCCAATTTATTATTATGGGTTATTAGATGTGATTTCAATTATGACAATACAGTCACACTATGAAGCAAGCAAGCAAGCAGGATCTTTTTCCAGGTGAGGCTTAGCAGATTTTGTTAATCATTAGGTTTAGGAAAAGTCGTTGCGATCCCTGTGTGTGCAGCCACCATAATGCAGCAACAGGGGACTTTCTGTGAGCGCTACGCGTGCCACCAGCGCTACGCGTGCCACCCAGGGATTTGGCAAGTCACCCTAACAGGATTATTTCCATTGGTTTTAAGGGCTGAAACACAGCCTTTGGTGCACTTAATACCTCATTCAGAGCGCCCTGAGCACATGAAGTCTAATTAGTCAGCAGAGTAAGACTGCAAAATGCAAGCAAATCTGTTGCAGGCTTGACATGGTAGCATTCAACAATCCTGTACCATGGGCCTTGACTTCAGTCTCTTCTAGAGGTCTTCTCTCTATGTTTTATTTCTTTCTCTGAAAGTTTCCTTCTGTTCCCTGTGGCTGAATACCCCTGAAACGTTTTGAAGTACTTGGATGAGACAGAGTCAGCAAAGGCAGGGATCTTATCTCACATTGCCCAGCAGAACAAGTCAGCAACCCACAGCAGTTCGATTCCTTCTCCACGGATTCCGAACCGACACAGCTGTCACTATAACCTTGCCAATTCTCTGAATTACCCAGGTCTCTGCTTTCTCAAACACTGCTTGAGAACTGGAGCGCGTGAGTCACACCGAGGAGGTTTCATTAGAATTCTCTGCAGGCCGGAATAGATTATAATACGATTACTGTCACCAGCAGAGGGAAAACTGCATAGGTAGATAAGGAATTCTGAAGGTTGCCGGAGGTGTAAGGGATGCTAGAAAAATAAGCATCATTCAAAATAAACAAGCTAATCAAATCCCCTTAGGACACTGTTAGCAGCAAAGCTGCAGAAATGGTTGAAGAACTGCTTAGCAGAAGCCTTCCACACTCTGTAGAAGAGCTACTGGAAAAGAATTTGCAGATCCACATGAAATTACAGAGGAAACCTTTGGGGTTAATTGCTTATATCAAATTTCTTTAACTCTTGAAGAAAATCACATTAACCTCTCAACATGCACAGCACCATCATTTACTTTGAACATAGAGCTGGGCTAGCCTGCTACTTAGAGCTGGTGAAAGATCCTACAGCTGGATTCAAAACTTCACCCAGGTGGCATGAACCATGAAATTGCTAAGAAAGCTAAGAGGGAGCATCATTTCTAGCTCCGTTACTCACAGTCTTCTTGATAAGCTGTGACAAAAAAAAGCTGATTTCCACCCCAGGCCAACCCATAACATTTACACCCCTTTGTAAAGCTTTGAAGTATCACCAACAGGTCAAGTGAGATGATTCTCACTTTCTGCTTTGCTCTTCTGAGTCTTCACCTAGAGTCCTGAATCCAGTTCTGGAGACTCCAGTGTAAGAAGGACATGCAAACATTGGAGTGAATCCAGAGGCTACAAGGATGATCAAAGGGATGGAGCACCTCTGCTATGAAGATAGGCTGAGAGAACTGGGGCTGTTCAGCCTGGGGAAAAGAAAACTTCAGAGGGATCTTATAGCAGCCTTCCAGTACCTGAAGGGGGCTCTAGGAAAGCTGGAGAGAGACTTTTACCAAGGGTCTCTAGTGATAGGACCAGAGGAGTTCTTTCAACTGCTTTGAACAGGCAGTTGGAGCAGATGACCTCCAGATGTCCCCTTCAGACTGAATTATTCAGTAATTCATACTTGTAGCTTAGAAATTTTAGGATAAATGTCCAGATTAGCCTTTACAAATATATCAGCTGCTCCACATTAATTGCCAAGCAAAGAATATCTGCATGGGATGGGTGTTCATTTGTCTCACTTTTTAAGATTCCTTTTCTTGTTGGTAACTTTTACACAAACATTAAATGTATTTTTTTTTTTAAAAAAAAAATCATGCCTTATGTTTTTTTTAACCTAATAAGAGTTTGGAAATATTTGTGCAATTGGCCACCTACCAGAGCAAAACTGAAAAACAGCAAAGTTGCCAACATTTTTTAAGCCTATGTGTCACCCAGCCACACAGACTCCCTTCTCTCCTTGGTTGGCAGAGTCTGTCACCAATAAGTTATTGCTCAGAGAAGAGGGAAGGATAGTGGTGATTGATGCTGCCAGCAGTGACATTTCAGGCTAGTCAAAAACTGACTACCATATTATTATTTTTGGAGAGTTCAGCCTGTTTGGGTACAGGAAGGGTTGGTGTCCCCATGCATCTTGCACACTGGCCACCTGATTTGAGGATCTGCATTTGCTGCTCTGGTTATACTTGGACTCCAGGGAGGGCATTTGCAGGGATGGAGAATCTCAGTCGGTCCTCGTCATGGAAGGATTTGATTGTGAGTGGGTGGTGGTCCTGGAGCAGAGCACGCGCCTCCGCACACAGTCTCGAACGCAGTGCAGGAACCCACCATCAGCCCTGGTATTCACATGAGGATGAAGTCCTGGTCTCTGGCTTGAACTGCAACAGCTCACATTTATTATTATAATGGTGCTTCTCAGAGCTGCACGGTACATCGTACAGCAGGAACTTCAGAGAAGGTCATTTGTTACTGATGTATTTTTAATAGAACAGCTGTCGCTGAGGGAATCATTGATCATTGAAGCTAATGACCAGAATGTGGTACAGTTTAATTAATAATTGTATCAGCACCAGCAAGCCATTCAAAAAAGAGACTTTTCCTGACCTTTAAAGGACTGCTAATCCATTTAGAAACCACCTGTGCTAGAAGCTAGTCAAAGAAAAGCCAAGTTCCAGGACTCTGAAAACTTTTAATGAGAACCCCAAGTGAAAAATCATCATGGAACCACTGACTGTAACCCAGAGTTAGCTCTGTGTGCAACTGCAGTGAAACCAAAGACCTCACCCCCTGCAGACACTGAGTATTTGCAATGGAGAAGGATGACCTCCATGGCCTTTGTTTACAGTATGATTCTGTGACCATAATTTTCACACCTTTAAATGGCTGACGTGTCCCCCCAAAAGACAAAAGAATATGTATGTTTCACACTGAGTCAAAGAAGAGATCAAAACTGGGAGAAGAGGAAAACACCAGTAAAAACAAAAAAACTTTAAAAAGAAGAGTTGCTGGTCACAACGTGAAAAAGATCTCACTGGAGCAGACACAGCTCAAAGCCAGTCCCATAGCAGTTACTTGGTGGGAAGAACCAAATGGCTGATACTTCCTCTGAGCACTACAGTGAAGATTTGAGAAAGTAAAATGAAAATGTTTCAAGTGTATTTAGAAAATACAATTATTTCTAAATAATAGAGCAGGAACAATGAGGCAGAGCAGAAGAAACTGGAGAAGCAAGCTCTGGAGAAGGCAGGCATTGCCTGGTAAAGCAGAAGTAACACAGAGAGCGATGGAGATGTCACTACATACAAGCAGCAGAAGCACTGTAAAGCTGAGATAATCACAGGTATATGAAAGGATCAAGAGAGAACCACCAACCACCATGCCCCACACACTACTTACAGTGTTAATCCCTTCTGCCCAGGGGAGCATTAAGAGCCCAATGGATTTCTTTACAGGTGTCTGCATTACAATGACCCTTTTGCAGCCTTGGCTGATCTTCTGCCATGCTTTCCCAGTAAAGTCTTTTCCTTACTAATACACTACCTTGAATTCCAGTAGCTGTTATTTTGAGAGTCAGCTGGAAAGTCTGCACCAGGAAAGACCAGCAGCTCCCACCACCAGAACCTAATACATGTCTTGAGTCTATGATGAAAGGAGACCCAGAGCCAGGACAAGGTCAGAGTGGAACACTGAAGAAAATAGTTACTGGTTTCTGCTATTTATGTCGTCACAAATGTATGTCACAGCCTCTGTGGAGCCACCAGACCATGCACATCTGCTCTGGCAGGAGCCTGTAGAGCTTGGGCAGCTCTTTGGCATTGCTCCTCTCAGGCTCCAAGATGCAGGCTGCCACCCAAAGCAGCTGCCTAGGCAAAGAGCCAGCTTTCCCATGAAGTGAATTGTAAGAGCACTTGACTGCAGGTTCCTTCCACATCACTGCACTTCATACAACAAAAAAGCAGCTGTGAGAATATGCTCATCCTGGGAGAACCTTCTACTTTCCTAAAACTTGTCTCTGTCTTGCTCACTCACCCCAAAAGGACTTGCTCATTTTTACACATGAAGACTAGAGGTGGTACTGGATGATTTCTCCTGTGAGTATTAAGTCCCACAAAGTTCAGCAGGGATTGAGAGAGAGAGAAAGAAGCTTTCCAGCATAGATCAGTGTGAAAAACATTAAAGACACTACTACAGTCTGTGGATAAACCAGCAAATCACAAGTAGAAAAGAAGTGACCATCTGAAGTCTCCTCCAAGCACAGCCTCCTCCTTCAGCAAAGATAAACAAGGGAAACACTCACCTAGGGCAGGTGAGGAGAGAAAGAAGAAATTAATTAAATGAGGCACCTTCCCTGGCAGGTCTTGCCTTTGAATCATAGATTTGAAACATGTCTTTGGCTCCCCTACAGCTCAGTTTTGCAGGCACTAAGTTTCTCTTTGTTTTTCACTGCTGCCCCCATAGGGGTGTCAACCAGCACTGTCTTCCTCTTCATCTGACCCTTAATTTGGGTCCTTGTCTGCAGTATTTGCATTGGTCCTTGTGGCTTGGCTTCTTCAGCACAAAAGCAGTTTGTGAAGGGATCTGATGTGGTGAGCTAAGGAGGAGTAGGATTTTACCTCTGCAAGCTGCACCAGGAGGTTTACACTGAACATTGGGAAGAATTTTTTCACCAGAAGGGTCATCAAACGCTGGAACAGGCAACCCAGAGTCGAGTCACCATCCCTGGAGATATTTAAACAACATGTGGACCTAGTGCTTAGGGACATAATTCAGTGGCAGTGCTGGGTCAAGTGTTGGACTTGTTAATCTCACAAGTGTCTCCCAACCAAAAAGATTCTGTGATTTTAACCTCTTTTCCCATCCACTCTTTAAAAACTTGCATCCGGGTGAGATTTCTACTGCCCACAGCTGAGGGTCCTGCCCCTCTCAGATGCTTCCAAGAAGGGAACAGAAAAGATTAATGAATTAAAGCTACACAGAGAGATCACAACTGCTGTTCTCATCTTGTAATGTTACCTCTTGGCCTGGTTGGAGCCAGGCGTTGCACAGAGAGGTCCCAGAGCAGAAAGCCTTAGGCACACACTTGCAAGAACACACTGGCTCTGACAGCCCAAGGATGAGATTCGGAGTGTGGCAGGTGGTGCAGTGCCTGCTTTGGTAGGTTTCAGCTGATCCTCGGAGGACAGGTGCCCTTTAAAATGATTTGTGCAATATGGTATGGACAGATACTTTCTCCCATTCTGCAGCCAAGAGGTCCTGCGAGGCCAGTGAAGAAGAGGAACTAACTTCTTGGGAGCTTTCTTTAACCGCATACTTGGGGCAAGGTAAGCCAAGCCGTGAGGAAGAAGTCTCTACGTGAGCGCAACAGTGACATCCAGAGGGCTCAGACCTGCGAGCAGGACTCGGCCAAGCATCAGCCAGAAAGTGAAGGGAACTACACTGCTGGAGGTGAGTCTCACGCTCACTTCATGCCAGGCATCTCAGCCCCCACAAGCGCTGCTTTATCTACATAAATGACTCTCCAGTGAAAGCGAGGGATAGGACAACTCTTAGATGTAAAGGACTACCATAGCCCTCCTGTTGTAAGCCAAAGGGAGATGTGTCTTCCTACAACAGGTCGGGAGAGCATGAGACACAAATCAGGTTGTTCCTGGAGCTGCCTCAGCCTGCTGAGGTGACTTGAGGGAGCTGGAGCAGCACTATCAGTCTGAGCAGACTTTCAATCACTGCTCCAGGTGAACATGCCCTGCTCCTTGGTCTGCAGCCCTCTGCACCTTGGAAGCTGTTTCTGTACCTTTGGCTGTCTGAAGTGCCTTTTTGGTTTCTGCCCATTGCACGAGCTGTCCTCGTATCTCTCAAGCTGCCTATCCTGTCTCACCAACTCTGCTCTCATCTTCTCGTCTGTGATTCTACTTACTTTAAAAAATAAAGTCCAAAGCTGTTTTCACCAGGAGTAACTAAACCAGTTGGTGCTAAGAAACCTCAAGACCGCAGGCTCCGTACCACCACACACATAACACACGGTGTTCCCACTGCTACCAAAGAAGGGATTTCACAATCCTTCTATATATGAGACAAAGGCTGCTCTGCACGGGGTGGGTGTGCAGTATGTGTTTGACCTGTAAAGACCAAACTGGGGTGGAACAAGATCAGGTTAGACTGTACATAGCAGCAGGTGAAAAGATTTGGGTACAGGTCTCCTGCAGGGCTGGCTTGAGCAGGCTGGGTTTCACCCGTCTGCAAGCTTAGCGAGGCTTCTGTTTGCTCAGGCAGGAACAGAAGTCCCAGAGGGGGAGACCATTATGCTGTTTACTGAGTCACAGTGATTCACTTTGCATTCAGCTTCCACCAGATACAGCAGCTCCTGGAGCTCAGACTAAATCTGTTTCCATTCTGCTGTGATTTTAGCTCCTCATTTGTTTATCCAGCATCTCAGAGACTTTTGCTTTGAGGCAAGAATACAAGTCTGGATGTTTGTTTACTGTAGATACATTTGGAAAAGCTTAAGTGACCAAACAGCTGGGACAAGATGAGAAGTTTGGACACTGAAGTGACAGACCCAAGTCCCTCGAGACAGTCCTGGATTAAGAAATCTTGTCAAAGAGAAGTCCCATCCTGCAGAAAACCCCATGCTGTGCCCAGGATCAGTTGGACCCTGCAGCAGAACTGTGGCTCTTTCACTCTGCCTTGGAGGTTGCCACAAATTCTCACTGGGAATCTGACTGCTACTGTGTAGCTCAGATGGACACACACAATCACAGAACTTTAGGGATTGGAAGGGACCTTGAAAGATCATCTAGTCCAATCCCCTGCCACAGCAGGATCCCCTAGATCAAGTCACACAGGAACAAGTTCAGGTGGGTTTTCAATGTCTTCAGAAAAAGACCCTCCACAACCTCCCTGGGCAGCCCATTCCAGGGCTCTGTCCCCTCACTGGGAAGAAGTTTCTTCTCATATTGATGTGGAACCTCCTATGTTCCACCTTACACCTATTGCCCCTTGTCCTATCACTAAGATGACATTGAGAAGAGCCTGGCTCCATCCTCCTGACACTCACCCTTCACATATTTGTAGTCACTAATGAGGTCACCCCTCAGTGTCCTTTTCTCCAAGCTAGAGACCCAGCTCCCTCAGCCTTTTCTCATAAGAGAGATGTTCCACTCCATCATCTTCATGGCTCTGTGCTGGACTTTCTCCAGCAGTTCTGTGTCCTTCCTGAACTGAGGGGCCAAATATTCCAGATGTGGTCTCACCAGGGCAGAGTAGAGGGGGAGGAGAACCTCTCTCAATCTACTAACCACAGTACACACACATGTTGAAGAAGACCTCTATGGTCAAATCAAGTTACGGTCAAATCTGCCAGGCTTCTTCAGGCAGAATTCGGACCAAGAAAGTCATAAGAAAGATCAGCAACAGGTTCAGCTCACAGGTCTATTGCAGAACCCCCAGGCACTGTGTCCATTCCCAACCTGGTGAAGCACTGAACCTCTTCTGAGGGCTTTCAAGCATTCCCTGGTGACTGATGAGACAGAAGACATAAACCCTACTGCTTAATGAACATCAGTGGCACCTTCTGCTGCCATTCCAAAGGGCAGCTGTCCACATCCGTTCAAGGAAGAAGCCCCTTGCATGAATTAATAGGTTTTTTACCTTGGGGTTTAATCAGAACAAATTCATTTCTTCTGCCAGCTTTAGTCACAAGTATCTGTTCTTCCATTTTACACCACTTTGTTTGATTTATAACTAATGTATAAAACATAATGTGTGGGGGGCAACATCACCGCTTTATGCTGAAGGAGGATAAAATGTGGTGTCATTTCCTGTGGCCAGGTTTTATTTAAATGCTGCTGCCATGGCTAGTGAACGGATGGAGAAAGCAGAGAGAGGTGGTCAAAAGTATAAAGAGTAGCTGACAATATCTTGGAGCAAAAGAGAGCTGAAAGAAAATTCAGTAAAACTAAGTTGGAGAATGAGAGGTATTATGTCCAAAAAAGGCTGAATTTCTCATATCCTCTTCCCTCAAGCCTTGAAGAGCCCTGGAGGACTGAAGTCCATGACTATGATGTTTGCTTCTCCCATCAATTTACAGTAAACACATGCAAAGAAAAAAGGAGAAGACCCTGTAAAGTGATGCAGTGGTCACCTTCACTGTGACAGGAAGAAGGACAAGTGCAGATCTAAACCTACTACAAGCTAATTACTGAAGTGATGGGCTAGCAAATAAGCTTCTAGAGAGTGCAGACCAAAGCTTAACCCTGTTTAAGGCCAGGATTAAAATGTAGAGTGCTCCAACACACTGAAACTGATTGGAGAAACGCATAAGACCACAGCAGAGTGGGAAGGGCTCTTCAGGGCTGCAGAATGAGCACGGGAGCTACAGCAGACAGATACCAACTGAAAGAGCAGCAGCAAAAATAAGGTTGTTAGAAGAAACAGAAAGATTCATTCTAGGCAAATTAATTTTAGGTACATGAGGCCCCCAAAAATAATGGACATGTTAAGGGAGGTGATTACTCTTCTACTTGGCACTGATGGGCACAGACAATGTGTCCAGTCTTGGAGAAACTGCTTTTAATGGAACAAAAAGGGAAATAGAAGAGATGGAAGTGGAGCAACAGAAATGATCACAGGCTTGGAAAAATTATTTTTAAGGAAAGGATGAAAGGGTTTGTTTAATGTCAGAGGAAAAGCAAAAGGGGAACAGAACTGTCTCCTAACAGAAAATAGAATTTTATCAAAGGAGACAATCACCAGTAAATTACTTCCCTGTCCATCTGGGAAAGGAAAGCATTTAATTTCTTCTTAGAAACAATGACTATTTCTATAAAAAAAGATGGGCAGCTGTCAGATTATAGAAGTAAAGCTAATGGCATCTCAAAAGACAGCAGCAGACCCTTCTGGAGAACAACTTCCGTGACGTCCACAATTTTGATTACATTATCTGTCTTGGAATATTATTTCTTCTAAGCTCCCACACTACAACTGCTAATAACAAAAGCAGAGCACCCTTCCCTTTCAAAGCACTTTTCTCCACTGTATTACTGTGCGTAACGACCTTATCGTTAAGTGTCAGCAGGACTAGGGATTTTCTGTATTTTAGTTCCAAGCATCAGAGCAGCAGACTTGTAGTTGATAGATGTAGCACAGCTGTTCCTTCTGCTAATGAGAGGAAAGGAAAAGGTCAGCACCAATACAGAGGGAAAATGCTCCATGTGATGTGTGAGAATAAAAGCAAATGGTAAAGGCAGAAATGCAGATAACCTGAGTCCTTTAGCAACCCAGAGTGAGAACCACTACAGCAGCTCACCCAGGAGAGAGGCTTCTTCCACTGAACTCATGCCAATGTCTATCCTAGCTTAACAAAATCATAGCATCATTAAGATTGGAAGAGACCTCCAAGATCATCAAGTCCGGCCGCCAACCTGACACCACCATGCCCAGCAAACCATATATCCAAGTGCCAGATTTACATGGTTTTTAAACACCTCCAGCATGACACCACTTCCCTGGGCAGCCTGTTCATTTACCTGACCACTCTTTCGGTGAGGAGATTCTTCCTGATGTCCAATCTGATAATAATCTAATAGTTATTTTAGCTTCTTCACATAAACATACATTCATATCCTTTGGTTCTTCTATTAATTGATATGTTTAGGGACCAAAGTTCAAACACTCAAAACTATTTAACCTGATAAAGACACTGTGGTGAGTAGCGCAGAGCAGTCCACTGTCCTCTCCAGGATATTGTTGAGCCCAGTGCGCTGGATGAGGTTTGGAAAAAGAACTGAGAGAGTTCAGTTAAGGAGTTGGAGGGTGATGGGCCAAATGAGGAAAGCGGAGGTCAGCAGGACTGAGAGTCTTCCTGTCACATATAGAGGCAGCAGACAGTGAGGACATTACAGATGGGCAGCAGGCTGTGCCAGTTCAGCCCTCTACAAGCAGCTGATTTTCCTTGATGGGCAGAGTGATGGGGTCAGGGTGAGAAAGATCTGGCCTTGTCCTTTCTCCAACTCCCCAGGCACCTCATATTAAAGGTAAATAATAGTGGACTTACTGTGAAGTCTGCATGGACAGGGTTCAGTTTTGTGCTGTCAACTATGCTACAGAGAAATAAGTACTGACCTTTAGTTCCATCCCACTGCCATCCCAAATCTGACCAGGATGATGAAAGCCAAGAGACACACTCATTTGTGAGCTGAAGGTCAGACTACAGTCATCTGCTGGTAGCCAGAAGTCACTGCTTAACAAGTATCTTGCGATGCTGATCTCTGACAAGTTCCTAGTGCAGCCCTACCCTGGCTACTGACACTGATCCACTACCAGGAGCATTTTGACACCCTGTCATTTCTCAGCTGAGGTTGCATCTTCCCCCAGGACTCTCTTTAGTGGTTACAGTGCAGAACGGTGGCCCACGTTGCATCGTCACCAACCCCAGGACTGTGGAATTAACAGCCTGCTTTTTCAGCCCGATGCTGAAACAGATTATGGGGTTGACTGAAGCAAACCACTTCATTCCACTCCTCTTCTACAAGGCAGGGAAAGGGTGGGTTGGAGCTCAGAAAACTAGTGAGAGCTGCTCTGAAAAATGCGTGTCAAATGTCCCAAGTGACACACACCCAACCCAGTAATGGTTTGGCCCAGTGGGGCAGAGTATCTGGGCTGAGGACACGCACCGGAACAGCCACTAAATCATCAAGATACTCAGCAGAGGGCAAAAACAGAGTTGTTAAGGTCTCACTAGAGCAGAGCTCCAACCTGGCCAAAGTTCAGCCAGGCAGGCAGATCTGCTAGAGGTGACACACTGCAAACCAGCAGAGCTTAAAGCAGAGTCTGCTCAGAACATTGCATTTGTCTGTAGTGCCTGACAAAACAATCCCAGTAACCTGAAATCAAAACCAGCCTGGCAGCGCTGCAGCACTAGCGGAAATTCAGCTTTCCTTTTAGAAGCTCTTACTCAAGCCCGGCTTTTTCATTAGTCCAGAAGGTGTCTCGTGGCGCTGTGCGAGACAATCTCGTTTGTTAATCCCGTTGACATCCCAGCAGCTCGTAACTGCTTTGATATAGGAGCTACACAGGGGAGACCCTGGCAGAGAGAATGCTGTTTATGGGTTTACTAGAAGAGAACGTGGCTATTGGTTCTGTGACACCAAAAGACACCATGCCCCTGCTCCTGAGGCTCACATACGGATGCAGACAGGGAGCTTAACTGACGGCGTGGCTTACAACTGCAAGCACAGCAACTCGTCCTTGTCATGGAAGAGCCCTTGGCCATAGCGATGGGAGCACTGGAACTGTCAAGATCTGCAATGACACCTACTGACGGGTGTAATAAAAAGTGATCTCTATCTTCTACTGCACTTTAAAAAACTGGTGGCTCAAATTACCGGAGTCATGACCTTCAAATCATGACAGCAACTGTTACAGCTCAACAAATGCAAAGCGCTAGTCAGAAAGGCCAGTAGCCTTTCTGGTACATCAGTGTCCCTGAGATTCGAGAGTGTGGGGGCCTCTTCTGACATAAGTTCATTAGACTTTTGCCTTCAGAGCCCAGAGTCCGCAGACCACTGGAGGTCTGTGAAAACGCAGCCCACATGGAAGCACGGAAGTACCACCACAGGCATTCAGAAGTCACTCATGTCTGGCTCAGAGACCATAACTGACCCATTATGGTGAGATCACTTGTTATGAACTCACTCCTTCCATTTATCACTTCTGTTGTTTCACAGAGTCTCCTGCCCCACCTCATTGCGAGCAGCTTCTAGAAGCTTCATTTGGATTTGATGGGTAAGTTGACAGGAATTTATTTCTCACTGACAGGATTATCCCCAAACATTAAGGGGATAATGCAGTGACAACAACAGCTGCAAGTTTTCAGCTAACACTCTTCCAGACCAAATGTACATGCTGACACAGGCCCTTATGGCATACCTTAAGAAAGTGCTGTCCCTCAGACTCCTGTAGCACTGGATGCCTTTCAGGGTTCTTTTTTTCAAGCCACATGTATATTCTGATCTTGACCATGTTTAACCATAGATTAGGAAAAGACTTAAATTAAGATCAAGTCCCTCACATGTGCTGGCTGCTCTGCTCCAGACAGTGGCATGAGCACTCAATGTGATGCTCATCACACCTTCTTTCCACAGTGAGAGCAGATATCCCTGTGGAATCAGCTGAGGTACTGGAGGGTTGGGTTAGGAGCTGTTGTGGTAGTGGGTCCTTGGGTGGATGCCCACACATCCCACCTGGGGCACCATTAATGTTGTGGGCTAGTCACCCTAACTATACTTTAACCAAGAACTTTTATCTAAAGCATCAGACAAAAAAGGAGGCTTTAACAAAACCACCTACAAATCTGCAGGCAACAGAACAACTTGGCCAGTTTGTGGAAGGCAGGCACCAAGACATTTCAATTCATTCCACACACCACACAGATCAGAAGAAACCCCACACAAGACTTAGACACAGACACAGAATCATCAGGGACTGGAAGGGACCTCAAAAGATCGTCTTGTCCAATCCCTCTGCCAGAGCAGGACCACCTAGACCAAGTCAGGAACACATCCAGGTGGGTTTTAAACATCTCTCCATAGAGGGAGACTCCACAACCCCCCTGGGCAGCCTGTTCCAGACATACGGAGTTTCATCACAGTGCTCCTACACTGAACTGATAAAATTTTCAAAACACCTATTTATAGACAGTTCCTGCTGCTCTTTGAAATCACAGCGCAGTCATCTGACTTCAGTCTCAACCCTCACAAATCCTCCAAGTTCAGAATTCTCAGAGTCTCTCTGGGTCCAGGCAAATTTTTCCACTCGCCACAAAAGTTCTTCAACTGCAGCAGCAACAACATTTACAGAAGTGATATTTTCTCTCTCAGTGGCAGCAATGTAGCTCTGAATGGACACGAAGATGGAGAGAAGTGAAGAAGCAGCAAAGAAGGTGGTGGAATTCACTGTGGAGGTGGGGGAGTTGGGGGGGCAGATCCCTTTCAACTTTTTAAACCCCAACTTTAAACCTTTCTGCAGAAAACACACAAACTCAACTTTTAAAGCTTAACAGGAGTTGGAAGAATCTGTCTGTATTCTGCAGGCAACTCTTCCTCATAGATGCAGGATGAAGGGAATATAGGCTGTCCTCAAAGAAGATCTTTACAACTCCTGACAAGAGCTGGGAAGCAAAACTGTCATACGTAAAATATCGCGAGCCCTGTCTGGCATTTCTGGTGAGTCTCAGAGGCAAACAGGAAATAATACTGCTACCCAAAACATAATTTTTAAATCGAAGTTGCCAGTTACTGCAGCATTTATCTGGGACCCACCTGTAGTCCTCTAAGGACTGTTTGCAGCAGCTCCTTGACATTATCAGCTTGTGTTATTTGCTGCTTTCTGAAATGTCAGCTGCCTAACCTTTGCAGGCTGTTCTCACACACAGGCTGCTTTTCCAAAACTCATTAAGTTCAGCAAAGACCTACAGCCCTGGGTAAATCTTGTAGTCAGGCCAAGCTGCAAAGACAACAGGAAGAAGTCTGAACCTCCCCAGACTTTGTGCACTTCCAATTCCTTGCTGCAAAGGTCTGGCCTCATCGCTGGTCTGTGAGAAATGTAACTTCATTTTGTTTTCTAGTGACAGACGGCGCTACTTGCCACTAGCCTAGCCAAGGCTATCAATCCTCCCAGGCTCCCAGTATCTGCTCCTCAGCAACACTTAGCTCAAGGCTCACGATTTAGGTTCCGGCTTTCCTCTAAGCTGTGCCCACTGTTTGGAGTAATCCCTGGTACAGACAGTCTGACACATGTCACTGGGCACCACTAGGGTGGTGCAGAGCTACTGCTGCGTTATCAGACAGGTTGATATTAGCAGCAGATACTAAAAACTGTATTTCACTTACTACAGTTTTAACTTCATGCTCCAGATACTACAGTGTCAACCTTCTCAAGGCAAATGACCACCGTAAATGAGGATTCCTCCAGTCCAGTATCCTGGGATTTTGGGAGGGCGCGTAAGTAGGTGAACCAGGGTTTGCTCTCGTAGGTCTGGAAAGGATTAAAAATAAACAAAACCCCAACAAAATAACCACCAGCCAGGGAGTTCAGTTACAAAACACTCCTGTGCTTTGGGATTGGGGATTATTCCATCAGTAGGTTGCCACACATGGGATGAGTAAAAGGCTTGCAGTAAATAGCCCGGGGCAAAATGCCAAACAAGTGCTCTTCCCTTCAGCACTGGGAAACGTTAACTTGCAGAGACACAGTACGAATTCCTAGGGTTCGGGTAATATCCTGCAACCAACGAAGCGCAGTTCTGAAGTTACCCCACTTGTGCATCAACTGACAGAAAGGGTCACAGGTACGACCCGAAAAATGCTGGCTCTGGTGTGTTCCTTTCTGCTTCCTTATCTTTCTTACCAAAAGAGTTTTGGGGATAAGAATTCAGTTCTATACTGGAATTATTCTCGTGTTCTTCATCTGAGGAGCCAAACCTTTAACAAAGTTGGCTTTCAGTGGATGTGGGTCTTGCATTGTGCTTCCAGGTAGACTTTACAGACAAGGCAGCAACATTATTTTGAGAAGGTTAGAGGCCAGCTGGGTAGCAGGTTGATGGATAGCAGACACCTAATGAGGCAATTAAACATCCAAGGCAATTAAGCACCTCAGAGGAGCTAAATCTAAGTTTAGCTTAACAAAGCTGATTTTGCGTGATGAAAGGTCACATTATCAGCCATTCCAGGAGAGCAAAGAGGACAATAAGCTCTAGTATTAGAGGAGAGACAAAGAATCACAGACTGCTAAGGGTTAGAAGGGAAGGAACCTATGGAGATGATCTAGTCCAAAACCAGGATCACCTAGAGCAGATCCCACAGGAGCACATCCAGGTGGGTTTGGAATGTCTCCAGAGCAGGAGACTCCACAACCTCTCTGGACAGCCTGTGCCAGGGCTCTGCTACCCTCACAGTAAAAAGAGGTTTCCCACATGCACAGTGGTTGGTATTTGGAGCAAGGTATGGATATAGATAGCTCCAGAGGAGGACACCTCTCCACAGCCTCAGCTCAGACCTGCTCACTCTTTGGCTGACTGCAGTGATTAGAGAGGGATTGCCTGAGCATTGTCACTAGCAGAGCTAAGATGTGGCAAGTGGGGATGCTGTCATCAATCAAGCAGACAGATTTATTTTGCTGAAGTCGTCTTTCTTTAGACACCACACAGCTGTTTCTAGCTTTTTAAAACTTCACAGCTTATGCCTACCAATTCTGTAGCATTTACCCTACAGTAAAACCTAGGTTAGAAAGATCCAGGTAACCTCAACATGCAGAGATTCACAGGAGGAAAGGACTTCACAGCATTGCAGAAAGCTCAAAGCCCCGTGGCAAAGCCAGTGTGCTGACCGTACCCGGCATCCTTGGAGCTGGACTGGGCCGGGGGCATGTTGGGAGACTGAGAGGTCTGGTCTGTTCCTGGACATGGGGGAGCTGAGAGCCAGATTCACCACCATCGCCTTTGCCAATGGGCTTACAGCCACATGTGGCATCAACTCCCCATCCAGGGCTGAGACTTCTGCTAAAAACAAGCAAATGCTGCAAAGATTGCAGCCTGATCGCAGAGCCGCAGCCAGTAAGGAAGTTACTCATTTAATTCTTTAGGGTTTTTTTAATCTGTAGAATGGATGAATTTTTATTTCAGGGTTCACCATAGTACAGCCCCAGGTTCTGCCAAGGCAGAGAAAACAAACCTGTGTCTGATTTCCTGAATCTGATCAGCACAAATGGCTGAGTAAGAATTATTCTGGCAGCTAAAAGGGGTCAGGCACACCCACAGTTAGTTTTATAGAGGAAGGGGGAATTCAACAAATGCAGTTTATGAGAAACATCTGCAGGAACCTGATAATAAATCATATTTTTAGAAGTCAATACAAGTCAGGTTTTGTTGGTTCTCTTCTTTCTCACCTCCTCAAGACTTAGAGATCTTTATTACCAAATGCCTTCATAAATTTTAATAACATTCATAACTACCAATGCAGATTTATAGGCTGTATTTCATTAAATATTTTAGCACAGCAAAAAATAACCCCCCACACATATCCATCACTTCATTGTAATTTATGTTGACAGCTATAAGATCTCATTGAGGCTCAAACTTGGCAACAATAGCTGAGGTAAACACCAGCCACCTCATGAACTACAGGAACAAGAGTTCCTATGTGCTAATAAAAACTTCCCTGGCATCATTAGAGGCAACCAAGGCATGGATCACACCCCAGAATACTTCTATTTTTGCATAAACCGTTTTAAGCTGTCATTTCCAGGAATGCAGATGCACCTTAAACATTAATATTTCTTAAGAAAAATTTCTTTGGAGAAAGGGAAGACCCTCTTAGAGCAAAGCATGACACCTGCTCAACACAAACCCAGTTCCACAGCAGAATCCATTGGGAAAAGCATCACGTCTTTAAGACACCCCTGAAGCAGCAATGTTTGAAATTGTTCTAACCAGCACCCTCTCTCTTCTTATTGCAGTTCTACAACACCCTGTCATGCAGAAGATGGCATTTAGCCCTTTCCTTAACTTCTCCAGGCAGAACGAGACCCTTTCCCTCAGCTTCTCCTATTCCCAGTGGCCACCTTAGCCACACTGCTGGGCAGTGTCCAGTCTGCTGATCTCACCCTTGTGCTGGCATGAAGAGGTTGGTATAAACCTGCACTTAGTATTCTGTGAGCTGTACTGGACTACGCAAGACAATTTAAACTGGACAAACTTAGCAAGAACCCAAAATGTCTGAAGTCATGGTAGCCAGAGGGCTCATTAGATCTGCCTAATCACCATGTTCATTTACCCCAGGTACCATCCTCTTACTTAGACAGAGCTTAGGGAGTGTGATGAAAATCAGTCCACACTTCCAGTCTGAGGAAAGACCTTTAAGATTGAATCCAAACCATCAACACAACCATCCCAAGGCCACCGCTAAGCCCTGTCCCTAAGCTCCAGATCTACACGACTTTGCAACTTGTGCAGGGATGGCAATTCAACCCCCTCCCTGGGAAGCCTGTTCCAAAGCCTGATGACCCTTTCCATGAAGATGTTTTCTCTTGTGCCCAGCCTAAAACTCATGCACTGCTACCTGAGGCATGTCTACAGCTGTCAGTGTAAGAGATCAGAAACCTCACTGGGAAAAGTGGTTTTAAATACTATGCATTGAATTCAGGGTCTGCCTAGCAGAGCTTTTTGTTATACTATGGGTAGATGTCTGAAACACCTGTTTCTATGGCCACCTCCATTATGTTTTTGTTCTTGAACAAGATCTACTCAAGAGGCCTTTCACCAATAGGTGGCAAGTACTGTGTTCAGAAATTGCCCTTGATTTCATTGCCAGCGAGTCCAGCTAAAGAACACACACAGTGATACCATCTTTGAACGGCAAAGTCATTTGGAGCTGCTAAAATGGCAACACTGGGCTGAGCATACAGGGCTGAGACAGATTTCCATCACCTGTGTAATTAGCCATACTCTGGAGTTTGTGCAACACTGCTATTTAAGCAGCAGTTTCCATGACTACCATTACTCTGCTCATTATCTCTGAAGGATTAGCCCAGGCTCTGTCTTTAACAGGTGCTGAAAAGGGAAAGTCACGATGACACATTGCTTGGGACATGATGGGTCTTAGAAAGACAATGAATCATGTTTCAGAAACGCTGCTTTCAAGACCTTCTGTATGTCACTCGAGGATGTTTGCGCTTGTGGCTCATGAGCTGTCATTTGCAAACCTGCAAAAAAGCTTTCCAGGTAACAAATTGGGAGCAGTGTCCAGAGCTACCACAGAGAAATGGTTCAGTACATTGTGTGGTGGAGCCCTGCTGCTCCACCACGGTCAGCAAACTTCAGGTTTAGTGTGTAGGACTCTCCTTACAAAGACCTTTAATTTTAGTAAGTTTGGGGAAGCAATTGGAGGGGACAAAGGAGAATTAGAAGACTATAAAATGATGAATTCCTACCAATTTTGCTTTCAAATCTGTATCTGTGACAAGAGGGAGCTGGTTCCCACACCTATTGAAGAAGAAGCCTATTGAAAAAGAAGGTTCCCTCTCCCCAAGGAAGCCCTTGGAATTCACAGTGCGATTTAATTCCAAAGACAGACTGAAAAGCAAATGTCTTGGAAACTTAGGCAGAGGACAGTTTTGTTCCAATGTTACTAAAATGACTACTTGAGCGCTTTCTACACTTCAGGTTTTGATACAGGAGTTTAGAAATCTGAGCACCCAGGGAAATCAGAAGCATTTACGTGAGAAGCCTCCTAGTGCAGTTTTCCTTGGCTTTGTGGCCAAAGCATCACAGAGACCTTGGAAGCAGAGGTGAACGCTGAGATGAACCCGAGGTCTAGGTGAAACCCTGGACATGTCTTCAGTTCTCTGTGCAGATGAATTCAAAAGGCTCAGGAGAAGCTCCTCTGTTTTGCACCAGAGAAAGCATCATGGCAAATGGATTGGAAGTACCAAGTGCCAAATAAGTTGAGGACACGACCAAGAAAGAATAGCAGCTCTCCAGATGCCACTCACCATATACTCGAACTAAGGCTTACTATTACTTCCACTCCCAGCTGTATACAACTGCTGCTAGAATGCCTGCAGCCTTTTAAATACCTCCTGCACTCTGAAAAACTGATGGGCCCTGCAAAGCAAGAACAGAAATTTGGGGTTCCTTCTCTTCTGTTATGTGAGCAGAAATTCGCAGGGGTCTATCTGCCATTAAACTAGATACGGGCATTCTATAGCTGATTGAAAAACCCCAGACAGCAAAACATATCAACCAAAAACCCCACCATGCCCCCAACAAATCCCAGACATTAATTTTTGCAGATGTTCTGAGTGGTTGTGTATTTCTGAGCATTTACAAACCCTGCAGATAACTCACAGTGGTTCAAAATGTTCAGTTATACATAATTGAGCATTAAATATGGCTTTGTAGCAGGTACTTCAGTGGCACAGTACTGTAACAGCATTTAAATCTTGTCAGAGCACAGCCCTGATGTGCTCGAGAATTAACACTCCCGGCTCCTCAGGGAAAAATGTTTCTGCTCCTCTCTGTATGTCAAAGCAGAACTGATTTTTTTTATGGCAAGTCTCTTTTTATACAAAGGAGCTCCCCCAAAGACCTCCTCTCAAAACTCCAGTAGCCTAGATGAGTAGCTTAATTAAAAGTTCAGCCAGCTATTGAATTTCCCTGTGCTCAGATATACAATTGATGCTTATGATAATTGGCTCTGGAGGCCAAGAGATGCCCTTCTCTGCTGCAAACCCCAGATTAAGCACATGCAGCCACAGGCAGCAGAGCAGCAGCCCAGCAGAAGCTATAATCCATGGAAAAGTGACTGCAACCACACACTCATATTAAACGTCACTCTTGCACTTCTTGGCAGAGACAGGTGTCTTCACACTTAATTCCCAATGGCAGTTCCTGTTATTATTCTTTTTTTTTTAAATAAAAGTATTTTAATGAGCCAAGATGATAAGATAAACACTGTGGGCAATAAAACAGGACAATCTCTCAGTTTAAGACAAGTGACGGATGGCAGATCAGCCCAGAGGCAGATGAACCTGGTACCCTGGATTCCTATTTTGTCACTGTTAAATAGATTTGGGGAGGTATAGTGCTCCTCTGGTGGCAGGATGAGTCCCTTAACAGGATCAACTTCAGCACGCTAATTGGCAGGGAGGACAAATTAGCTGCTGGTGCAAGCCTGGAGGTCCTGGGCAACAGACAGGATGAAGTAAATACTGTGTAATTGCCCAGAGAGACCTGGGCTGAAATCCTTGATCACAGTTTTAACTACAGAGCAAGAGTTCTGCTTGGTCTTGTTATTGGGTCACCAGTTCTGCCTACAAGCACGGGAGATGGCTCTTTGTTTGACTTCCGTGCTGCAATGCTGAGGTCGTGCCAACGCCTAAATGAAGCTTGGCCCTCGGGAAGGAAAGGTGGAGAAATCAGAAAACACAGAGACACTGATAATTCTGTAACACGTCTGTCCAGCAGAAATTGTGGGAAGGAGACCACAGGACAGGCACGGATGAAGTCTTCAGTTGCCCACTTAGAATCATAGAATTATTAATGTTGGCAGATATCTTCAAGATCATCAAGTCCAACCCCACCCTGCCCACTAAACCGTGTTTTCTAGCACCACATCTACAAGTGTTTTGAACGCCTCCAGTGATGGTGACTCCAGCTCCCTGGGTGACCTGTTCCAACACCTGACCACTTTTTCGCGGTCTTGTTTCTAGGAAGCAGGAAACAGAAACAGACTGTGTAACATAGAAACAGAAGTGTCCGTTTGGTGGCCGAGCAGATGGGTGATTTCAGTCAAGGACAACATCACACATGCAGTTAACCCCGTAGCACTTGGCCCAACACACCATACCTGCACACCCAGCAGATGGATGCGTTTTAGGGTTTTTCTATAGAATCTTGGAAAGAGAAACTCCTTCACAAAAGCAAAGTTTCTATTTGCCTTTCCAAGTCCTTTCCTCTCCATGAAGCTGCACTCGAGAAGGACAATCCTGCACAATCTGAGGAAACTTAGACCGCCTGAGTGGAACACCAGCTTTTGTGCTGGCAAAAGAGTGTGGTTCAGCTCACACTGGATAATCAAGTCCTGTGGCCTATGTGCACACCAGAAAGTAGCCAGCCAGTCCCCCACCTTCCTTTCTTCCCTCTCAACAACACGTTTTTGTCCAAAAGATGTAAGGCCCATGGGGCTTTTATTCTCCTACAACGAAGCGGGGTGCTCTCATTTGAAGCAGCTTACCCTCTTAGATGGCTAATGCCATTTATCACCACCTTTTGAGTCTACAGCGCCTTAGTGCCAGACACGATACCTCATGAGACACCTCTCACGCTTCTGCTCTCTCTCTTCACTGACAGACTGTGCACATGGTGAAATGCTGGCCCAGGCCCCTCAGCTATCCACACTAGCCACAGCAAAGCTGCACAGTGCCGTAAGAGGACAAGTAAGGTCCTGCATCTGGGTCAAGGCAATCCTAAGCACAACTACAGTCTGGGCAGTAGCCCTGAGGAGAGGGACTTGGGGGTGCTTGTGGATGAGAAGCTCAACATGAGCCAGCAGTGTGCACTTGCGGCCCAGAGGGCAAACCGGATCCTGGGCTGCATCAGGAGAAGTGTGGCCAGCAGGTCAAGGGAGGAGATTCTCCTCCTCTACTCAGCTCTGGTGAGACCCTACCTGGAGTACTGCGTCCAGTTCTGGAGCCCTTATGACAAGAGGGATGTGGACATGCTGAGGGGCCAGAGTCGGCCATCGAGAATGGGCAGGGCCTGCCTCGGGGCGGAGCCTGCCAGTGGATGGGAGAGCCCTGGCGTCGGGGTGGGCGGGGTCAGCTACAGAGACTGTGTGATACATGTTTGGTGGGCGGGGCCTGCCGCAGAAGACGGGCGTGGTCAGTTGTGTATGGGGCGGGGCCTGCCCCCGGGCGGGCGTGACTTTTGCTGGGCTGGTTCCTACAGGCAGTGGGCGGGGCCGCGTTGCAGCGAGGGGGCGTGGCTTAACATTTGGTGGACGGGGTGCTATGGGAATGGGGCGTGGTCACGGCACAGGGGGCGGGGCCAGACCTGGCAGAGGTCGGGGGGGCTCTCCGCGGTGATAATGGGAGTCTGGAGGGTGTCTGGGCTGGGAATGGAGATCTCTGAGCTAATAATGAGCGTCTTGGGGGGTCTTTGGTCTGGTAATGGGGGTCCTGGGGAAGCCTTTGAGATTATAATAGGAGTGCTGGGAAGTTCCCAAGCTGGTACTGAGGGAAGTGGAGTTTTTTAAGCTGGGAATGGGCTGAGACAGTTGGGGGGTCCCAGACCTGCCAGTGGGGGGACCTCAGGGGTCTCTGAGCTGGGAATGGAGGTCTCTGAGCTAATAATGAGGGTCTTTGGTCTGGCAATGGAGTTCCTGGGGAAGTCTCAGTGGTGAGAATGGGGGTCCTAGAGGGTCCCAGAGCTGGTGATGGGTATCCTGGGTTGGGTTTATAGCTGTGAAAAGGGGTCCTGGGGGGTCTTAGAGCTGGTACTGGGCATCCTGGGAGTTCCCTTCCCCAGTGATTGGGGGTTGTGGGTGTGGTCTGCTCCCCATGACCCCTTGATCCCCACTCCAGACTCTAATGAAGGTGGCGGCGCAGAACCTGGTACAGAACTCCAGTATCGACACTGGGCAGTGAGTGAACTCACCAGTAACACCAGTGACCCCCCTCACTAATCCCCAGTATCCCCCAGCCCCAACCCAGTGCTCCAAGTAGCCCACATCCCAGTGCCTCCCAACCCCATCCTGCTCCTCCCAGCCCCATCCCAATGGCTCTACCAGTGCCCCCCAGCTCCATCCCAGTGGCATCCCAGTACTCCCCCACAGGAAAAGTGCCGACGGAGCCCTCCAGCGCTTTGACAAGAGTCTCGAGGAGTTCTATGGCCTCTGCGACCAGCTGGAGCTCTGCCTGGTGAGACACCCCCTAAACCTCCCTGGAGATCCCCCCAAAAAGTGCATAGATGCCCCCCTAAATTCCCCCTGGGACCCCCTAGGGAGCCCAAAAACTCCCAAGGGGCCCCAAAACTCTCCGCCCAAAATTCTCCCCCAGTCAC
>JAOXOE010000256.1:28246380-28268942 GCA_028565055.1 Phoeniculus purpureus
CTGCTGTGGCAGGGGGATTGGACTAGATGATCTTTCAAGGTCCCTTCCAATCCCTAATGATTCTATGATTCTTCTTGCTAGAAATGAAGATGTAGAAGAGTTCATTCTCTTCAAGACCTCTGCCAAATGAAGCAAATCTGCAAGATTAGGAGACAGACCTCATCCAAACCAGTTAGGTCAGGAGATGAGGCACCGGGAGAAAAAAGACTGATCTGAGCACTTGGTTTCCTCAAACAAACCCCTGCCAAGTTTCTCTTCTCTCGTAAACTGTTTAGAAGATTTCCTCTTTGCACCTTGTGGCCAGTCATATAGAAGTTGACGCAAACCCAGAACTCCTGTGCTCCAGGTGGGGGTTTCAGCAAGGTGACCGCCTTCTCCTTCACTAAAATAAGAGGAAGTCTTTACTGTAAGAAATTTATGAAAATTGTGAGATTAATTCTGCCATTTCCATCTTTCTTTTTCTCCTCCAAATAAAAATACTTAGGACTTCACATTCCTGTTCCTATTTAAAAGCCCTTTACTACTCTTAAACTTCATACTGCTTCTCTTTAAATCAAAGGGAATCTAACCGGAAAGATTCAGCAAATACCCCCGTTAATCCCAGTCTCTCAAGCAGCACGAGAAGCCGGTTTTAGTGGGAATAGCACCGGTGACATCTAGTGGACAAAAGAAACTCAGCAACGCTCAAACCAGCTGAATAATTCAGCAAGCAAAATCCTTTTTCTAAGTATTATTTTATTATTATTTTATAAATCAGAAAAATCAGAATAATTCTGAACTAATTAACCTTTAGTCTCTTGAGCTCAATTGCTAAATTGGAAGGAGACCAATTTCACAAGGAACCAGGGCAATCTCACTGCTGGGAGAACTACTGTCTTCCAGCCTTGGAGAGGGAGTTCTCCAATCAAACTGTCAGACTGAAAAGGAATAGCCAGATGCTGCAAGGAAAACTGCCTCGATTAGCTTGGGCAAGAAGATGGAAAGTGAGTAAATGGTCGATATTGCTTCTTGGGATTCAAGTTCCAGCTTCTTTTGCATCTACCAAGACAGCCAGGCTCTTAACCTCAATTACTAGTCTTGCATTTCCAGAGCACAAGCACAAGACTGAAGTTTCAAGGAAGCTACAGACCTTTATGCAGCTACAAAACACATTCAGAGGCGCTTTCCGGAGCCACGAGGCTACATTTGCAGCACATTTTTGCCACTTCCAAGAATCCTGTTTTACTTTAGGAAAAAAAAATCACCTTTAAATCATCTAAATGGATTTTAAAAGTATTTTGAAACCACAATTTCCACACTAATCCACCCCCAAGAGCATTTATGCAACATGTGTTTAGGGACTGGTACCTTACACTTCAGTGAACTATGTGGAACAGAGGAATGTGAGTTATTCATAGAATCTTTAGGGATCGGAAGGGACCTCAAAAGATCCCTTGCCACAGCAGGATCACCTAGTCCAAGTCACACAGGAACACATCCAGGCGGGTCTTAAATGTCTCCAGTGAAGGAGTTGCTGAAGTTACTGCTGAAGTAACTTTACTGTTACAGTGCAATGTTTACAGTGCAATGGCTCCTATACCAACTATCTGTAGCAGTTCTGAGTAAGAAGAGTAGAATCTGGTTCTGTGACCAGTAGGTAACTCAAAGCATGCTGGAGTCTGGCCAAGATTTGAGTGCTGTGCTTCAACCCTTAAAATGAGGTAAAAAAATTGGGTTTTAGCACCTTATCTGAACTATGTTCTCTCAAGGCAGAAGATTCCTTTTAGGAATCATTGTCTTGTGTTAGAAGACTCAGAGCTTTTGGCATCTATCAATTTCAAGCTTGCATGTGATGAACTTCAAAACAGTCCATTAAGAGCAAAATCACTTGTAACACAAGTCACCAAGGTGATACAGGAAGCTCAAGTCAGTATCAAGTAACCCCTTAAGGACACCTCTCGCTTAACAAAGAGGCTTATATTTCTCAGTGAAGGGAAGTCTTTGGGATCCCAGAGATAAACCAAGGATATGATTGTTGACAACCAGTTGAACAGGAGCCAGCAGGGTGCTCAGATGGCGCGAAAGGCCAATGGCATCCTGGCTTGTATCAAGAATAGTGTGGCCAGCAGGACTAGGGATGTAATTCTCCCTCTGTAGTGGGCACTGGTGAGGTGTCACCTGAAGTAGGTGGGGGCAGTTCTGGGCCCCTCACTTCAAGAAAGAGATGGAGGTGCTGGAGCAGGTCCAGAGGAGAGCAGTGAGGCTGGCAAAGGGACTGCAAGGAAAGTCTGAGGGAGCTGGAGGTGTTTACCTGGAGGTGTTTACCTGGAGGACACTCAGGGGGGACCTTAGCACTCTCTATATCTACCTGAAAGGAAGTTGTAGACAGGTGGAGGTCAGGCTCTTCTCCCAGGCAACTAGTGATGGGATGAGAGGACAGGGCCTGAAGCTGGCAGGGGAGGTTTAGGATGGATGTTAGGAAGCAGAACCTCACAGAAAGGGTGATCAGACACTGGAATGGACTGCCCAGGGCAGTGGTGGGGTCCCCATCCCTGGAGGTGTTTAAGAAAAGACTGGATGTGGGACTTAGTGCTGTGGTTCTGTGTGGTGATGTTAGGTCATAGGCTGGGCTGGATGATCTTAGAGGTCTTTTCCAACCTCAACAATTGTGTGATTGTGTGATTCTGTGACACCTTATCAAAAACATACTTGCCAAAAGGTTTTGGCTTTGATAGCTTTACAAAAGGAAATATGAACTATTAGTGAAAAGTTCCAACTCACTCTACTTCTAAAAGCCTCTATAAGCCACATGCCATCGGAATGAAAGGGACTGGCTGGGACTTCCTATATGTCCCTTGTCGCCAGTGAATGTCCCACCATTTGTGTATCAGCACAACAGGAAGGTTACTGCCTGCTCATAGAGATTACAAAAAGGCACCTATTGATCAGTAAGGACTTTGTCAGCAGGACCTCCTCAGCTCTTGTAGGTGGTTTGCTTTAAAGGCAGGGAAATGCATTTTGGCTTGTTTAAAGAACTGACTCTCTGCATCACGCAGAGCTGCTGTGCAGTTCTTCCATCAACTGGTTGCCCTTGGAATTTGAAGATGGAGGCATTAAACAACACATGCTTTCAACCTTATTTACTTCTCATATCTCACACTCTTACCTTAAAGCATGCAAATACTGTGGTGGTGGCGAATCCTGGTTGTAACAAACCATTTCTCCAACTGGCTTTGCAATATACTACTGCACAATCTACATGTTAGGGAGATGATGTTTACAGCGTAGCTCTAGGTATTCCATTTCTGTAGCTCAGTTATGAGCCAAGGCTTTCTATACCATTAACTGAACCTGCAGGGACTCATTCAGACCTCGCTCCTCTTCCAATTCCCAAGAACTACTTGTTTCTGTATAGTCAGATGCCTAAATCTAGATGATGGAGTAATTCTTCTCCTTATGTTTCACATTTCTTTATTAAATCTTGTCTCCAAGGTAAAGATGGAGCAGTTCCAAGACAGAAAACCTTACTGTGAAGAAGATAATGAAGAACTTACCCTGACATTAGAGCCAATAAGTTGTAACATAATTCTTCCTTAGGGAATATTTTTATATTCACTGCCCCCTCCCAAATGGGGAGCAATCGTGGAATGCAGCTTTACAAGAGTAGTATAAAGCAGCAGTGGCTGCAATAGAGTCCTTTTATTTAGACAAAAGGAAATGATGACTTTTGGGTGGAGGAGAACAATATAATGGCAATTGTTGTATAAAACAGGAAATCAATGCCAAGGTTTAATAGCTTTGACCAATCATTACAACCTTAAAAACAACCCAAACCCCTAAACTTTGTAATTATTTCACTAATGTGGCAATTACTGGCCAAGATCGCTGTGGCCAGTTGTTACTGGAATTATTCCTTAACAAAGTTAAAGTTTAACCTGCAAAGAACCTGTGCTTTGAAAGAGAAGTATGTACAGGTGCAGCCATCCAGTTCCCAGGCTGAGTTAAAGCTCCTCTTTGTGTGTGAAGTTAAGGCATTAACTCGGCTGTAGCTGCTGTTTACCACTGAAATGTGGTGCCTTTGATCACTGCTCTCCAAGTGGTTTACAGAAAAGAATGGAATGGTTGTGTTCATCCTACAGACCAGAGCTTCACTGTGGGCTACAAAGAAGTTCAGGGACTTGCCCAAGATCAAATGCCAAGCTTGTGCTGGAACCAGGGTCCGATCTCTGATTTGTAGTGCCTGTAGCTACGGCTTTCCCCGCTGAACTCATTGCAGTGGCATCTACAGAGAAGTATTTTAGAAGATGTCACAGACAACACTTCATGCATGCCACCGGATAAAGAGACAGATTTTAATCAATACAAGTTCACGAAGCTTATGTCCAACCGACCTTCTAAAAAGTCTGTAGAGCTCTTATGAATCTGAGTTTACAAGTCCAAATGTGAACCGGCTACATCGATCCAGAGCAGTTACAGAGGCACAACTCAAAAATCTTTCTTGAAACAGTGCTGTTAATTATTGCTGAAAGTGGCATGGGAGAGGTCACTGAGCTGATAATACTTGGGTATAGTGGGTTTAACTCTTTGATATCAGACACCTCTGGGACCTAGCCTACCTAGACAAGCTATCAGACAAAGGCTCCATCTAGCACACCGATTTCTTAACCTAGTGAGAAAGATGTTCAATAAGGATTGAGACAGTTGACAAACAAGCACAGGAAAATAGTAATAAGGAAACCTGGATAGGGACCTAAAGAATGAGAGACATGTATTTATAAATATGGTCACAGTAAAGTAAGGGAAGAATGACACTAACCTCAGATGTTTGTATAAAGCCACAGTAAGGAAAACTGAGGACTGAAAACCTTAATACGTACAGGATTATGAGTCAATCAGCACAGTGTCTGAGAAGTGCTAATACCAGAACATAAATCCTAAAAGACAAAGTTTATTAAAAATGGGGAATGGATGAAAACGTCACTTTACTTGTCAAAGACTCACATGCTTGCTTAGTAGTCCACAATGTATAAAGAACTGAAGGTGTTGAAACAGATCTGTGACCTTATTTGAAAAGGGGAAACTCCTCAATCTGCCTTCCACAAACTGACAAAACTAGACTTCAGTGTCTGAATGTCTTGAGTGCAGGCTGAAAAATGTAAGTGAAAAGTAAGTTAGGAATTCTGAATCAAGGGCTTCAAGCTATTTTCAGTGTGAGAGAAATGACACTATAGAAGCCCACTGACTTGGGTAAACTGCAAATTCTTCATATCAAATATGGGGCAAAAATCTGCCGAAAAAGAAGTTTAAAAAATTGCAGTAGTAGACAGAGACAAACGAGGTGAAGGAACCTTTTTGGAGACTGCTTTGCCTTCCTCCAAAACTGTGAATGCCAGAGAGAGCCCTGAGAGTGATATAATGTCTAGCAAGTTATTCAGGAGGAAAGATTAAAGGAATTGTTTGTTTTACCCTAGCAAAGACAAAAATAAGATGGAACATAATAAACCTAAAGACTATTTGCAATAAGGACAGAAACAATCTGTTCCCCTGCCACTGCAAGTAAGTACTTTACTTTTCCCATGAATGAGTCCTGCTCATCATGGATGAGCCAAGCCAGGGCTGTAAAAAAGCCAGTTTACAACACAGTGGAAAAACTTCCTCTGAGCTGTGTTTGGCAATGGTCAACTATAAAATTCTTCTGCGGTGTGATCTACAAGTTCAGCTTTTTATTCCATAACACACAAGCATCAACAAGTCAAGCAACGTGTTTGTGAGTAGATTGGTTACTCCAAAAAGTCTGACAAAATGAGGCTGCTGTGAAACAGGGTTGAAATGACAGTCTAGCTTTCCTCAGAACAAACTTTTACCTTAAACCTCCTTCTGGAGCCCACCAACACATCTAATACTGGAATGTTTCATTGCACCAGCCACTGAACTGTTTTTAGGGGATCAGGTGAAGAGCAGTAGACTACAGAAGTGATTTTTTCCTTCCTAGTTCTTCCGCTGGCCTGCAAACATGGCAAACTTGCTGCACGCTGTTAAAAAGAGAAAGCGAGTAAACATCTTGATGGTGCCTTCTACCACATAAACAGAGCTGTTAGATGACAGCTGATTAATCTATGAAGTCAATCTATGAAATGAATAATGCTAAGAAATTCTGGACTGAGCCCCTGGGCATAGTGCCAGAAAGAGAGAGGCTTCAGAGAACATAGTACTGCTTAACAACTGCTTACATTAACAACCTGGATGCTGGGACATGGTATATCCTGAGCAATTTTCTGCAGATGATATAAAACCATGAGGAGTGGCTGATACACCAGAGACCGGGACAGGCTGGAAATTTTTGCTTAGCAGAATTTCATGAAGTAGAAATGCTGCTTCTTCAGGATCGTTCAGGCTCACCTAAGTGATCTTGTGAAAAGGAAGAGCAAATCCAGATCTGTGGATCTATACTCCAGGCTGTTAGAACAAAAAGCATTTGTTTTGGTTAAAAAAGAAAAAAGCTATTTCATCAAACTAGCTAGATCATTGAAGATGCTGTGTATCTAACAGTTAGATGACTAACTCATATTTGGTTTGCTCATTTTCACTTACAGGCAGGGAGAAACCTGTTACACGCACTGCAAGAAATCTGGCTTTAATTTAGAATACATAATCACTGCAATCTTAAGCACCCTCAATTTAATGTAAACTTAATGTTGATTTAATAAAAAAAATATACAAGTAACAGAGTCTCACTAGCACCTTGTATTGTATGTCATGCAGTGATCTCACTGCAACGAGGCAGCTAGTGAGAATGGGATGTTTTCCATTACCACCACACACTTGTATGCAGATTCTATTACCATTATATAAAGTAAAACTGCCTGTGCAGCTTAGTTTATACTCTGAGCTCTATACTGACACTCACGGGCCATACAGCCAGCCACACTGAAAGCTCTGTGCAGGCACATCCTTGTAAGATTGGACTTACAGCTTTGAATTCCACTGCACCTCTGCAGACTTTGCTGTATCTTGCTTGCTGCCACTGTGGAAATGAACACTCCTTTGTCTCCTTGCTTATGACAGGTTAGTACATCCATGGCACAATGGGGTAAGAAGGAATTTCACCAATCGGGGCATCAGAAAATACTACAAGGAAAATGCTGATTTGCCTAAAAAGACCTCAACGGACCAAAAAATGTACCAGCCCCCCCAAAACACAAAAACCTAAACCCTCCCACACTAAGACCCCCACAAGAGAAAGATGTTATTCCTTACCTTTATTCTTAATGCTGACTGAGATGCAGAATTTATTTATACCCACTGTTCTACCTCCTTTAAGATACCCAGCCAGCATTGTGAAAACATCAAAAGACTCATTATGGTCACATGAAAGAAAGAACAAGCTTACAACACATGCTTCTGCCCACATCAATGGCAAGAAATTACGGGAACATTCATGCTACTACTGTACTGGATAATTAATCTTAAACTAACAATTACATTCTAACGTTCCAAGAAAAGGCTGGCAATAGCCTGGAGTTCCTGGTTATTCACCAGAGGACTCCTTTGCACGTGTTAAGAAAGCATTAAAATATGTGTTTTTTCAAGAAAATTCAGGTCACTGTGCAATACAGTAACTACAAAACATTTATTTGTTTTAAATAAAAACATTTAAATCATAATGTTTTGTAAAACAGCAGGTCAAGTGTTTCTCTTAATCTCTGTAGAGTAAAGCACCTTCAGGTTCATGCTAAAACAATCAACATAATTTATTATTTGGTCAGGCTATTAACCTACATTGAAATAAATACACTTTCAACCAAGACAGATCACTTAATGCATTAACAGATTCTCATACCTTTGTAGAAAGTTTCTCTGGTGACAGATGAAATACAGGCTGTGAAACCATGATTGCAGTATGGTTTTTCTAATTTCAGTAAAGACTGGCCTATAATTTCCAACTATAAACACAATTATAAAGTACTACAGACTACAGCTTAAAAAAACCTGCATCACATAAAAGAAACGATTTTCAATGGCTTACCTAAACTGTTGTGGAATAAGAGGTGGGATACAAACTCCTAAATTAGTTACAACACACTGCGCCGGTCATATCTTAAGAGTGGGACCTATCCCCTGAACAGGAAATCTTAAGACAAGAGAGATAAGCTAGTGAGAAGTGAAAACAACAGAACTCACAAAGGGATATTTATGCTGATACTATTTGATTACAAAAAGTAGGGTGCAAAATTCAATATTTAAAATTATACAAACCTTACAAGTACAGAATAGAACTTAACAAAAGTTTACAAGTCCAAACAGTTCAGCACCTGAGATTTTCCTGTAGAAAGCCAAACACAGATACTTTCTTCAGAAACATGTAATACAATCAACTCCTTTTCTCTCAGTGTTACACAGGAACAATTGATGAAGGAAGAGCTGAAGACTATATAATGCTCCAAAATGCCAGTTAAGCCCTGAAGATAAGGCTGCTGTGAAGCTACACTTTAACTTTGATCCATACGCCTGACTTAGCTGACGTTATGAAAACATTCTGCATTAAAACTCAAGTAGACTTCACTGATTAAAGTGTTCTGAAGAAACCGAAGTTTAAAGGGAAGACAAAGAACAGTATGCAATTTGAATCCCGCTGACAAACAACTAAGAATACTGAAACAGAAACAGGTTTGAACAAAATGCAATAGCTTGATCTGCTACACACGAGTTTAGTTCTACAGACCACCAGTGGTTGTGTCCTTACTTTGGGAAATCCTTTTCTATTTTCACTTTGAGAGCTGGGAAGTTGCGTGTTCTGTGTCTCGCTGTGTGTGTGACTAAGGTTTTGTGATTTTGTTGTGCATGATTATCTGCCATCCTCAAGGTAGTCACTGTGCTGCATACGTGTCCTGGAACAGAAATTCCCTGGTTTAATCGCTTGCTTCTGAAGCTTTAAGCAATTGTGTATTGTTTTTAACAACCGAACTCCCAGACCCCAGAGCAAAGGAGGAGAAAACACTTAAAACAAAGGCCTCAACAAAACAGCATTCTGGTGGGTACATAATGGTTTTATTCTAACATTATCTAATTTTATTTATGAAGACAATTTAAATGTCAAATGGTATGCAAAATTAAGACTTCAAATACTGGAATATGAGGGATGTTCCTTTAATTCTAGACATGCTTCCACGAGAGAAAGTCTCCTGTACATTTGGTTTTATTTCTTCACTTAGTGAGAGTGTAAAAAATTAAAAACTATGAGCGTTATCAAGATCAAATGTTCCTCCCCTCACCAATTAAATACTTGGCATTTTTGGAAACCTTTCTATCGCTGAAGACCAGTAAAGCATATCTGTTTCTGTGCTCTTACTCCTAAATGTGAGTAACTAGGCACTTAGTAGGAAGTTCAGGAAGAAAGGCTGCAGAGATCATACTGAAAGGTTTAATATTACATTATTGAAGTTTTGAAGTCTGAGTGCAGTACAACGCACCACTGCCTCACTTAAAACCAAGCCTAATAACCCTTAAAATTCATTTTCTTTCCTCAATACAAGGTGCAGCAGAGTTTAAAAATCAAGAAGAGGGGCAAGCCCCTCCACCACAAACAGAAGAATCCCAAACCAAGAATATTTTTTTCAGTGCAAACACTGTAGTCTTCAAAAGGTTAAGAGTACAAATATTTACGTTCCAGTGTATCCTTACCTACAAGGAATGTTGCTTCACATTATAAAAGTATGTCAAATAGCTTCAACCCAATTGCAATACTCCAGTTTACCCTCTCAAATCGATACGAGGGCTGAAACCTAAGTGTTTATACAAGCAGTGTAACTTTCTGCAGAAACTAATGCACACAGGTTGAAAGTTCTCATGAAAACCAAGGGCAAAGCCAGCAAGTTCAGCTGCTGGTCCTTAATCAATTTCAGTATCGAATGCCAAAAAGTAACCAGCTACTTAATGAGTGAACAGAGCCTCCTGCACCACCTCATCCCTAATTCCACAGGCCCAGAGGCAATCTGCAAACAGTCCCGTCTTAGGTGAACTCCTCGTGAAAGAACACAACCCTGCTGTACGTCATTCCTTTTTCCAGTGTGCAAAAGCTGAATTTCTAGCAAAACCCCTCAAACCTAAAGAAAACTTCTGTGACACTGAAAAGGGAGGTGGGCAAGCTACTTTAGTCATTCAAAATGTGCTTATAAATTTCACCTAGATTATTCTCCTGCAGCTTTGTGCTTTACAGTTACTAGCTGGGTTGCCACGGAATGTTTCAAAAAGGCACCTACTAGACTTCCTTAATTAGCTGCCTATTGTAATAATTTTGGTACCATCTGTCACAGTACATCAGGAAACAGCAGCACAAGGCATTGGGTGGACAAGAATTTTATATTTGTTCCCCTTTTAAAAGAACCATTTTAAAAACAAAAGGCACTCAGGACAGAAATTCTCTCTCCAGTTCGTATATCGATGGCCGGCAAGTTTTGCTCTTCATTCTACACAAAGGCACAGTACAGTCTCTGTTTTGACCTTCCACATCAATATCAAGTAAAGAGGGCATGTGGCAGTTAGTTCTTTCCTCAGTATCAGGCAAGAAGTTAACATTTGGATCTGCACTGCCCCCTAAATATTCAGAGTCTTTAGAGTTTGGTTTAATTATACGTGGAATAATCTGCCATGCGTCTATTTTACTTCTTAGAGAAGAAGGTCGAGGCCTTGATATGATGTTAACAGCGCTTGGCTTTTCAGTTGAACCACAGCTGTGATTGCTTTGTTGAACAGACGGAGCGTTTGGAGTTCGAGTAACTGATAGAACTGGTAATGTGGAGACATCATTGGTTGAAGGAAATCCATTAGCTAGGCGAAAGAAAAGGGCAAACGAAAAAAAGACAGTTTAGACCATATGACTTCTTGATTTCTCTCCCATTTGCAAAACGGGGTTGCCATAAATACTAGTGGCTTTATTCCACCAGAATAATTAAGAGGCTTGTGCATTTATGGGGAATCTCCTAAGAGAGGACCAATGCTTTTGGATCTATACTCTCTGCTAGAAGCCACATCAATTTATTTTTCCTTGCTACAGAAAGACATAGAGCATTAACCACCCACTAACAGGCTGAGTATTAGTATGGGAATGTAGCTCCACAAATCTGTCCAGTTATGAGTCATTACATATGCACAGAGTACCACAAAGTACATGAAAGCCAGCACAGAAGACCAGTATTGAAGTTTACAACTGCTTTTCAAAAACTTATTAATCTTGAACTTAGCCAGATTCAACGACTTTTTTTTCTCCTTAAATCTTCGCAACCTGTTACTGAATGTTGAGTTTCTCACTACATTTTCTGTTTCTATACTCAATCCCCTACATTTCAAGTTCTTAGCTACCCACCTGTGGTCTGAAAATTGCTCCCATCTGATAAAGTTCGTCTGTGACCCAACACAGTAAACTTTGTCGAGGAATCATTTGGCAAGTTTTGAGAGCCTTGTTTCAGATTAAAAGGGTGACTTTTTAACCGTGTAGAAACTGTGTTAGGAGCCACTTGTAACCTCTGTTCCCTCTTAGTTCCAGAAGTTTCAGATGAGAAGTCATCAGTGGAACTGCACGGACCACAGTCACCAAGCACACCGCTTACAAATGCATCTTCACTGTCAGGTTGAAGGAGGCATTTTGTGGAAATGGAGGACATAGAGAGAAGATTCACAGTATTTGCAGCTGGATTTAGAGATGGAATACTCGTTTCCTCTTTCTTGGACTGCAGTCGTGCAGGGCTGGAGCTCCTGCGAAATTTTGAAGCACGCTGAAATATTCCGTCACGCTTCTTCTTCTCATCTTTAGGCAAGAGTTCATCTGGACCCTGCGATTTGTTAAGCTCTCTGATATCTAAGCCCAGGGCAACAGATGCAAGGAGGACAGCACACCCATACAGCACTGAATCAGTCTTCTTTTTCTGCAGTGTCCTGCTCAAACTGTTTGTAGGTGTCATTTGAGGAGTACTATTTGTAGAACTGGCAGAGGTTCCTTCTTCAAAGCTTTCATGTTCTACTGTGTTCTCTCCCTGATCATCTTTCCAAAGAGGTAGATTAATATAGGTCTGATTCGGCAACTTAATGGGCTTTGGTCTCTTACTGTCCAAACCTTCAGGGAGAAGTTTCTTATCTGTAGAGACACCTATAAAACATTACAGTAAACTTTTAAGATTGCGAGTCAGCTATTCTTCTATCACATGTCTGCAAGTGTAGACCATTATTGCCTCCACTTGCACAACTATCGATCTTGAGGTACGTTGTACTCACGTTGAACTCAGGAACTCACACTGCTAAAATCAGAAACACAACCCAAGCCTAAACCTCTTCGTTTTCCATAGGACTTGAAATAATAGAATTACTATTTTGCTGCAATTGCATCTTTTTAGCGACTGAAAAGCAAACTCTAATAGAAGAGTGCTGATCAATCTTCCCGAGTACATAAGTTAGCTGGAAATAAGTTTTGTGTTCCACATCTGAAAGAATAACCGTTATTTTAGGAGAGGCACAACATACGCCTCAACCTTTACGCACTCAACAGTTAAACAGCAGATGCTGTCTTTGCAATTTCAGAGGTATTTGAGGATCTGCATCACTTTGGTAGTGCTTTTCAAATAACCCAGAAAATACTGCTGTGTTTGGACTTCAGTGGTAATTTATTGTATACAAAATGCCAGACAAGATGTGGAATATATTCTTTACAACACTTCCAAATAAGCAGTGTTCCAAAATCAAGCAGGATACTATTTTCAAGCTGAAAGATTGTAGATTTAGATTGGATCTTATTAAGAAATTCCTTGGTGTGAGTGTGCTGAGGCACTGGAACAGGTTGCCCAGGGAGGTTGTGGCTGTTCTATCCCTGGAAGCGTTCAAGGCCAGGTTGGATGGGGCTCTGGGCAACCTGGTCTAGTCAGAGTTGTCCCTGTCCCATGGCAAGGGGGTTGGAACTAGATCTCTGAGGTTCCTTCCAATCTAATTCCACGATTAGAATTTTTTTTCAATCAACTCATTAGATCAAAAATAAATTTGACGTCTCACACCTAAAGATAGATAAAATGGAAGGTATAAGCTCACTTACATGTGTTATTCTACTTTTAACTACTGAATGCTAGAGAATTAACACATAAATGTTTCACATGCAAATACAAATCTACATATGTATTCCATAAATCTATGGAATTCCTGTTTGTGAAGCCTTATTTTATACCCCTACCAGTGTATATGAAGAAGAAAATGCCTTTTTCCTAGGGCACACCAAGTTACACCAGTTTTTTTCCCTGACACTAGCAACTTAATTTCCTTAGATAAAAGAATTTGTAGCATAAACAGTTTCAGAATTATGCTGAATATTGCATATTCACAGCACAATATAGTAATAGACATAAAGAACAATATAAAGCTATTATGATCTTTATTCTGAGAGCATCAAGTATATTTTACCTTGCGATTTACCTGTAAATCCTATAGTGTTGCCTAAGCAACTTGCAGACTTCAGAGTCTATATTATTTTTTCCTTGAAAATTTAGGGAACAATCTTATTTAAAAGCAGGAAACAAGTATCCAGGAACCCACCACAGCTTATAAGTTGTGAAACAATTCTGCATTAAAATCTACACAGATGCAACTAACAATAAAAATCATTAATGATCACTTGAGCATCAAAACAATTACTGATTTAGATTTAAAAAATGGTAGAAAGAAGTCTGTGTGGTACTGCTCACACATCATGTGTATTTCTTAGCTGCTAATGATGAAGATGTGAAGATGTCAACTCGTGGGTTTTTAAAGATAGGTTTACTGCACAGGAAAGTGATTTGTATATTTTACCTTCTAACAATCTGCATCATACTTGAGGAATTGAAGCAATACAGTTTATTACATCGGAAGATGTCTTCATGCAACTAGCTCTTACCTTGTTCAACAAATAGTGATGCTAAGGGAACACCTTTTTGATTCTTCATTAAAACAGTTGACCAAGGGTTGCTGCCATCTGAAAGGGGTCTGATTCTGGAATAACAATTCTGGTATTACAAAGGACACCACGCTTATGTAGGCTTTGAGAAAAAATTACAATTAAAAATGTACACAATAGCACTGGATCGTATGGTTATAAATTGACATGTGCCTTCTGTCAGGTATTTATAAAAACTAAAATCTCAGGCCTAAAGAGAAAAGTGAGCCTTGACTACCCATTAATGGACAAAAACTGGTGAACACCAGAAAAACCTTTCACTGTGTCAAACAATTCATGTGCATTGGAAATTAATTAAACACAGGGCCTTTAAAACAGCAAATAATCATAAAGCCAGTTTCAGTAGATGGTCTGGAACCAACTGCTGCTGCAGCTAAATGAGCAATGCCTCTACCAAGATTAAAAATGTGCTATAAATGGTTATATACAAGAATCAAGGAAAAGGATCTCATGCTTCAGAAAAACTGCTACTACCCAGTTTTGAGCAATCTGGAAAAAAAAAAAATCTGTAAGTGAAGGCATTAGCTGATTTTCAGAACCAATTCACCATGTGTTTGTCAGCGTGAATGATGTTGCTGGTGTGAATTAATGATTCATGCACGCGAAGTCGGCCAGCCTTACTCCCTGGAAGCGCCCACCTAGGGCCATGCCTGCAATTCCTCAAGTCTGTGTGAGGAAAAGCAAGACAGACAGGCTGTGAATGTCTGATGCAGTAGTAGCTCAGCATCTCAACATGTTCCAAGCCCCAAAAAAAGAGAGATAAAGGGGAGTAGATAAAAAGAAAAAACCCAGTAAAGTAAGTCTTTCGTATTTGACTCTATGTGGGGAGGCAAGGACAACCTAAATGATTCTGTGCAGTGTTCAAGGCCTGGTTGGATGGGGCTTTGAGCAACCTAGTCCAGTGGCTCATGGCTGGGGGTGTGTGTATGTGGAATTAAATGATCTTTAAGGCCTCTTCCATCTCAAATCATTCTATGATTATTAATGTAATTCCTAAATTAAAATCTAAGACCGAGTTTTAGCTGTTACTACAGGCTGCAGAACTTTTGTAACTACTTATGTTAGTGATTCAGTTACCAAGAACATGCAGTATTATAAAACAAACAAAATGCAGTAGACATACTTGTCCTTACAGTCTGCACGATCCTTGGTTTGAACTGAACTTGGTCCCCATGTACAACCTCTCTTTTTAAAACTTCTCTTCATATCTTCAAACTCTTCTTGGTGATAAGTTGTGCTCCTTCCCCAAGTTCTATTGCTCTCATCTGAAGTCACTAGAGATTGGATTTAGAAACACAAACAAAAAATGCCATCGATAAGTAATACTTCTAAAACCAAATTATTTTAACAGCATATTTTCTCACCACAAAACCATCTTGACCCAGTTATGTGACGAGAAGACAAAATCTGAGATTTTTTTTATAAAAACAAACCACCAAGCAGACTGCACTGATCCAAAAAGATGAGCAAGAAAGAAACATAATTCATGAGCTGACAAGAGACCCAAATTAAAGATAAAGTAGCAAAATAATCATATTTTCCATGCTGCCTTTGACTAAGAACCTATTATTTAGGTAATTAAGACAAGTGAGATAGACTGAGCACTTAAATGCCAACGAAGAAATTATTTGCTGTGGAACAACTGGTATAAAATGAAGCAAAATATTCCAGTTGTGACAATGATTAATGTTTTCCTTCTCACTATGCCAAAACAAATTAAAGGGTCTAAACTTCATTAAATGCTTAGTCTGTCACTGTCTCAACCGTTAAATTAAACGGAACCAGCACCTTTGAAACATAATGAAATCTTGCCTTTTTTCATAACCCCACTGGGAAGTTCATATTCACTTGTGATATCTACATCTTGCTGGTACACATATAGACTGTTTCTTCGGCCATTAGCTGTGTGTGTGTCTGTTTTGGGAATCACTGAGGAAAAATTAAGAGAATGTAGTAGAGATCTTAGTCAAGTTGGTTTGTCAGCACAGCCTCCCTTGCCACAGCAGTGTACTTGCCTTCTTTACTCTCCCATTTTCAACCACATTCCAGGACCCATGGAATATAAATCTTACTGGTTTTCCTCCTCCCTTCAAAACACCTCACAAAAACAGCTCGATTTGTTTTAATAACAAGATTTAAATGAAACATATTTATTTTCACTTAAATGTGTAGGTTTGGGAGCTGCATTCACTCATGAAAAAATGAAGCAATCAAGCAACCAGTTGTTAGCTATGCCTGTTCAAATCCTCTGTATTTGAGCAACTCTTCTTGGAACAAAGACACTTTGAAGTTAAATCAAGATAAAACATTATTGTGGGGAAAAAAAGAATTTATTTTGCACAGGTGCAGATGGGTGTGGAAGCTAAGCTGTTTTGGCTAGATACTCCTCAGAGATCTGATAAGCTTTTCGGTAAAGTCTAGGGATCCAAACTGAGAAAGAGAAGTGTCCTTTTAAAGCAAAGCCTTTATGTTGTCCTCCAAATACAAAAGCCTGCTCCAAAAAACCCAGAGAAATCCCCACTGGCACTTAGCACACATCAAGGAGTGGCATGGCCATAGCTTACACAAGGTTAGGCAGTTAAAAAAAAAATGATCCAAACTGTAAGTTTTCAGATTTGGGACAATACTTGACACTTGGCTTCATTTCCAGTCATTTCCATTACTTCCATCATTGTCCAAAGACAAAATGAGACACTCTTGTTTATACATAATTATGACGTGTTACAAGAAAAACCTTTAACTTCCTGCATTAAAAAAAAATATCAACCAACCAAAAAAAGCCCCACCACACATTTGAGGTTGGGAAACCATTATCAACACATACATCGTGTCAGCTAACTTCTGAAAAAGGCTTCACATATTCCTTTCACCTCTAAGTTTTCTTAAGAAAAGCAGGACTGGGTTTGTCCATCTCTCACCTCCATGCATAATATATGGGCAGCAATAGTCTTTGCCCAGGGAACTGTATCACTTACAGTTCAAACAAATAGTAAGGTTACTGCCAAAAAAGACAGTGCTTCTCCTTTAGACATTAATAATGAAAAGGATTTCATAAGGCAAAAGGTATTCCAAAGGAGATGAAAGATCTGGTTTCTACCCAAACTTTGCTTAAAGCTTCAGGCTGGTTAAAAAAGTAAAATTTTAAACTGGCTAAACAACAGCATGCAGAAAAAACCTCCTGGTATTCTCATTTCCTCTCCTCTTATTTGCATCTAATAAAGTCAGACTCAGACTCTGAAGTCATTTCCTTCAGAGGTGACTACCCTTGGAGGAGAAGACAGTCACCATCCATAGGCAATTAGCTGGAACAGGTTCCACAGATTTGACACAGACAGCAAGCTTCAGGCATTCCACACTGAGTATGGATAATTAGACAATCCACCTCACGCAATAGATCAGATAGTGCAAATGCAAGAAGAGAATCCTGTAGGAACTGTTTTCCATCTCAGCGTATACCATTCTCAAATGTAAATAGGGGCTAACAACATGATCAGGTTTTTTCCATATTCATGGTACCTCCACTTCTGTCAACAGTGTACGTGAAACGGTGCAGACCTACAAGCACATCTACAATGTTATTTTTGGTTCTTTGCTTTCAAAAAAGCCTAAAGTATGCTTTCTTCTAGTTTTGTATTTGCTTAAAGACAGTCTTTTGACACATGCAAGCTGGGTTGCTGGATGGTTCTGTGGCCTTTCCATCTTACAGGACCCCCTTATTCTCAGAATTTTTTTGTTGCTAGTCCTTGCTTGATTTCCTTTCTCAACTCCAACACCCAAGGAAAGCATCTTTTTCCATCTTACATAGATTTTAAATGTGATGCTTTGCCTGAGCAGACATGATTTAAAGCATTCCCAACCATTCTAATCACTGAAAATGAGTTGGGATTTTAGCAAGATTATCCCTTCTATCAAAGAACAAGCTGTAAATATTAGAACAAATTAAGGGACCTGCATAACAGAAACCTGTGTGGAATATGACACTACTACCAGTGTTTCAGTGAGTATATGGAACAAACTTTCTCTATTGAGCAAATAAACAAATAGAAATGGTAGAGACTTACATTGTATGGCTCGAAGACGAGGAATTATTGTGGGGCTACTTGATGGACTAGAGCTGTTACTGTTTAAACTTCTCCTCTTATCCAGGTTAGGAGATGCCTGCACTGTTATTTTGTGCTGGAAATCTGTAAGAGAGTAAAACAAATGAGTTTTTAATGTTCTCAATAAAAAACTACTCAGGAGATTATACTGCTGCACTTAGATCAATTAAAACTACATACCTTCACAGACACTACTATGTGATAGGTTTGCAGGTAGGTTCAGGTGGACCCAAAACACATCCACATTACAAGCTGTTACTCAATCTTGTTGGTTGTCATAGGAGAAAAATCTCAGTACATAATCTAAAATCAATCAATATCCATGGCAAGCAGACTTGCCTTATTTTTTAACATGTAATTCATCCAGAACATATAGTATCAGCAGCAAAGCAGTCAACGTGTCAGAGAAAGATCCCAAAGTACAGAACTACCAATACAGCAAGGTAGTAAACCAAAACTATCACAACAAATATTGGCAAAAAGGAAAAGAATTATGAAATAAAATCTGACAGCATGTCATTCTCTAAACCACATTATGGGTGCAATTGAATTGTGTGCAATTTTTAAAGAGAGCGTTATCTCTAGGGCAATTCATCCAGAGGATTCTTGATAAAGAGCTAAATGGAATTCTGAATAAAACTGAGTAGCACTTTTTCAAATTAAATATGACCAGAACTGGAATCAGTAGGAAGAAATAAGCAAAGAGAAGCTTATTTCACCAGTGCTGAAACAGTACACTACATATTACTGCTCTTTTGTCTCTTTCCAACTACCGCACAGCTATGATTTGGTCAGACCAGTGTTACCACGGTTCTTACTGTGTCAGTAAAAAATGGACAGAAAGGAAACCCATCAATACAAGAATGCTGGTACCACTACCATAGGGTTTCCAGCCACTGGCTAACCTTGAGTTTCCGTGGTGCCACCTTGTGGCAACATTAAAAAGGCATCACTAAAGGTATCCCTCCTGACACTGAAGAAATCCAACTCTCTACAAACACACCTCCCTTTCAATGCATGGATGGGTGGAATTAAACGTCCCCACACTCAAACTGTATCATATTGGTAATCTTAAATAGTACCTGCTTACGTTGCTCTCATGCTACTCACCTTTGAAACCAGTTATAATAGACTTGTAGCTCAAATAGGGAAAAACTCCATTAGCTAAAACAAGGACTAAGCCACAAGAATATTATATGTGAAAGTTATTTCCTTACAGAAAACAAAGGCTATACAATTCACACTGTACCCTTTTGTATAATTAGGGTAAAATAGTAGCCAATATTGAAAACATTAACCATGGAACTGAAGCCTCTGTGTTTAATTGTAACAAATACTGTGAACTTAAAAAAAAAACCAATTACAAACCTGAAGGTAAACTAATTCTGTGTCCATCTTTAAGTTTTAAACGGCTTCTCTTAAACTTGCCTTTCCTCTTCTTTACATTGGGTTTCTCTTGGTTTAACTGGAATATCATGATATTCAGTTCACGCTCTAGTACATTGATCTCACGTTCTGCTAACTGCTGCTCACGGCGCTTAAGTAATTCTTCCTGAGATTTTTGCTGAAGAGCTGCTCTTGTCAACTCCTCTTCTCGTGATCGAAGCTCCTGAAGGTAAGATTCACACAAATGGAACTCAGTAATAAAGTGAAGGTTTCATTAAAGGATATATGAAGAAAGCAGTAAATCACATTTCCTATTTCCCAACTTATTTCCATAATGCACTGCATATATGTGAGATGTTCATACAGCCTTCTGACAGTTCTCTATTAGCAAAAATTCTGTACCCACATGCACTCAAGCATTATACAGGTTTCCCTTGAGTTACTTTACTGAAGGCAGGAAGCACTGCCGACAAGGACAGTATACCCAAGTAAGGATTATCAGCTTAGAGTCCAGCAGAACACGTGCTCCAAGTACATTGTTTGTGTCAGACTCTTGCAGAGCACGAGAGCTGCTCTTAGATAGCTCCTGTGCACAAGCATAAAGTCAGTGACCTGACAAATACACAAATTAACGTCTTTATCTTACATTTTCTAACCTTTCCTGTTTTTCAGCTGTGTATTAAGCAGCACTTTGTTATCTAGAAAAGCAATCAGTATTACACTGAGAGGATTAGTGTAATAGGATAAACCAAGTCATAAGGCAGAAGACAGCTGTTTCTTAATTAAAATCTAGTCGGTATCTGTACAACATCAAACAGTTACTAACCACTGAATTACTCTGCATAGCCTCTCTGACCATCACTGCCACAAAATGATTCTTTTTCTACATTTTTATCTTTTTTTTTTCATTTTGAAGAAGGAAAAGAGTCTTTAGTAAGAAAAAGAGTCAGCTTTTCAGGGTAAATTAATCTCCAAGACTAAACAGTTGTAAACATACCATCTTAAACTTAACCTTCAGCTTCCACATCTATTAAAATATACTGGAAATGTGAGTAGACCATTCTTCATCTTCTACATGAGACCGACTCACCCAAAAGTGTTCTAAGCTACTACTGCTAGTAAAAGAGACTACAGGAAAAAAACAGAAGCTATGATGTGACCAGCACTTTATACTTTCCACTACATAATTTTTTTCAGACTTATGTATCATTGTGTAAATTCTACCGGGATAGAAATGGAAACTAAAATTCAAAAGACAAACCCAGCATGTGAAATGGATCTATTCTAAAAGTTCTGGACTTCAGACGATTATTCCTATTTAAAATTCATTCATCACAGTACAGTCTTATAGTTGTGATATCATTTGCAAGTTGCTTATTGTTTGGGGTTTTTTTCCCCAGAGTAGACTGCTCATCAGTACCCAGAAATGTTTTATGCCCACACAATTATCACATACAATGAAAGAAAATAAACCCCCAAATTTTCTGCTCCAACTTCCACTTTCTCAAATAAATTAGATCCTGAACTGTACTACTTTGGTGTTTTCAAATGAGTGGAAAAACCCCTTTCTGCTACTGTAAAAAGCACTGAGTAAGAAGTTGAGTAAGAAGTATCTGTTCTTCAGAAGCACACTTGTTTTTCTTTACAACTATAGCAGACACACAATGCTTACTATTCCTTTCAAAAGTAACTGAAATGCTTGACAAATTTCATACCGTTTAATAATTTGGAGTGAGCATGTTTCAACACAGTATTAAAAACAACAAAACACAAAAACCAAAACGGGTTCTTTTAATCCGTGTTGCTTAACCCTCACAGCTTGGCAAAAAGCAATTCTGCCCCTTGGAAGTTCAAAGGAACCTGGTCCTCGTCCAGCAAGTAAGGTTGGGGGGGGTTTGGTTTCCTCTGGGTTTTGAGTTTGGTTTTTCACAAACATTAAATCATTTAATTTAGAGACTACTGTAAATTTTCACTTTCCTCTGCCCCCCCATCCAGTCAAAACTGGACAATGGAAGCAAGGGCTGGAAGCAGAAGCTACATGAAGTCAAATTTAGAAAAAAGTACTTTAGAGTTTAAATAGAAAACATCTTTATTACTATATTAATACAGCAATAAAGATGTATTAGGAGAGTCTGATAATTATTCATTCTCTTCTAATCCTCATGTTCCATAATGCTCACTAACTAGGCAAAAAACAAGACCCATACTGAAGAGGTAGATAGTCTAGAAAAAATAAGTGTTTCCACACTGAGAGATTATTTACTCTTTTCCAAATAAACTAATTAAAAACACTTACTGCAATTAGTTATGCAATGTTTCTACACTGCTCTACAATTAAAACACCCATTGTAAGGAAGCGAGGAAAGAATTCAGATTTAAGTTGCTCAAGAATGTTTGTCAAAAAGAGATTGTGATCTTCTCTTGCAGTGGGCGTCACCACTGCTCATTTACAGCAAGCCCTTGAGGAAATTCCTCCAGCTACAGAAGTTCCTCTTGTACAGAGCATTGTGCCTGCTTTACTATTATTATTACATAAATACTTCATGGACATTGCTTTCTCACTAGTACCTGACAGGAAAACTGGTCAAGTGCCAAATTAAATAAGCCTGCATGTATGAAAACCTTATCTAAGGCAAAGTTGCATGCTCTCCTTCTTAAATAAGTTTACCTAATCAGGGCAGATACCTTTGGAGATGCATTTACCATCTCATTGCATCTTTTCCCCTCCCTAATTAAACTTAACTCTCTTTTTCAGCAAAAATACTACTTTTCTTATTTAATCTTAAACTTGATTTGGTCAGATTTCAATTTGGTAGGAAACTTCACACTGGACTAATGCATCCAGAAAATAAAAATACCTTAATGGTTGGTTGAGCAGTTATTGGAGGAGCAGAAAAGATAGTTATACCCTATGCCAGACTGTGGCAATAAACACAGTGGCTGGTGAACCTCACAGCAAGTAAAAAGGAAACTCTACACTCAGAAGAGGGTTAAAACCCATCTGGAAAGGAAGAGAACTGGTAGCTACAATTTTGTCAACCTTCAGTGACTACATCACAGAATCACAGAACATTAGGGATTGGAAGGGACCTTGAAAGATCATCTAGTCCAATCCCCCTGCCACAGCA
>JAOXOE010000256.1:28273151-28300856 GCA_028565055.1 Phoeniculus purpureus
GAGGGGGGGGCGATATGTGTTGGAAAATTAGTCTATCAGGTTTTATTTTTGAGAGGTTTTGTGTCTAAATGTCCCCGGGCTCCGAGACTGGAGCTCTGAGCCCTGCTGGAGCATCTAGGGTCGCTTGGAAAGGGGTGTGATGCCGGTCCCTGCAAGTACTGAATGACTGGGGGGACATATGTTTAAAAAATATCAATTTTTGATAGTTGTTACCTTTTTTCTTCAAGTCTGCTCCAGCCTTACCTTCTGAAAAGGGTAAATAAATGGAAAATCCCAAACACCACGTAATTAATATGCCTCAGTGAAAGTCACTGGTGAGTCACGTCGCTTTTGGTGACAGGCAGTAGCCTTTGTGCTGAAATGTAGAGTTTATAACAACTAGAGTTTCTCTGTCAGACTGTTTCCCCTGAAAATTCAAAATGTTTGTTCAATTATTGTGTTTCCCTACTGTGTAAGACAGCTTAAAACTACAGTTTGCTAGATCATTGCATCTGTTCATGGATGTGTTCTTCAGTGGTTGTGGCTTAGTGTTGAAGCAATTTCCATCCTGTTGATTCTCACAGTGACTCGACTAAATTCTTAACTAAATTCTATAGATTTTTTTGTTGTTGGATAAAATTTCTAAATAGGTCTCTTCACTCTGTGTGGTCAGATATTGCCTTGATTTTCAAAAGCAAAGAGCATTCACTAATCTGTCTGCAATCTCAGTGAAAAGCAATCCTTCTCTTTTTAAAAATCAATCAGTTCACTGTATTTTGTGGTGTGGATTGCAGGGAGTTCCTGTAAGCATGGCCTCTGGAGTTAGTGAAGCAAGTTTAGGTTGGACATGAAGAAGAACTTCCTTGAAAGGGTCATCAGGCCTAGGAAGAGGCTACCCAGGGAGGGGAATTCAGTCACCGTCCCTGGACATGTTTAAAAGTCGTGTAGCTCTGGAGCTTAGGGACATGGTTTAGCAGTGGCATTGGGACAGTTGGATTAATGGTTGGCCGTGACAATCTTGAAGGTCTTTTCCAACCTAAATTCTATGATTCTATGAGTTAACAGTACCCTTTCTTCTGTTTGATAGGGTCTAATTCCTAAACAAACCAGCAGGATTTTTATGCTGTAGGATTTACTGTCAAAGTATGTGATTAAAAAGAAAAAAAGGTTAAAAGAATGTGCATTTCTTTGTGGGAAACTTCTGAATACTCTGAAAGAAGGTACAGGATTGCACAGAAGAGCACTGGGTACTAAGCTAGGTCAGAAGTTCATTATTTAAAGGGAAGTTAAGAAAACCAAACCTATCCACTGAACTTCTTTGTGCTTCGTCTTTGCCTGTCTAGATGGACTTGTGTTTTCTGTGGATGTGCTAACTTTCTGATGAATCATCTGGTCTTATATATAATGGTGCTTGAGCTTATGGTAATTCCTTATCCTTGATAGGAACTATGCATTTATTATGCCGGCTGCTTGAGGGTAATGGCATCCTTAAATATTTGTTTTCTTGCGTTAAAGTGATTGGGCTTTGTAAACTCTTTGCAAGACTTGCCACTTAGAAACCCAAACCTGCTTTTTAATGGGTTTTGTTTGAGGAATGTAATTGATACTCAGTAACCTTTTGTATAATACTTACGTGGACACTTGACACCAGTAGTTTTGGAGTTGTCACTTGCATGTCTTGGAATGGCAAAGTCAAGACTACATTTTACATTTTTCCTTTGCTTGGGATCATCTTAATCACAGTTTTTAAAAAATTCTTTGTGAAATGGTTTGGTTTGAATGAAATGGCGAAGCCCACCCAGCTTTTTTTTAAATTTTTCACGCTGGCTCACCAGACTCCTGCTGACAGTGGCGTCACGAAGCTTAGAGTATTGAGTTGTTTCTGTCATGTGGATCCAGGATTTCAATCACCAGCTGTGTCAGCATAGCTGACTTTGGTCCTAACAGTTTCCTTATTAGCTTCCTCACCACTGAAAATGCAGAACTGTGTTTCCATCTCTTCCTCCTCTTTTTCATTTATCCTTTACAGTAGTAAATATGCAATTAAAAATGTAGTTGGATAAATTAATGTTATAGGTCATGCTGTTAAAAGCAAAATTGTAGAGAGATCTCTAAGAATAACAGATTAAGAATGGAAAGTGATCTCCACGAAATAGTCCAGGGTTCTCAGGTGCTTTGTGCATGAAAAAGTTGGTAATTGTTACACAAAGCCACTGGACTGAATTCAGCCCCAGTGAAACACTAGACACTCAAAGATGCAATTTTGGGAGTGTTTGTGCTATGGCTTATTTTACAAGCCACAAGAGAATGACCCTCCATGTTTTGATGAGTCTTTAGAAAGGCTTAGTGAGTGTTTCTTCTGCGTTCTTTTGGATAGGAAGCCCTTGAACTTACAGGGCTGTTACATCTTATGGATTCAATGTTCAAGTCATGCTGTGATAGGAGAAGTACAACATAGCAGTATAAGGGTGTGGGCACATAAATTACTCAGAGGTAAACTGTAATAAAACTTACAGTGTGTCAGCTGCTTCCAGTCTCATTTGGCCACACTCTACCCTACTTTATCGCTCTGTAGAGGTAAGGGCACATATACCCTTACAAAGGAAAATTAAGCTATGCTGTACTTTATTGTGGTAGGATGCACTCTTAGAACTGAAGTACAGCCCTGGAATTTTATTTGCTACCTCTTATGTTTTGTACTGTGTGATAGACATGTCTTAGTTATTAATTGCATTAAGTTAACATTAAAATATTTATCTTTGTCTCCATTATTATATCTCCCACTCATATCTCTGCAAGTCTGATTGCATATTGTGGTAACAAGCCTGATGGTAGTGTCTGACTGCATATTTATTGGGTGGTTCCTTCATTTGTGTTCTGTAGCACAGCAGGGCTGTGAGGCCTGGGTGCAGCACTGTCTTGCTTTAGATGTCTCATGTTCTCCACCCCCAGGTGGGATATAGTAGCATCTGATCAACTTGAATAATTCAGGCCAATGTACAAGGTGTGGTATCTTGTTCAAAGGTTACACACGTTTATAATAGGAAGTTCGTATGCCTTGGTCATGTCTGCCATTGTGCTCTGGGAGTGACATTAATAGTCATAGGGTCACAGAATTGTTTAAGTTGAGACCATCAAGTCCAACCATTAACCCAACCACTGCTAAATCATGTCCCTCACTTCCGGATATACATGACTTTCAAACAAGTGCAGGGATAATGAATCAACCACCATGTCCTGAGAGTGTGGCGTTTCTTTTGGGAGCAATCTCTGAGTGGGCAGAAGCCCCAGACAAAGTCCCTGTCAGTATGGGCACGTCAACGAACACACCAGCCTGTGTTTCTGCCTGTGACCCCACACTGTTCTGGTGTGGAGTGTAACAACAGAAGCTACTGGGAAGCAAAAAGTATGTTATGCTAGAGTTTTTAATTGGGCAAGAAAAACAAAAGCTAGACCTACAGCTTCCACAGAGGGATGTAACAAATCCTGCTTTTTAATGGATTTTTATTTGTGGATTTTTGTTTGCCTTGTTTCTAATAAGATGTTGGTTTAGTTGAAGCTCTTCCTGTCTCTGTGGTGGCATTCAAAAGGCCACAGAGCTGCGTGGTTTCTTGTTAATGCAGGAGGTGTGCTGCTGTGACCTTGTCCCAGTGGGGTATCTTCTCTCAAAGTTAGTTGAAAGTAGCTAAAGAATTAAATAGTTACTCAGCGAAGGAGAGGGTGAGAGGTGAAGAATACACCGACACATGGCATAATTATAAAACCTTATTTCCATAGGAAGTCAGGCTAATTATAACTGTAGCATACCAAAAGTGAATCTATAATTCCTCAGTGGTCTGTAACTTAATTTCTCTTTAGCTCAGGCAGATTTGATAGCTTTCAGCTAACCGTACCTGGCAACAGGAATTGCAGTCAGATGACACTTGTACCCTTTATGCAAGAGGCCCGATTTAGAAAATTGAGGGCTTTGTGTTCTCATCTTTGTACCTTTCTCCTAATTCCTCATGTGGTCAGGGAGCAAGCTGCTAGCTTGTACTACTTAGCTTGCCCCAAGATTCAGAATATTAAGGATGCACTGGCCTGATTATCCATGGGCGGAGCACTTGGGATTGTGAGCACATGCAGGACATACATGGGGAAAGCACTGTATGTCCTGGGCAGGTGGGCAGGGAGACCACAGGCAGGCTGAGCTCAGATAGGTCTGGTCACAAAGCAGGGATGAGGACATGCAGCACTTGGCATCTGCTAAATGCAGCCCTCTTTTCCATTGGAAATGCAGGAGCTCCTTTGATTCTCTCTTGTAGCATGCTCTGTGCACTCGTAGAATGCATTACTGGAAGTCTATTTTTGGTCTGTCTCCTTGACAGTATTCATATAATATTTATTAACATTTATAAACGTTGCCTATATAGCTTTTCTCTCCTAGTGTCTCAGTCTAAGCTTTCACTTAACAGTAAGTTGCCAGCCTTTACATTTTAGTGTGTAGCTGTAGAGATTCCTTGGAAGGGGAACAGATCTCTCTTAGATCCTTGCAGATACTTGGCAGTCATTCTTTGTAAAACCAAGCAATTTTTACTTGTGTTTTGCAAATACTTTAGTTATAGAACACAAATTCTTCAACCTCATCCACCTGAACCTTATACCCTGAGAGCATGGCCTTACAAACTGATCCTCTTTTTGGTTCGGCTTCAGTAAATAACTGAAGGGTGTGTTTAGTTTTGGTATATACATAGTACTCTTCACAGAATAAGCCTCAACTTGTAGGATGTAATGTCTTTATTATTAGGGATCATTAGTGGTACCTACATGCTAAATAGCTTCTCAACTTTTGTGCACAGATTCTTGGTATATGAGTCAGAACAATCATAAAAAAGGATTGGACTGAAAATTCTCACATATACATCTCAAAAGTGTGAAGTCTCATTAAGTCCAAAGCAGCAGGGCAGAACAGCAACCCTCTGCTTGTAATAACACAGAAATGATTCAACATTTTCATTTCAACATCAAGATGAGTGTAGCGACTTGTTTTAGCAATGAAGTAAGCGTGGCTCATTCTCTTAACCTGTGTGGTCAGTGTGGTTTATAATTCTGAGGAGCATCTTGTGAAGACAGGCGGAGGAAATTGGGGTTGTTCAGCCTGGAGAAGGGAAGGCTCCAGGGGGATTTTATAGTAGCCTTCCAGTATCTGAAGGGGCTATCAGAAACCTGGAGAGGGACTTTTTACAAGGGACTCTAATAATACAACATGGCTAAAAGGTTTCAAGCTAAAAGGGGAGATTTAGATTAGATCTTTGTAAGAAAGTCCTCCCTGTGAGGGTGCTGAGGCACTGGAATGGGTTGGCCAGGAAACTGTGGCTGCTCCATCCTTGGAAGTGTTCAAGGCCAGGTTGGATGGGGCTCTGGGAAACTCTGGTGAGAGGTGTCCCTGCCCATGGCAGGGAGGGTTGGAACTAGATGATCAGTGAGGTCCTTTCCAACCTAAATCATTCTGTGAGAATTCTGTTCTAATACATCCAAATATTCCTTGACCTGCAATGCTGACAATTCAAATGATAGATTTAGGCACAAAGTAAGGATCATTCTTAAACATTTGTTTCAGCATGCTTTCAGCCAATCCTGAACACTGAAAATCTTCCTTTGCCTTCTGCTCCCAGTTGTGCAGGGACATAGCGATTCTGTTTAAAAACAAAAAACCTGAGTAGAGATTAAACTCCTTGTGACAGCAACTGTGTGGCAACAAGCCACAGAGAAGTTCCATGACTATAAGGATAAATTACAGTAACAGACATTGGTGGTTGTGATTTGCCCTTTGCTGTAAGGAAGTGTTTACAAATAAAAACACTGTTAATGTCATGTCTGTGTAAGAACTTTACAGACTGTAGTTGAACTGTAATTAATTTTAATGACTAAGGCATGTGATGCTCATAACAGATCAGTAAACAGATCACACAGAGGTGCAAATTAACGATTTCGAACTTTAGAAAACTAATTCAAATATGCTGCCTCTGCAGATGCATTTTATTTGTTTGTTTTGGCTAGTCCTGGTTAATTATTTAAAATTCTTTGCAGGTAAGGATACCAAGGAATGTGTTGTGAAGTGTTTGGAAAAGGAGATCTAACTACTGTGCTTTTCCGTTAACTCATAACTGAGAAGCAGCATAAGATGACACAATTTTTTCAGAAGGGGTTTCCTATTTGGAGACAACTTCTGTTTCATTTTGTGTCTGTATTTTTGTAAGTTAAAAGTTTGGGAAAGCCTGCAGCTGCATTTTCTTGGGAATGCAGTATTTCAAGGGGATTTACAATGTTTGCTAGTTTTACTGACTTTATTAAGAAATCAATAATATCTGTGCCTAATCAAAAGAAGTAAAAATATAAAATAGTTTGGAAGTTGATCAAATCTTTAGGCCATTTTTGTAAGGAGAACCATATACTTTCTGGAGATGCACCATTTGTGATTACAAAACTCAACAGAGCTACATATAGTTGCCAATAAGGAACAGAGAGTTGGAAAATTTTAGTTGCATCTTCTCACAATAAACTGTTATGATTATGTCTTTACTACTTTTTTCTGCAGGCTTTTCCAGCAAATGCAGTTACAGCTTTTGTGTACTGCAGCTCGGTGACAGTGTTCTTCACAGTGATAAAGGTGATCAGTTACCGACTGCACCTTATGTTTGACAAAGGCGAAGTAATTCAACAAAAGCTCTCAAAAAAAAATGGAAATCAGTGTAAAGATCCAGAGGTTCCCAAAGGAAACACGGTTCAGCCCTCAAATCGTAGGTAAGGTTTTCATTGCACATTACTGCTACATTCTGTAAAACGGATGAGTTTGCACCATGGTCCTGCATGGCAGAAACACCTGTCATCTGTAAGAAAACTCCTTACAGTTTTGTGAGGAATGGCACTTTTAAAATGCTGCTTTGTGCTTTTATTTTCTGTGGCTGCACCGTGTTTGTGGTGATGCAGGCAGAGCTGCACTAGATCCGTGGGACACGGATACAGGCAGTAGGAAGAGACTTGTCTGGGAAGTTCTGAAAGATTTTGGGGAAAACCTGGGGCAAGTTTTCAGGGGAAGCCTTAAAAACGTGCTCTTGCTGTGCTTACCTGTTGGGAAGAGGAGAGGAAGTGGCAAAGAAACTGCTGTAGTATCATGGCTTTGAAAGCCTGAGGTCCTGTTGCCATTATGTACTTATAGTAACTTCCCTCTCAGATCAGACCTAGATGTTTAAGTTGGTTTTAATCCTTATGTTTTATTGTGACTGCCTGTGATTCTTCTGTGGTCCTGTTCTTGAGGAAAGCTATAACCTATTTGATTTGTAAGGGGTGTTTGGTAAGTGTTTGCAGGCTTGCTGTCTACTGAGGACACCAATACTACATCTTTGCTGCAAATACAGTCAATAAGGCTGTTTCCTGGTTGAGGTTATACTAAAGGTAAAAGACTAAAGACTAGCACTGACATTTTCTAGATTTGTATGCGGGTGGAATACTCTACTCTAGGCTTTTTGGAATAAATGCAGTCCTCACTTGCTGGTTTTTCAAGTTTGACTCATACAAACAAATGAAGCTCGCAAGTGGCTTCCAGTGCTCTCAAGTATTATGAAAGATGTAAGAAATGCTGAAATAAGATGCTTCCAGCAGTGATGACAGCACAGAAAATTTCCAGCCGAGCTGAAGCGGAGTAGGGTTGTTACAACTACCAGTCAAGCTTTCACAGCTTTTACTGTGGGTAAGAGAACTTTGGGTATTTTTTCATGAATTTACAGTTGTTACTACAAGTTCATTTTACTACTTTCATTATCCTGCCTTGGTTTTGGCTAAGACGTGGAGGTAGTATCACTTAAAATCTGCATGTTAAATCACATAAATATTTCTATGCAGAAAACTCTATTATTTAGCTTGAAGGTCCTAGGCAGAAAACTCTATTATTTAGCTTGATCAGAAAGTAAAGAACTTAGTATTTTGACTTGATGTATGACAGATTGTTTTTTAAACAGACCTTGTTATTTGGCAGGTTAGCTGAACATATTTGAAGACAGTTAATGAAAAAAAGTACGTAGAAAAGTGACTGAGACCCCCAGGTTAATATTTCTGTGGTTTACATACAGCAGTAGGTTTTTAAAAATAAGTGTTTTGGCAAAAAAAAACCCCAAAACCCCAACAACCAATCTCCCAAACAAAAAAAAAAGCCCAAACACACACTTTTTGACATTCCGCTATAGTGTTGGTTCATTCTTTTTTTAACTGAATTTTTGTGGTTATACCCAAAACAGTCAACATGTGTTGGTTCTCATTAGTAAAACTAGTCCAAAGATTCTTATATCCATGGACAGTCTAGTAGAAAGTATCATAAGAAGAGTGAGTAGATATTTGAATGTATCCCCCAAAGGAAGTGGTAAGACAGTTGCCTTATAAAACATGAAATTAGTAAAGGATATATGTTTGCCTGGGCTAAAACCAGAGGAACAACTTTATTCCGTGCTCCAATTATTATACCAATACACATTACGTATTGCATTTCAAATAGTTGTCTGATCGAAGGTTTGTAAACAGACAGGCAGTTAGATAAGCAATAGGTACACAAGGGTACAGTCAAAGGATACAAAAAGGAAATGTTATGAAAGGAGAAGCATTTGGCTGTTACATGTCTAAAGAGATGTCCCGAGCAGCCTTTTCTGCCAATAAACCAGTGTATATGTCATGCAGTGACATTTTATACACATAGAGAGTTTGAAGAGATATCACTGTATTTCTTATAGCAATGTGTACTTCCTAAAACAAAGGAATCATTTTTTTATTGAGGTATTTTTATTGTGTTTTTTTCAGCAAGTTGTCCTGATAAGGAATGAGTTGCAAAAGAGGTGTCGCAGGATTTTTGGGCCTTGTGCTTTTAGCACCAGTAGGGAAGAACGTGCTGTTGCTTCATTGGGTTGTGCTACTTTTCCCTATTCTGTTATTACTCCTCAATTTCTGTTCAAAACTCACTGTGATTCTCTATGGAAAATAAATGGTTTTATTTTCTCATTTGCTTTCTTTTCAGCAATAACACTGGGGATAATGGTGTCGTTGGTGAGACCAACCAAAGCGACTCTATCCAAACAATTCATGACAGTTCGAGGGCAGAGGCTCTGCACTTGCAGAACTCACCTGTGGTGATGGTTAGTATGTGGTTTTCTGTACTAGTGTCCTCATTTCATGCAGTCCACAGCTTACCAAGTGGAGGTTTGTATTGCCAGGCACTGATCACTTAAAGCATAGGTCTGCCCTGAGGATAAAGGAAGGGTCATTCTGTGGCTCTCCTAGATGTAAAACTGCTGTTGGTCAGCCTTGTCCTACAGGCTTGGGTTTGCAAAGCTGAAACTGGTATACAAAATTCTACACTTTATAGGAGGGGGTCTGTCTGCTCTGTAGATACCAAATCAGCTTTGTAAAACATGAGCAACTAGTTTTTGTTACTGTTTGAGAGAAGAGAGAGACTAATGCAGTCAGAGCAGCCTCTCATTGCCTCAGAAGGGTTCCATTTTGGGATCATTAGTCATTTGGTTTTGTGTAACTACACTTATGATTATAAAATGAAGCCAACATGTCTCCTGAGTATACAAGAAAATAGTAAAAACCATTACTAACCATTACATGCAGTTAGCAATACATGTATGTGCATCCCATGCTACTGGTCACACTTTGTAAATCACTAGTGTATGAAGTGATCAAGGAGATGTATGCAGATGTTACTAAATGAAAAAAAGGTTAAAGAGTATTCAAAAAACGAAACAGAGTAAGACTGTGTAATCTTAAGCTGCTCCCCATGTATACTGTGCTAAAATCTTTAATTGTGTGATCCCATGCTATTTTTTCTACAGGACTCCTGCCTCAGTCAGTGCAGAGGATGGTTAGTGATCTCTAAATAAGTAGCTATTTGATACTTCATTCTGTCTTCATATCACTCCCCCTCCTCTCCCTGTCCGTATTTACTACAAACTATTCAAATCCTGGACTGAATCAGAACTAATTCCTCATTTCCTGGAGTGTCTTTACCTTTTTGTAGCATCTGTATGATTCACAGACATTAATAGCTGGGTTTGGTTTTGTGGGGTTTTTTTTAATGAGATAAAATCCTTCTCACTTTGTTTCTGCCCTGATCTCTGGTATTCTGGTATTTGTCCATTCTGCAACACCATTTCTTTTTGGGATCTTATCCAAGTATCCCATTTCCCTCTTTGCGGAATGAATCATGTCAAACCTAGACTTCTGTTTTAGCTACCAGGATACCACCATGAAATTTTAGGAGATAATTGTTTCCTTTTGGTTTTGGTGCTCATCATGCAGAAAAGAGCCTCAATTGTTTTTCCCAATAACTTTTTAGCTAGTTAGGCACTTAGGCTGTTTGATTCAGACTGCCTAAGTACTCCACTGGGGTATTGTGTTTAGTTTTGAGCTCCTGCCAACACTGACCTACTAATGATAATCCAGCAGAGGCCACCAAGGTGACTGAGGGATGAGTTTCATGATGCATGAGTACAAGCAGATGGGATGTTTTAGTGTTTGTAAGACTAGAAGAAGAGCTTAGTGGTGTCTTCATCTTCATAATGGTGAGATACAGAGAATGTTGAGATGCCAAATATATCTTAGAGGTGCCCAATGATAGGAAAGGAGACAGTGGCTGCTACTTGCAGCCAAGTAAAGCTACAGTTACATCAGTTAGATTTAATAGGGATTTTTGTGGGTGCCTGTTTTTCGTTTGTTTGCTTGTTTTGATGTTTCCCACTCTATCCCCCCCCCTCCAAGAGGGTGGTCAAATACTGAAAGAGGTTGTGAAATTTCCATCTTTGGACATGTTCAAAACACTGCTGGAGATGACTCTGAGCAACCTGCTCTGACTGTACCTGCTTTGAGTGTGTTTGTACAGCAGAGGGGATTTGAATTAAATTGCCTCCAAAGTTTCTTTGCCATCTAAATCATTCTATGGTAACTGTACGGCTCTGTCCTCTAGTTTTCCACTAAGAAACTGATACTGGAGACCAAACTTCTCATTTTAGTGCTTTGGCAAACATATAGCTGGAGGAAAAGTGAAACAGATGTATTTCATATTGATTAAATATACATACATATATATATATATGGATTAGGCATTGTAAAGTGTGGGGTTTTTTAAATATTTGGGTTTGTTTATTTTTTCTTCTTTCCTGTCCAAACTTTGCACTCAGTTATAGTGATACAGTTTGGAGCAGGACTGTTCTATAATCATCTCCCTCACCCACCCCTCGCATTTTGTACAAGGTACATGTCCACCTTTCAGTGATGTTAAGCAACATACAGTATTATTGTAATTAACCTTTGATTAGGTAGCTGTTATTGCATTGATGAATGTTGTTTTTCCTGACAGAATTTAATTACTGCCAGTGATAATTTTTTGTGTTTCTTTTTAATTTTAGGAGCTGCCATCACGGGAAACTATTGAAGATCTCAGAGGTATCTTAAAAGCTTTATAAATCCCCTTAAACTTTGTTTAATCATTGCTTGCCATTCATTTTAGGAGCTGAATGGAAAAGCTTGAGACAATTTGAAGAGACTAACATTTCTCAGCTGTCAGTCAAGTTCTTTGGATTGCATACAAGTAGTTCTTCCCGTTATGACACAGGGAGATGAAAGCCTCCCCCCATATATTTCAGGGAAGCTATGTGCCTCTTTATAGCATTAAACTGGGAAGGCAGCTCTTTGAGATCACATCTTAAAGCCTTTAGACATCTTCTGACTGTAGACTCCTGTTGTGAATGTTGACCTCTGGCTCTGTAGTACATACTCCAGCACACTTTGCTTTGCCTACAGTTCCAGTGCTTGAGTTGACTCTATATTTTAACTTACCTTCTTTTAGTTAAGGTTGATCACCATATAAATGGGTCTGTTTAGTAATTGCACAAAGTGATGTAATTGCCAGACTGGCTTATTATTTCTTCCATCTCTCAGCAGGGGTAATTCTGTAAAACATTTTAGTTTTGATATTAGATGTTTCTCGAGCTATTTTGATTATTTAAATAGATGTGCTGCTACACCTGAACCTGGAAGGATTTTGGCTTCCTTTCATAGTATTTCACATGTAGCCAACAAAAGAAGATTCTCGCTTAGGAATTGTGTTAATCTGTGGGGTTTTTTCTAGCTAAAGATCATCCTTCATTAGGGCACAACATTCATATTTGTGAGACCTAACTCCCATATGTTTTTTTATTAGGTGTTATGGTATTGGAAGACCAGGCTGCACCACCAGTTTCATCTACCTCACCCTGCATCAAAGCAGATATATTACCTGTTTCTACAGTCTCCACTTCAGGTGCCACCACATCAGCTATAGCGACAAAACCAGCTGCTATGGAAACACTTTCTGGTAATGGAATAGATGAAAAAGGAGGGAATGGACAACCATTTAGACAGCATGGATCCCAAGAGATTCTTGTGGAGAGAGATGTAGCTAAAAACTTCTCCAATATTTCTTCATCACTAGGTGATATTTTAAGGACTGGAGTTTCTTCAGAGCCATGGGACAGTGAAAATTCAATTATTTCAGACCATTTGAGTAATCCTAAAAGCTGCAAAAGAGAGAAATTGGCAGATGGGTCACCACAGACAGGCTTTACCAGTAACTGCCCCCAGTGCAATGCCATTGCAACCAAAGATTTCGAGCACATGGAAAGTTCTTGCAGTGCTGGTAATGCTGATGAGGACCTTGATTGCTCGGATGGTGAGACTGCTGTTGCCCTTGTGGACAACTCTCTTCCTGGAGACCAGCTATGTGAACCCATTAAAATTGTCATCACAATGAGTACTACACCCAACACCACCCTCAGTGATCTGGCGGGCTCTGTCCACCTACAGGCTCTGGGAACTGAGAGAACAAGCTCAGCCCTCGAGTCTGGTATAGTTACAGCAGGTTGGCCAAGCCAGCAAACCAGCGAACAGCTCAGAATCCCCGTTATAACTTTTGACCTGTCTGATGACAGTAAAGGGAAGGCTTGCCCAGAAGTCAGTGAAAGTGAAAGAAGTCCAGAAGTTTTAAAGGCGGAGCTGTCGTCCAACCAGTGCTCTGGCTATGAATCAGGCGATGCACTGAAGGAATCTAGCAACCCAGCACATACTCCCTTAGAAACCAACACTTGTTCAGATCCAAATCGGGCAAACACTTCTGAAAATGTCCAGTCTGTGGATTTAACTAATAAGGAGGACCTGCAAAACCTAGACCCACAGTCCTGTAGAACTGCTCATGAAAAGAGGCACATGCGGGTGCTAAGCGTAGACAGTGGGACAGATGTGCTCTTGAGTAAGAATTTCATGGAGGTATCTGACAAAGAAAAGACATTACCAACTTCTAAATCAGATCTAGAAGCTAAAGAAGGACAGATGCCCAATGAATCTAATTTTCTAGAGTTTGTCTCCCTCCTGGAATCCATTAATACCTCAAAGATGAAGGTGTCTAATCAATCCACTGTCAAAATGGAGACAACAAAGGAAAACGGACTTGTTGGAGGTACGATGCAACTTTTTTGGAATAAAGAATTTGTGACTAGTTATGTTTTTTATAGCAGCACAGCTTGAGGTCTGCAGCAGGTCAAATTCCCAGAGGAGAGCTGGTTTTGCTGGTAGGGCTAGGGAATGGCTGGGATTGGTGGGGCAAGGTGATCTAGTATAACTGTAATAGTGTCATCTGCAGTTCTTTGAATATTTTTATTTTCTTAAAGATTTTCCTTCAGAAAATCTCCGTAGCAGTCTGATATGTATCCATACTCTGTATGAGAATGGCAGGCCTGGACTGTTGCAATATCAAAAATATCTGACAAAAGCATTACACTTGCTTTAACAGCACTCAGTAGAAGGGCTTGGCACTGCTGCTTTACAATGGTATCTCTGTCCAGGATGGGACAGGCTCTAGGGAGTCTCTGCTCCCCTGCCTTGTTCCCGTAAAAATCTTCCATGCACAATTGATGGCAGAGCTTGTCAGCTTTTTTAAATATGTGAAATTGTTAACAAGTCATGAGATTCAACAAGGCCAAATGCAAAGCCCTGCACCTTGCACAGCCTGGGGGAAGCCATGCTGGAGAGCAGCACTGTGGAAAAAGCCCTGGATGTACTGGTGGATGAAAAGCTGGACATGAGCTACCAAGGTGCAATAGCTGCCCAGAAGGCCAACTGCATCCTGGGCTGCATCAAAAGAAGTATGGCCAACAGATTGAGAGAGGTGATTCTGCTCCTCTACCCTGGTGAGACCTCACCTGGAGTATTGTATACAACTCTGGGGTCCTCAACACAAGAAGGATGTAGACCTGTTGGAGTGTGTCCAGAGGGCCACGAAAATGATTAGAGGGCTAGAGCAACTCTCTTATGAAGACAGGCTGAGAGAGTTGGGGTTGCTCAGCCTGTAGATGAGAAGACTCTGGTGAGACCTTATAGGAACTTCAAATACCTGAAAAGGGCATATAAGAAGGCTGGGAAAGACTGTTGATAAGGGCATGAAATAGAATTGAGGGGTCGTAGGCTTCAGCTAGAAAAGGGTGGATTTAGGCTGGACGTTAGGAAAAAGTTCTTTAGTTGGAGAGTGGTGGATCACTGAAACAGGTTGCCTAGAGAAGTGGTTGAGGCCCCATCCCTGGAGACATTCAAGGTCAGGCTTTATGGGCCCCTGAGCAATCTGTTCTAGTTAGAGATGTCCCTGCTTGTTGTGTAGGGATTAGACTACATGGCCTTTAGAGGTCCTTTCCAAGTCAATCCATTCTATGGTTCTATTAAATCTGTAGTTTTACCTTGTTTAAAAACAAGATATACCTTCTCAATGTGTTGTTTTGCTGTATGTTCCATTTACCTTTCACTCTGCCTTTCTTAAGTCTTATCTGTCCTATTTGGTGCCTTAGACCCTTATCTCATTACATCTTTCGCTTGTATCCATTTTATATTCCACATTGTATTTCTAGTTCTGTGCTTTCCCTTTCCTGTTTATCCATTCCACTTCTGTGCAGCCTCATTCACCTTCCTCTTTGTATTGCTTCTCTCTCATCTTTCCCTCTGTTGTTTTTAGCAATCCATGCTGTTGATTTGCTAGGATTTTCCACTCTCTTGAGCTTGCCTGAAGTCCTTTGGCTTTCTCTTAACTTGTGCTCACTTCTTCTGCACTTAACCCTCCTCTCCATTCCCTAGTCAAATGTTGCTCCTCCCAGGCCCAATGCCTCTTTTCTAGTCTATCTTATGCATTTCTCCTGCCGTCTATGACTGTTTGTTCTACAGAGCAGTTTCTGTCCTGCTCTGTCGAGTTTATCAGCCCATCTGGCTGGCTCCAGTTTGTGCTCTGTGGTTGCCTAAGACATGTGCTGAGCAAGCCCTGCTTTTCACCTGTGCCCGCTCAGCTGATTCCTGCTGAGCCCAAAGAGCCCTCCTAGGTCCCCCGAGTACAGGGTCACTTCCCTGTGCAGCAGTATGAAAGTGATGGCAAGCACATTGCTAGTTTTGCTACTCCTCAATGACAAAAGGGGTTATTTACACAGTAATTTGACTTCTGTGTGATGTGATTTCTGCTGGAAAATAGAAGTGATAAAAATTCCAGCAGTAAGTTAAAATAAAATTGGAAAAAAAAAAAGAGTAGAGCTCATGTGGAAAGACCTTTCAGACAAGTACCCTCAGATAATATGATTGGGGAAGAGTCTTGCATAAAAGAAGGCAGATAAAATTAAATTCCACAAACCCCAAACTTTATTAATGTGTGTGTAGCTATAGTGCTTTAGATCTGGCAAATGAGATTCTTTTGATCAGAATTCAGGATCCTAAGGAAAGAGAATGACTCTACCCTTCCCTCTAACCAAGCTGTTACTTAACATGATCTGAATTTCCTACTTGTCTATTTTTTGAAGTCAGTATGTTTGGGATGGTAAAGTTAAGGTGCAGATGTGTATAACTAAGCAGCCCTGCTTGTTTGCAGCAAGTGTCACCCAGGGAAGGAAGCGAGGATGGGAAGAGAGGTGCCTCACAGGAGCAGCAGAGATGGTGGCTCCTGCACCTCAGCCTGGTACTGTGGGAAAAACGAGATTCAGTCTGAATTCTTTAAGCTAGGGAGAGGCCGTTCAAAGGCAGTTATTTTTAAGAGCAAGTAGGCTTTGTTTTCTCTCCTAGTCAGAACGTGCTGTTTGCTGAAATAAATTACTGTCATTACTGGCTGCTTCCCCACAGTAGGACTGGATTTTAGGAATGAGAAAAGCCTCTAATTTGTTTACAGCCTTGCAATTAGTAATATGCTTTAACAAAACAGCAACTTGGAATAGATCTGAATGAACATTATTCCCACATTAAAGTGGTTGTTATAAAAAAAAGTGTGTGTGGGCAGAACACAGAGCAAGTCAGGTTTTGCATCAGTTATTTTGAGGGGAGGGGTTGGTCATGTTTGTTTTTTGTTGTTTAACCTTGCAAACTGCCTAATTGGCAAAAGCTAATAATAGATGCCTGGTCTAAATCATCATGGAATGTACCTCACAAAGGTGTTTATTAGGCAGTGTGAGAAACTTGGCAAATTCTTGGAAAGCTGGATATTCACAGCTGGGTGTAAGAAAGATGAAATTGCGCATCATTTGGAGAAGACAGGGAAATGTGCTCATCAAACTGGCTGGAAAGTGAGTGACTGTCATGGGTGGGTCTGTCATTCAGGTTGGAATGGCCTTCAAGGTCATCAAGGCCAATCACTAACCCAACTGTCCCAAGGCTGCTGCTAAACCATGTCCCTAAGCTCCAGTTCTACATGACTTTTAAATGTGTCCAAGGATGGCAATTCAACCCCCTCCCTGAGCAGCCTGTGACAAGGCCTGATGACGCTTTCCATGAATAATTTTTTCCTCATGTGTGATCTAAACTTACCCTGGTGCAACCTGAGGCCATTTTCTCTTGTCCTATTACCTGTGAGAAGAGACTAGTACCTCCTTTCAGGTAGTTGTAGACAGCAATAAGGTCTCCCCTCAGTTGCCTTTTCTTCAAACTAACCAGCCTTAGCTCCTTCAGCTGCTTCTAAGGTTTGTTCTCCAGACCCTTCACCAACCTTGTGGTCCTTTGTTAAAGATGCTCCCTCACAGGACTTGTGTGAGTACTGTGCAAACAGAAGATAAACCATCCTGACCAGATAAGCCTTTGCCAGTAGACAGCTCAGTAAAACAATATACAAGAAAATTAAAGTCTTGGTTTCTGCTACCAAGGATGCCAGATTTCATGAGTTAAAATACAGTTTAAAATGAAAAACATATTGTCTGTGAGCTGTTCTGTTGCTACCCCACCTCTTCCAGATCGTGAGAAAGTACCACTGACACTTGCTAAAAATGACTTTCCGACCAGTGTCCTTCCAGTTTTGAACCAAACTTGTACCACCCACGTAATGAAAGCCTGGTGAAGGGCAACTGCAAATTTTCTTGTCTCTGAGAAGCTAAGGGAAGCTGGTTTTGTTGGCTGCTTTGGGGCCCTCTGCCTTGCCATGCCTGGACCTTATGCAGGGTAGAAACTCCTCTATGTTCCCTCTTGCTCAGCTAGTGTGTAAACTAGGGCAGGTGATGTGACCACCCAGGGATTGCAGCCTGCCAGCAGGGTGGTGTGGCAGAGGAGAACCTAAACCAGAACTATGTGGCCTGAATTTAAATGTTTTTCAGGCTCTTTTTAGAATGGGTACTCATCAGTCTGGGCAGTCCACAAACCACAGCCTTGAGTGAAACTCACTCGCCTGGATCCCAAGCAATTATCCTTCTCCTACAAAAATCTAAAAATGTACTCCTGTGGATATTTTTAGACACCTCAGTTTTTTAACCTCTGCCTGTGAGAGAAAGGGCTATTGCCTGCCATAAAATCAAGGGATCTTGTGCATTGAGTCACCAGCCCAAATGGCAGCTCATGCCAGAGAGGGACCACGTGGCATTTGATGCCCCTCTTTGGGTAAGTTGCAGAGCTCACTTCTCTGAATCTATTCCTTGATGTGTAAGGCTTGACAAGTGATATTAACATTTCAGTCTTGAAATCAAATAGGTTATGGACCATGTGATGACCAGGCTGTCACCTGTAAAGAAATTAAGAAGTCAATTCATAATTCGTAATGTCTGTATTTTGACATAATTGCTAGGTGTAATGATTAAACTACTTGCTTGACACCTCAAAAATGTTTTGTTTAATGCCCAGCCCTGCTGCTGGCCTAGGAGATTTTTTTGAGCAAGTTGCCTCTGTGCTAAAGTCTCTCCTGTCCTCCCTTCCGAAGGGCAGGCTTCAACCTGTTTAACAGATACAGTGAGTATCACTGGTTTTTCCTATGGCTTCAGGATTAAAGTGGTAACCCTGATTAATGCAAAATCCCATGTACTTCTTCAGAACCCATGTTGAATTTTTATAGCGATCCTTGGACTGTCAGGTTCCTTGGACACTCCTGTGTGGTGGGTGAGCAACTTTAATGTCAGGTTTTTCTTTTAATGTATTTGTGCTGTAGTAGGCAAATTGGGGTTGAGAATAAAGTACATGAGCAAAATGTTTCCTTTAAAGCAGGTGAATAAAGGATTTGGAATGTCCTGAGGATATATTTTCTAGAGATATGAATGGGATAGTTCACAACTGACAGAGCTTTTGTTTTGTGTTGGTACTAACAAGAACACAGAGCAATTTGTGCCCAAATGGGAAACACATATTTTATAGTGAAACTCTGTAGCAGAACAATTAATGAACAGAAGATATTCAGACTTAATTAGCTTCATTCTGCTTGACTAGATTTCAAACCAGATGGTGTTTCAAATTATGACGACAGTGGCATTTTAACTTAGAGGAGTCAGTTGTGGAGGTTGGGATAAGCGTAGACAAGTAAAAGATGAAAAAAAAATCTCAAAATAGCAAAAATATTTTGGAGGAATGTTACAGAGCAATAAAATATCATCCTGATTCCCTAATAATAGGGCAACTTTAAAGTTCAAGTACACTGGCAGTTGGTTATTACGGCTACTACATGTACAAAGGCTGCTCCCTTTCAAGTATAAAACTGTTTACAGCCTCTTCCCATTGTGGACCAAAGGATCAGTGCCAGAGATGATTTTGGATAAAGTCTGTTGCAGAAATGAAAAAGTTACGTGGCACGGGAGATTCTGGTAGTGCAACTGCATTTATCAGCACTGAGCTGTTATATGTTTACCTAATGTGGCTGTGATGTTACAGCTCTGTAGTGCAGGTAAGAGTGTTTTCAGGAAGTGTCTTACTACTGGTATGGGACACATGAGAAAAAAATGTCTCTTGGTGAGGATTTTGCCAGGATAATTAACAGGTATATCTTGTGCTTAACAAGTCACGTGGCATATATTTTATAGAGGAAATTTGAAGTTACTTGCAGAGCCTGGGTCTGAGCTTGGGGCTTCTGCGAGCCTTGCCACATATACACCAGAGAGGTGTGGGACAGTGACTTGAGGTAAATGGCCCAGGCAAGAGGCCACAGGGAAGATGCACTTACGCTGCCCTGTTGAGCTTTTTGCTCTTCTCTTGCTCTTGAAGAGGGTTTTTCTTAGTAGCTTGAGCTTTGCCATACAAGGAATGTTTGGTGATGTAGAGCTAATTACATACCATGGCAGAACACTCCTAGTCTAGACACTTCCATCTCCATTTAAATACTGAATGTGTAAGTCACTTGGAAGCAAATGAGTAATACTCATGAAGAGCTGTCACAAGTCCCATCACGGCCCACCTTTCCAGTACTGAAAGTACTCATCACCGTGATGGTGTCTGATTGTGGCACATAAAGACAAAAATATGTCTTTTTATTATTATGACTCTTTACCACTGTGAGGAGAAGAAGTCTGCAAGGCTTGTGGTTTGGAATGGAAAGGAGGGAGGCATTTTTTAAAACCACTACATAATCAAATGAAAAGATCTTTTTAATTGTTCCAGCCCTAGAGCTAGTTTTGGGCAATACAGCACCAATTAGATTATTAAAACCACAGTTTTTGATCTCTATCAATTATTCTTGCAGCTCAAACAGCCTAAGCCTTTAGGAAGGTGATTTTGATTAGGTGTCTGTGGCTTCATCACCTCCCTCAGGGACAGTTACATCATTAAGGGGGTACATGAGTGATGCCACAAGTAAATAAGGCACAATTTCTGCTTAAAATAAAGTTTAAATGTGCAATGAAAAAAAGAAAAAACGTGTTTTCCACTCTCCTACCTGCTTTTTAAAAAATTTTTCCTAAATAGAATAAAGCAGGTCTGGAAGGCCTATTGATTTCTGTCTTCATGCTTCATACTAAGGGCAGAGACCTGTTTAATTTCACAGTACAATTAAAGTTGTCTAAAGTCTTCTGGTCCATCCATCCCAAAAGTTAGATGTGAAGTGTCTGCAATGAAAAGTGGTTACTTGTGTGACTGTCTGAGTCTTTAGAGTGTTAGAGAGATGTGTCCTGTGAATTGAAACTGGTGTAGAGATCTCTTAACCCATGAAGGTTGGCTTGTGTGTTCAGGAAACGTGTTATTAGATCAGCTGATATGTTTGGAGGAAAACAAGACAGGAGATCTGAGAGTTCTGTTTATGCAAAAGCTTGTTTGCTTTTTTCAGTTTCATCCATTGGCCTCATAAAAGCTGCTACATCTCTCTACAAGTCTTGAATCTGTTTTATCCTTAGACCATCTTTGCTATGACACTATTATTTCTTAACTGGTGCCTCTTACAGGTGAATATGGTAATTTCATTGGTAGGGAACAGCTTAACAAATGGAATTTTTAATGGGCGCAGTTTTGGTGCTTTCTGCTTGATGATTATATCTAAGGCATTTAAACATCAGGTGTTACTGGAAGTCTGTGTCAGTGCATTTCAATACGTCATACTTAGTGCAAGAAGATGCAGGACTCTGAAGCATCTCCAACAATCACCAGAAAAAACAAATCATTTAAGTGGGGAAAAAAAAAGTGTGATTGCACATGGTGGTGATGAAATAGCTGTCTTAGTTGCACTTTAAAATCCTAACAGATAATGGTTTCTAGTTTATAGTCAAAGCAAGTCTGCAGAAGGTTTCACTATTCAACATGAATGTTCATAACTAAAAGAGACTTGAACGTCTTGAAAGTTGTACACATTTATATACTAAGTAAATTATATACATGTGTAAAAATATAATTGGTATTCAGATTGGTGGTAGTAATAGAAATTGGACAAGCCTATCATACAGATTTTAAAATCTATAATTCTGTGTTTTCCAAGCATAGGAAGATCTCCTGTGAAATTGTTTGACTGCTTTGTTTCTGCATCAGGTGTTTGGCTGGTGGCGAAGAATGTTTAGGAATCTATCTGCTTTCCTGCTTTCCTTCCTAAGACCTTTATTTCGTTTGAGGGTGCTGCTTTCCCTTTTGTAAAAGGGGAATGAGTCAGTGCTTCTGCTTTTCCTCTGCCAGTATACACAGCTTGGGAACAAATTATGGTCCCCAGGGAAGCAGCCTCTAGGTTAGGGGCAGATTGCTTCTCTTTGAAACAAGAGGAGAAGCAAAGCAAAAATTTCACAGAATCACAGAACATCAGGGATTAGAAGGGACCTTGATATATCATCTAGTCCAATCCCCCTGCCAGAGCAGGATCACCTAGACCAAGTCGCACAGGAACATACCCAGGTGGGTTTTAAACGTCTCCAGAGAAGGAGGAGAGGAAAAATTTCCTCTCGTTTGTCCTTTGCTTCACACATTGCTTCACAGATTACAGTCTCATTTTAAATAATTTTAATGTCTTCCATAAAATTGGTAATTACTGCAGTGTTCCAGCTTTCCTTTTTTAGATGCTCGTGTTCAGTAGCTCATGAATGAAGTTCTTGACAAGTCATCTCCAACGAGTGGCTCCATTTCACTGCCCTGTTTTCCAGATAGCCAGATGACTGAGAGAAAAGAAGAGATGGTGGGAACAGAAAAGCACTGTGAGCAACTTCCTAAACAGGAAAGATCAGATGTACAAAGCCAAGATCGTGCTAGTACTAGTCCGGTGCTACCAGAGTCTGCCAAATTTGCAGCACTGTAAGGCCAGTTTACTTTACAATTTTGTACTTCAAAGATATGATGTAAGCTGTTTTGTTTCACTGAGTAGAAATGACATAAACTTTTAATTAACCTCTTTTTCTTTCTGTTTTATTGAAAACAAGAAAAAAGTTCCTCATAGTAGTTTTGAAACATTTTTGTGTCAAGTTACCAGGGCAACAGGCAAAGGCAGATAATCTACCGAGTAACTTCTCAGCAAGACAGTTCTGTCTTGCAAGTAATAAGTGGACCTGAGGCGTCTGTGCAAGATGAGCTATCGGTGGATGCAATGCATGTGTTCATAGATGAAAATGGTGAGTTTCTGTAGCTGCAATAATTACAGCGTGTGAGGAAATTCCTAAAGAAACTTTAGATGTCCCGTTAAGGATGTTTTTCATCTGTTACCGATTGCATGTGCATGGAAAAAAAAGGGCTTAGTTATTTAAAGTCAGATCAGCAGTGACTAGTTTTCCAAGTCCACTGGCAACCATCACAGACTTGAGTGCATGAAGTGTATCTTCCAAACATCATCCTTAAAAAATGCTGGCTAGGCCGGAAGACAGATTCTGTCTTTGAAGAACAAACCAATCTCTGGCACCTTCTCTCTGGTGAGAAGTTTTGCACTGGCCCTGGTTGGGCAAAATGTTCCTCTTTTACTGTTTTGTTCTTTAGCTGATTGAACCCTCTTGCTACCTTTTTTAAGAGAATTGGTGAGTTTCCTAGTCTTGCCCCATGCTCATGCTTGGTATGCCATTGCTCTGCAACTATGCCTAGTGGCTGAAGCTGGAATTTACTTGGTAGCACTGGCTACAATTTAGAATTCTTCCCTGTTTGTACTTCCTGACCCCACCTTTGTGAATGGACATTTAAAAAAAAAAAATCGGATGACTTCACATTTTTACAATGAAATTCTATTGATAATGTTGCTTGTGTATTTTGATTTGTTTCAGGTTTTCAGTTGTTCAAATGTTAATTTGCTTTCTGAAGTATGTTTTACTTTCTATGTAAAACAAATGTCACTGAGCCGACTTTTTCCCTTTGTATTTTTTAAAGGGGAAATTAGATCCTGTTATGTAAAGGCTGGCTGTCAGAAGGAAGGAAACTTTCGACATCAGCTATCAAATTGTGATTGTATTTCAAATGCACAGTAAGTAAACCCTTATTTTTAGAAATGTTAAATGTTTTCCGTGCTAGAAGCTATAAAACTGATAGTAGGCTGTGGAAGATGAATGTGAAGAGTATTAATGGAGAAATAAATGTGCTAAATCTTTTCTAGAGACGTTGAAGTATGATAATTTTTATTGTTTTGTGCTGCGAGACTGACTGTTTTGTAAGAGGAAAAATGAAAAAGAAAACCAGAACTATCCATTCATTACTTTCTGGGAATAGCCAAAGTCAAGTGTGTTGATGATAGATAAGTTTATAAATAAAACCAAGTGGTACTTGCTATTCTCTCAACCTTGTCTTAATCACTTCCCATGCCTGTGGGTTCTGTTGTAGGTTTTTATTGCTGTGTCAGAATCAGTCAGTGTAATTTCTAGCCACAGAGCCTTTCACCTTGCATGAAATCTCTAATGATAGTTTGCTACTCTGAAAAGGTGTCTGAGCAATTTTCTTTTTTAAAGGTCCTTTCAGAGCAATCCGCATAAATTCCATATTCATTACAATGTTTTCCATGCTCTCTTACATGATCAAAGAATCATAGAATGTTTAGGTTGGAAGGGACCTCAGACATCATCTAGTTCCAACTCCTTTGCACAGACACCTCTCACTAGACCAGGCTGCCCAGAGTCCCATCCAGCCTGGCCTTGAACATTTCCAGGGATGGAGCAACCACAGCTTCCCTGGGCAACCTGTTCCAGTGCCTCAGTACACTCTGAGTGAGGAATTTCTTCCTAAAATATCACCTATATCTTCCCTCTTCTAGTTTGAAACTATTCCCCCTTGTCCCACCACTGAAGTCCTTCATAAAAGGTCCCTCTCAGCTTTCCTGTAGCCCCTTTAGATACTTTTGTTTTCATATCTGTAAAAATAATTTTAGTTATTTATACGTGTTTTTATATGAGCATATTCTTTTTCATACTGTTACACAGCTTTTGGAAAAGTTGAGTGAAAGGGTGACAATGGTCATTGTTAATAGTAAATATTGTTCTTTGAGCGTTTGAATTTCAGTGGAGACTTTTTGAAAAGCTTGGGACTATGCTAAAAACAGTGTCAGCATCTTAGACAAGGCGGTACTATGAGAGACGTGAGAATAAGGGTTTTGATAGCCAGTAGGTGAAGATTAAAAAAACCCAGTTCATTTAAATTTTCTATGTAACAAAATTTCTATTTTATCTACAGCATAAATGTTTGGTCAGTCTTCAGCAAAATAGTTGAGCTCTGCAGGTTGAGGGGTTTGGGTTTTTTTGGTGAATGGGGAAGGAATTTTGATTGGGTAGAGTTTGAACCCTGGTTGGTTGTTCAGGCCTTATGAATTGGCCATAGGTTTCAACTAACTTATGCAAAACTGGAGAAGATATTTACATATTACTCAAAATAAGCCATTAAAGAAAGCCTTGAGGCAGACTAGCATTTAATGATCTTAAATTCAGATTATAACTTGCTATTTCTGTCTGTTGAGTTCTACTGTTTGCTGCTGCTGCAGCAAAGTCTTAACCACTCTGGCATTTCACAAGAGGTTATTAGGAACTGAAATTAAAGTAGTATTTCTACGGCTTGTAAACATTTTTATCTTCTTGGCGTGGCTTTTTTAGTCTGTTTCTCATAAATAATGCAATCTTTAAACTGCTTTTGTCACAGGAGTGATGCTGTGGTATGGGTTTGGGTTTTTTATTTGCTTTTGCATGCTTCCTGCTCTTCCTTTGCTTATAAAGGGCTGGAGGCCAGGGAGTGGGGGGAGGGAACGGTGGGTTACAACATGCCAGTGAAAGCAGATAATCCAAGTTTGTAGGAGCCTTTGCTTCCTTCCTACAGAAGCAACTTGACACTGGCAGAAATACTGTTTGTGGGAATCATACTTTTGTGTCAAGTATCAGTGGTCCATTGCCTCTTTTTGGCTCTGCAGTGTTGTGAGATGATGAATAAATGTTTTATTAACATTTATTCCACTAGATTTGAATGTTGCTTGTAGGTTTTTTTTTCCTTCTGTCATTTAGGTTTTTTTAGTTTTATTTTTTGCATTTTCAACTGTAGTAGTCTTCCTAATGCAAAATACTACCTGTACTTGCATTCTTTGTCCTGGAACCTTTCAGAGCTTCTTAAATGTAGCGTGAACAGTCAGTTACTAATAATTTCTAAAGTTATCCCTTAATTCTGCTGAAGGCTACTGAGAATTAGAATTGTTTCAAACTGTCTCCATATATGTCTCTCACCAAATTTCTCTCACCAGTCCAGGAGTCCAGTTGTAAAGATATTTTACAACTTAAATTAGCCAAGCTAAACTTAAATGAGGTTTTTATGTTGATCACAAACAAAAAAAAAACCAATTCCTTTTCCATCTTAACTCTCTCTTTGGTAGGCAATTCTTGTTACTGAATTTGGTGATTTATTTAAAGTTTGGCAGGTAGCTAATCAATTCCCCAATTACTGTCCGTGTAATTACCCTGACCCTGTTTTTGCCTGTTATCTTGCCAGCAACAACTCTTGCCAGCAGTCCCTGTGGAGTGAGTTCCCTGCTAGGCTAATTGCCTCAAAATTTGATGCTCCCATTACCTTGCCAACATCACTTCTAGCCGTTATTGCTTTGTGACAGGCTTTGACAAGACAAAGTGTAAACTGTATTGTCAGCTCACAACTTGTGTTCGAAATTAGTTACTGAAAGACCATTTGAATCTGTTGTGGAGGGAGAAATTTGGAGTAGCTTTCTTATCTTGCAAAACTCCAAAACCCCCTAAAGAAATTGTTCTGCCCACTGCAGTAAATTCCTTACCAGCCTTTGTCTCTCTTACAGCCTTTGTCTCTCTTACTTAATGCTTTTGGGAAGGCAGATAAGGATGAGAAAGTTCACATTTGTATAAAATGGGTGCCTGGTGTAATCATTAAATGCCTTTTTACATCAATTGACTTCTCACCAAATGGCCATGAGGTTTATGAATTACCTGTATGGACCAGTTATGGTTTCAAGTTAAAATTTTTCCCATTAGATTTGCCATAAAAAGTAAACCCCACAACCATTAACAAGAACATATTCTTTAAAAAATTAGCTGAAAGAATGTATACATTAAAGAATTGTAGATGTAGGGCTGTCTCTACCAGAGGAGGAGGACAACATGGAGGTGCCATAGGCTGAACATGAGCCAGCAGTGTGTCCTTGTGGCCAAGAAGGCTGGTGATTTCCTTGGATGCATTAAGAAGAATGTTGCCAGTAGATTGAGGGAGGTTCTCTTCCTCTCTCTCTGCCCTGGCGAAGCCACATCTGGAATACTGTGTCCTGTTCCAATCTTCCCAGTTCAAGAGGATCAGGATGTTACTGGGAACACTTCAGAGCAGAGCCACCGGGATGATCAGAAGGCTGGAGCATCTGCCTTATGAGAAGAGGTGAAAGAGCTGGGGCTGTTCAGCCTGGAGAGGAGACTGAGGGCAGATTTCATCAGTGCTGGTGAATACCTAAAAGATGAGTGTCAGGACGATGGGACCAGGCTCTTCTTAGTGGCGCCCAGCCACAGGAAAAGGACCAGTGGGCACAAACTGGGACACAGGAGGTTCCGTCTATACATAAGGATTTTTTTTTTTCACAGTGAGGGTAGCAGAGCCCTGGCACAGGCTGCCCAGAGAGGTTGTGGTCTCGTGCTCTGGAGACATTCCAAACGTATTCCTGTGGGATCTGCTCCAGAGGATCCAGCTCTATCAAGGTGGTTGGTCAAGACCTCCAGAGATCCCTTCCAAGCCCTTAAAGTCTGTGGTTTTGTGATTCAGCAGCAGAGGGAGCCCGAGGCTGGAAGAGGAGGGCAGGATGCCCCCGAGGCAGAGCCCAGCTCGCGTTCCCTTCGCTGCTGTGTTAAACTCGTGAGCAGAAAACGTTATTGAAACTCTTAGTTGTGTGTGGGACGGTATCATTATGCACATATATTGATTTTAAAGGGAGAGAATTGGTGCCTTTTCAGAACAGTCCCGAATGTTTTGCTGACGGCAGTTCAATTTCGATATGAGTGTTACTCACTCAAATGTGTATTTAAGTGGTGGACCGCCTGCAGCTTGTCAGTTCGTGTGCCTGGCAGCAGTCAGCAGCAGCCATGAATTGCATCGGGAGGCTGCAGTGCTGTCTATGTATAATAGAAGCTGGAGTTTAACGTGAGTGTGTAAGTTAGGCCACAGAAATGGACGTATGGAATGCAGCTAAATATTTGAGAACTGAAGCAGAAAGAATGATTGCCCAGCCCGAAGAAAAACAAATAATCTATCTTAGCTGCAGATTCCCCTTGCTGCCTGAGTGACACTTGGGCTTTCACTTGAAATTGATTGTGTGTGTATGTCTGTATATATGTATATAATATATATACACACCCCCACCCCCTCCAATTTTCGGTATACCTTTAAAAAAGAATTATTCTAGTCTGAACCTTCTTCAGCTTTCTTGATAATGGATCTTATTCCAAATTTATGTGTATAATTATGATGAAGGAAGTGGAGCACCTCCCTTATGAGGAGAGGCTGAGGGAGCTGGGTCTTTTTAGCTTGGAGGAGACTGAGGGGTGACCTCATTAATGTCTATAA
>JAOXOE010000256.1:28303860-28340075 GCA_028565055.1 Phoeniculus purpureus
GATCCTGCTGTGGCAGGGGGATTGGACTAGATGATCTTTTGAGGTCCCTTTCAATCCCTAATGATTCTATGATTCTATGAATTATTTAAATAATACAGTTTTATGTATGTATATAGTCGCATTTAAATATGTTTTACTATTACATGTAGTTCTTCACAGAAAGGGGCATCAGGCCTTGGAACAGGTTGCCCAGGGAGGCAGTTGAATTGGCATCCCTGGATGTGTAGGTCTGAAGCTTAGGGATGTGGTTTAGTAGTGGGCATTAGTTGAGTTAATGGTTGGTCTTGATCTTGAAAGCCTTTTTCAACCTATGTGATTCTGTGATTCATCCATACAGGTATGATTCAGGCATTCATGTTGTTGCATGTTCACTTGCATGTTCACTTGCATGTTCTGTCTGAGGCATTGGTCCTCTTAAACTATTCACTGTTTTTAGATGAAGCATTGACACTAAAAGCAGGACCAGGCTTCTGAGAAGCTATATTATAGTTTGAGTCTAACATATTTTGCAGAACAGTTAGAGAATTCCATTAAGAAAAAAAACCTATATTTTTCATAGTTTTTAGATAATTTATTGTTTTTATTGTGGCAACAGCAGGGCCAGTAGGCTAAAAAGAAGTAGTTTCAGCAAAATAGTGACCAACAAATACTAAGCAAATAATTTATGTGCCAGTGCAGATGTGGACTGCCAGTGCTTCTGGTCCTGGGCAAAAGAGAGAACTGAGATTGATGAGTTAACTTCTTTGATTTACATTCACATCCCTGAATAAGCTGCTTGAGTGCATTTTACTATAGAGAAGTGTCTATCTCAATAGCTTAGTGTTAATCTATGTGTCCCGTGTAAATCCATTAATACTTCAGTATGTTCATGGCTGGGAAATTCCCTGAAAATTTGAGGTTTATTTTTAAGAAAGTAGACTTATAGGTATTTTTAAAAATTATTTTTGATGCTTCCAAATAGCATTTTAGAATTACAAAAAACAGTTTCACTGAAACATCTATTTCTTTCTCAGCACGGTGACCCAAATCGCAAAGATCACCCACTGCTCTAGTAATAGGCTGCTGACTTAAAGATTTCTTATGGCTGCTTGGCAGATTGTGCAATTCTGCAGCTGAGCATGTTTGCAATGGAAGTGACTAATATTATAGAGTTCACTTTGAAATTCAGTGACTTCAGAAGAGCTGGTCACCTGAGCATAATGTCACGTGAACACAGGAATCATAGAATCAGTAGGGATTGGAAGGGACCTTGAAAGATCAGCTAGTCCAAGTCATACACGAACACATCCAGGCAGGTCTTAAATGTCTCCAGTGAAGGAGACCCCACAACCCCCCTGGGCAGCCTGTTCCAGTGCTCTGTCACCCTCACTAGGAAGAAGTTCCTTCTCAGATTCATATGGAACCTCCTATGTTCCAGCTTACACTCATTGCCCTATCACTAGATGACATTGAGAAGAGCCTGACTCCATCCTCCTGACACACACCCTTCAAATATTTATAGACATTAATGAGGTCACCCATCAGTCTCCTCCAAGCTAAAAAGACCCAGCTCCCTCAGCCTCTCCTCATAAGGGAGTTGCTCCACTTCCCTCATCATCCTTGTTGCTCTATGCTGGACTCTCCCCAGCAGCTCCACATCCCTCTTGAACTGAGGGGCCCAGAACTGGACACAATATTCCAGATGTGGTCTCACCAGTACAGAGCAGAGGGGGAGAAGAACCTCTCTCGATCTGCTAACGACCCCCTTCTGAACCACCGCAGGATGCTGTTTGCCCTCTTGGCCACAAGAGCACGCTGCTGGCTCATAGTCATCCTGCTGGCCACCAGGACCCCCAGGTCCCTTTCTCCTACACTGCTCTGCTCACTCAGGATGGTAGTGTTTGCATTATAGTGTAGCCATTGATCCCTACAAACTCTTTATCATTTTCTTGCTGAGTTGATAGGGGGCAATCCTTGTGCTACCTTGGCCACTTAAAATCCTTTCCTGTGTTTTCTACGGGCTTTCGACAGACTCCGGGATTAGAGGAGCCCCGTTGCCACATGATGGCAGCAAAGTCCCGCGCAGGGAGTGGCGCTTCTGTCGTCCTTTAGCTTTTGGGTCTGGTTTCCGCTCTTAAAATCATAAAATCGTTTATGTTGGAAAAGCCCTTTAAGATCATCGAATCCAAGAATTAACCCAACTGTCCCAAGGCCGCGGCTAGACCCTATCCCTAAGCTCCAGATCTACACGACTTGTAAACACATCCCGGGCAGCCTGTTCCAAGGCCTGATGACCCTTTTCCCACAAAGAAGGTTTTTCCTCATGTCCGACCTAAACTTCCCCTGGTGCAACCTGAGGCCTTTTCCTCTTGTCCTGTCACTTGTTACCTGTGAGAAGAGACCAACCACTACTTCTCTGCAACCTCCTTTCAGTCAGTTGTAGACAGTTGTAGGCCTCTCAGCCTCCTTCAGAGTAGCCAGGCCCAGCTCCCTCAGCCACTGCTCGTAAGGCTTGTTCTCCAGACCCTCCACCAACCCTGCTGCTCTTGTTTTTTTAGGCCTTTTTTAACCTAAACAATTCTATAATTCTGTGATTAGCTTGGGCTCCCCTGATGAAGGTTAAAATATGCATTCTGGTTTTATATTTATTCTTTCTTAAGCTTCTTACCAAAGAAGTGGAGATTGCCTCCACTACTTCACGGTTTTTTCCATGTTTTATGGGATTTGCTTTGCCATCTCGTCATCAAGGCTTCTCTCACTTTTGCATATTTCAGGGGTTTTATTTATTTTAAGTTGATTTTTAGTATAATTTGGAACTGTAATCCATCATCTGTTGATAAAGGTAGTGTTTGTAACTAGTGGTTTTAATCCCAGTCCTGAATCATGCAATACTGTGGTTAGGTTAGTGTTACAGCTTTGTAGAGGAGACCTGATGAGTAATAAATAGAGACCTAGCAAGAGGCTTCTGTGATGAGGTGTAAAAGTGACTGGGGCACGGAATCTCACCATTTTAGGTAAGAAGGAGCAAAGCTGCTGAGGTGGTGTTGTCAGGCAACAGCAATTGTATAGAGTGATTTAGGCACTCTTAGGAAGCTGGGGGCTGCTGTTGATGTTGGTTACTAGGCTTCTTGACCTTTCTCCTGTCTTTAGATTAGAATGAAATGTAGCAACGACCTGCAAAACAACTGTATTTAACGGGAATGGGGAATTCTTTGTGGTGTGCTTGTGTATTGGGCTTACCTTGAGAGGCCTTCAGGCTTATCCTTAACACTGAGGTTGTGTTGTATCTAAATGGCTTGGGCCAATCTGTCAATGCTACAAGGCAACTTCACAGACTACAGGGGGAAGGAAGATTTTTCTCAGTATCATGTGATTGCTCAGTTAGCTTATGTTTACTCATAGAATAAACACTGAATGGTGAGCCAAAAAATAAATAACTTCTGACTTTATAAGCAGGTCTCACTAGAGGGGGCTATGTATCTTTGGCATTCAAGCTGCACAGCTTGTGTGTTTATCAAAGATATTTTTAGTTAATAATTTATTATTCAAAATCTAGTTCAATTATACCTTTGCTGACATTAACAGTGCAGTTTACTGTAGTAGATCTTGATAACATTAATTTTATTCTGCAAATGAGAAGATTTTCTATTTAGCAGGATTCCACATAGTACTGCGATCAGCTCTGTTGTAATGATTTTATGATTAGAGTGTGTTTGTTCCTATTTATACAGGGTAATACACTTATGGAATCTAGTTTATAGGCTTCTAAAAATACAAACACCACCACTGCATTTCTTCATGGTAGTTGTTGGTGTGATAATACTGTCATCAGATGAGACATGCTGCTTCTAAGTACCTGTGCAAGTGATTCAGCATCAGGGAGTTGGCAGGTGAATGTCAAAAGACAGCCTATATGGAAAATAGGGATAAGGAAGGGAAAATAAAAAGCAAACAAGCTGAGGGGATGGAAAGATGAGGAAAGGGTACAGAGATTCAGAGGCATGAGGCTGACAAATAAAAGGCATAGGAAGCAGATGAAAACCAGGTGGCAGCTTCTGACTTTGGAATTGTTTCTTTGCTAGCTCTGCTTTTCCACTTCTCTGCAGTAATACATTTCAGTGACCTCAGAGATCATGTAATTCCAACCTCTCTGCCATGGGCAGGGACAGCTCTCACTAGACTGGGTTGCCCAGAGCCCCATCCAACCTTGTCTTGAACACTTCCAGAGAGGGATCATCCACAGCTTCCCTGGACAATCTGTTCCCAGGGTCTCACCACCCTTACAGTGAGGAGTATCTTTTTCCTACAGTGTCCCAGCTACCTGCAGACTCTTCTCCTCATTGCTGATAGGTGGAACTATGAATGTTTTCTGTAACAGATTGTAGAGTTTCTTGGCTTTTAAGTCTGGTGGGAGATGATTTGATCTCTGAAGTTTATTCTTGGAAGAAGTCCTGCAAGCAAAATTGTTTTTATTTCTGAGAACTGATGGAGCAGAGTACCAGGGGAATATCTTGGCCCATCTCTCTGCTCTTCTGCCATTTCCATTCTTGGTAAATGTGGGATAAAAGACATGGTCCAATCTAGAAATACTCTTGACTCCACTTGACTTTTGTAGAAAGACAGCTAAAGATACAAAAAGTTATTGGAGGTTAACTATTCGTTTAGGAAAGCATGAGCAGACACTGTTCCATTCCCCTGCTCTTTTCTTGGGCACCTTTTTGGGCAGAAATTCACAGGGGAGTGTTCCTGCATACTCTTGGCTGTGCTTCTCTTTTTCCTGCTGTGAACAGAAATCCCAGGGTTGCACCAAGAAGGACAAGGGACAGAAAAATAATAAAATCCATTGCCTTCCCTCAAGCTGGTCAAGGTCACCCTTGAGTAGGGTTCTCCAGAATATGCAAAAGGCACAGCTGTCCTCTGTAGGCCTTATATGTGGGATCTTCCTCTCCTTTCTGCCTTGAGATCCAGGATCTTGGATCCCTCCCCACCCCTTCTATACTTTTTTTATTACTGACTGCTGACAAGGTACTACATGAAAGCCACAAAGGAAACACATTCTTACAGTGGCTGGTATGTCAAGTGTGTTGTGCTCGACCAAATCCTCGTTTCCTAGTACTGTCCAAGGAGAACTTGACAGCTCTTCAGACGTAGAGCATGATCATGCTTCTGCCTGTAGCAGAAGTGGAGTGCAGAGGAAATCATTAGGGTCAGGAATGTGGAGCGCTCTTATTTCTAATCAGCTGATTATTTGCTGGAGTGGCAGATGGTGAATACGAGGTCTGGGATCCAAGTCTGATAGCAACTAAGAGTTTGAAAATATTAAACTACCTGGCTTAAACATCAGAGGCAGGATCGATCCTCTAGTGACATCATGAGGTTGCTGATGTTCCTGTTGGTCCAGGCAGAGCTGGCAAGTCCTGAAGGGGAAGAAGCAGAAAATGTGCACATTTCCATCTGTTAGTGTGACACTTCAGCCCTGCTTCTAAGTAATCCAGACATTGAACCTTATCCCAGGAGAATGCTAGTCACTGCAGCTTAAGTTCACAGTCAGTTGTGTGCAGGACAGCCACAATTTTAAAGCCCTTTTTGTTGGCCTTAACAAGGGTTACATGACCAGCTTTAGAAATTGGTGCCCAAATGAGACAAAGGTTGGGTTAACTAAAACTGATGATGTGCCTTGGGGGCAAGGTGAGAGTTCTATTCTATGCCCTGCCACAGGCTTCATGGCTGACTGTAGGCAGATCACTCAGGTTTCTTCCTGCTTATCTTTTCCTTATGGAAAATGGGAACAGTAGATATTGACTGCCTTGCACGAGCACTGAGTTGCACCATCGCTAGACATGTCTAGGTCTTGAGTTGTGTAGTTGTTGTGTAGGTCTTGAGATTAAGGACATGGTTTAGCAGTGGCCTTGGGACAGTTGGGTTAATGGTTAGACTCCATGAGCTTGAAGATCTTTTCCAACCTAAACAATTCTGTGATTCTATGAATTAGCTCATTCTGTCATCTTGCTACAGCAGAAGGGAGTTCATGTAGCCTAAATTTTCAGGAGAGTAAATTAGTACTCACCAAATTCAGAGAAGGTGAGGCCAGTGTAGCTTTATATCTAAGTGAGTTTCTTTGAAAGCTAATCCGGCATCAATGTGGTAGTTACCTTGCAATTTAGCTCTGTAGATACCCTACTCTTGTCCTTAATGTCAGTGGACAGAAAAAGGCAATTCTTATGTATGAGTCATTGTAGGTCTTCAAACTTACGATACAGAAGTATCTGCTTCTTTGCAGTGGATGCAGTACACCATGTGTATCTAAATTGGAGTGTTAACTGCCTTGTGAGCCTGGGCTAGATTTCAGGTGTGGAGGTGGAAGGTTCTGTGTCCCGTGAGTCAATCAGTTACGTAATTACAGGCTTCCTTGTGTAATGTTTCACAAATACTAAGAAAATCCTGTTTTTTGAAACAGTCTCTTTCCTTTCTCCCCTCTGTTCATAGTGAAATACAGTTCAGCTCCTCTAGTACTACCACTTCTGAGAGCCAAGAACCATCTTCTGGGGATCGAGCAGCAAGTGCTCTTCAGCAGCAGCTCCTACTGATGGTGGCACGAAGGACCCTTTCAGAAAGCCCACGGGTACATTGTAATATCTCAGTTTCTAGCATTTTGATAAACTGCTTCATAAACAAATGCTGCAGGCTTGTTCCTGAGACAGCTTTGTTGATTTTCTATACTACTTTGACTGCTATTGCTCATGTGGGAGAAAGATGTATTTCATGTTGATGGCTGCAATTCAGCTGCTTTCTACTGACACTGAGTAGTGTCTTAGGGGAGCACTTAAAGGCTCCGTCACCTAAAAAGTCAATCTTCTATCTTCTTACTTCATTTTAAGGAAAGAAGACACGGCCATTAGGATTTTAGATTCACCACCAGATTTTTATAGTATGAAGTGTTTATTCCAGATTCATTGCTATCATAAAACTTCATGTCTGGTTTCACTCGTTGAATTGGGCAACCAGACTTCTGGATGTCTTGTTGTGCAATGTCAAAGACACCTCCTCAATGCAGATAGTAAAAGAAAAAAGCCTTCAGAGTTCAGTTTGTATGGTTATATGTGGACATACTTTAACTTCACAGTGTTTGGGGGCTGTGACTCTAAACAGCTTTAAGACTGTAATTTGATTTTACAATTCCTTTTACAATAGTTCAACTTACTCTTTTGTTTCACAGCAAATTCTAGTCTGATATTTATGAATTACCTTAAAATGCCAGTTAACTAATTTTTCACCTTAGATTTTGCACAGAAAGTTAATGTTAGAAGAAACTTGTATAAAGGAACTATTTTAAATTGAAGTCAGGAAATTGTCCTGAATACAATTCAGATTTGGACAGAGACTTCCAACTAAAGGCTCAGATGTTTTCCAGATACTTATAATCTTGCAAACATAGATTGTTTGTAAAATTAGATAACAGTTATCATGCCTTTCCTTTTCTTTTCTTGGAAAATAGCATCATTAAGAAATAAGACTCACTGTTCAAGGTCATATAGCAAGTTTGTAACAGGGCCAGGCAGTAATTTCAGAACTTCCTGGTTTCTAAATCCATTTTTTTATTAAAAATGAAATTCTGAGCCTGTGTAAGTCAGGAAAAATTTTGTCACTGATTTCAGTGAAGTTAGAATTTCAGGCTGTCTCTAGCACCATATAAATTTATGAGGGGTATTTTTATGAGCCCTTTTTTGATAGGAGGCACAATTAGACTTAGAGCTAGTCAGAGAGTTTCCCAAACACAGCTCCAAAATCGAACTCCAGACCAAGAACTGCAAGTGTCTGTAATGGATTTCATCCAAACGTTATGGCTCCTAAGGAGCCAAAATGTTAACTTACACACTCAGTTAACTCATGCTAAGCTGTTCTGAAGACTGAATAGTCAGTTGCTGTGGTGGTTTTAATGGATTTTTTTTGCCACTATTTTTATTAATTTAGTCATAGCAAGCAATCTAGATTGGTTGAGTTAAATCAATGATTGTAGTTGGTCGAGTTTCACATTACTTTCTGTTAGAAAGTAATTGCAAGAGAAACAGAATTGTGCCAGTATTAGCAACTGTAGTGTTTAAAATTATATTTCTTTTCTTTTAAAATGCCCTGACTCCATAATGAAGTGACTTTTTAAAGTGGTAATAAAAATATTCAAATTTGAAGTACTTAAACTACTTCTAGACTTTAAAAGTCAGTGTGGTGAAAGGGCTGCAATCCATATCACAGCTTTTAAATTACTTGGACTTGTTAATAAAAGAAAGTATGCCTGACAGCCCACCATCCCCTTGCACGTCTGAGCTCTCAGATACACGCATTACTGGCCGGTGCTGAGAGTGGTGCAGCACTGCAGGTCTGTATACCTTTAGTGAGTGGGAAGCATGAGATAAAATGTGTAAAGTTGAGTTTCTTCCCTGTAGCTTTAACTGTCCTGTGTACACTCACATTCACCAGCACACTGAGGATACCCATGAGCTGTTTTCCAGCTGTCACACAGCAATACATTAAGTCATATGTAAATGATATATAAAATTCCTTTTCCTGGAAAGTGAAGATTAGAAATTTTTCCAATAATCCAAGATAAAATGTAACAATTCCTTCGTGCAGGTGGACAGGCTGTTTACAATAGAAGTATTTTGTTAAAGGAATTCAAGAAGGTGATCGATTACTTCACACGGAAATCCCCTGCTATGAGAAAGTTAATCTAAAACAAATGTAAAATAATTTTAATATAAACATTCCATTGCATATATTTGTTATCTAATGTTAAGTATCTTTAACAAGTGGGAAAAATGAAGGGGGCTAGAAGGAAGTTGAAAGCCATGGAATTTACAGTGATTGGAAATCTCAAATTCTTGAAAGAAAAAGAAGTTATTCCACCACCTTATAACCTTGAAAAAAAAAAACCCCAACTTCTTTGCAGAGTTTTTTTTGTTGTGTTGTTTTGCATGATGGTTTATAGAAAAGCCTCCCTCCCCACAAGTGTTGGTGAAGGAGTGCAGATGTAGAGATGGAGGAAATCCAAAGTGCTGCAATTCAAATAGAGTAGAAGAAAAAGCCTTAGAATCTGACAAAAGCAATATTAAACAGGATGGATTTACTATTGTGATGGTAAGATTAGAGATCCTTAAAGTAGTGATGTTTATGCTTTTTGTGCTTGTTTGCAATAATTTTTTTTTTGTTCTCTTGCTATTCTTGAGGATGCACAGCCAATATGGTATTAGAAGCATTTTAGGAAAGATAAACAGAGCTCTGTTCTGGAAGTAGAGTTGCTAAGTCATGCCTCTACACCTTGAGCCTACTTGATATGTTTTGATTAAAACCAAAGATTTGTCCTATCACATTTGGTTTTGTACTGTGCTGTAATTAGCCTGATGCATGGAATAATCTTCAAAAAGAAATTTTATACAAGCAGGGGACTGGGACTAGGAAATAATTTTCAAATGGATGTTTCATATTGAAAGTGTACTGTCGTTGCTGAGCACCACAATGGAGCTTCTGTCCATCTGCAATAATTAAGCTGTCATCATTTTTTTTGTTTCTCATTTAAAAGGAAGAAATTAACAGCATTCCTACTATCTTTAGGAGAAAAAAATATTCTGAACCTGGTGTAGATTTGGCCTTTTAAACAGCTGTTTTACTGGAAGCCATATGTCAGTGTGAAAGTTTTGTGTGTTTGTGCTTTGTTTATTTTTAAAGCAACCCAGCCAGGACCATGAGGATTCTTTATGTTCTTCAGCACAGTGGAAGCTGAACAGGCAGTTTTACAGATTTGTTATATTCCCTGGCAAATGGATTAAAATCTGGTATGATCGTCTTACCTTGTTGGCACTGTTAGATAGGTAAGTTGTTTCTTATTTAATGCGCCTCAATGTAGCGTTACAGTGGGTGGCTCCACATGGCCATAGAGCAATGCAGCCCACTAGAGCATTGTATTAGTGTCTCATATTCAGGTTGAGTACATAGATGCCTGTTTACTTAACTGTTTACTTAACAAATAGCTTCAACTTAAGCGTTGTTTTACTTCAGAACTGGTTTCGGTGGTTCTTCCTACCCTTTATCTTCAAACAGACAGTTTGATTTATGTGAGCACCAGACCTGTAGTATAGTCTTTCATTTGACACTCAGGTCTTGGATCCATTGGTTCTGAGCTTTCTGAAGAGAAAATGAGGTTTTTCTGCAAAAATACACAGGTAAAAAGGTCTCAGGGGATTCTAAACTCCAATCTTTTTAAAAGAGTGAACTCTAGACTGTTACTAAGGCAAAGTTCTTTCAGCTGCTCCCTCTGTTCCAGTTCAGGTTATTTGTTGAGAGAAAATGTTTCAGCATCTCTCCTTCTTCTAGTCCCTCTGTTTCATTTGGCATTGACTCTTCAGTCAGTTCTCATTGCTGTTAGACTCCACATAGTATTCTGCAGGACTGCTAGAACCTTCAGACATGTTAGTCGAAAGGCTGCTGGCTGTCCTATCTTTGCTTTTCTGTGGGTGCTATGTCAGATGTATTAATATACGGATCCCAAAGCAGAAATTTCAAAAGATGTTTTTTACATCCTTCCAAAATCTGGCTGTATAGACAGGGAGCTTAGGTCCAGAGCAGATACTTATCAAATATGATGTCTTATCTATATGTTTCAATTGCTTGAAAAGTAACTGCTGATAGTCTTTCGTTATAGGCTGAATATTAACGTTGTTTTTTTATCTTAGCTTCCATGTTTTATGTGTTCCATAAAACACATAAACCAAATAAAACAACAGATGACAAATTTGTTCTTTCATCTCATTCTTTGTTGCAAGACATATGTTTTTCATTAAATGAATGCCTTGTTTTGTCATTTAAAAAGTGTTTGGCTGTTGTTGGGCTTTTTTTATGGCTGTTTTTTTGGTTTGTTTTTTGTAATAAACATACACTTGCCTACATTCAGATCAGCTCCACTGTGGAATTCTATTTGGGAAGTAAGATTGGAGGATGATGAACTTCAGTGCATATACCTTTTTTTCCTGTAGATTTTACCTAACATAGTGAATTGGCACAGGGGTAAAATACAGTTAAACATGAAAATGGGAAAAAAACCCTCATGTCCTCTAAGTTCAGGTAGCTCTGGCCCTAACAGTTCATACCAGCTGCAAATGGACCTGCCTTGCTCTAACTAACATATAAATGTTTGTATGTAACACTTTTACTCACTTAGGACAGAAGATATAAAGGAGAATGTGTTTGCTGTCCTTCTAGTAGTGCTTGTTTCACTTCTTGGATTCCTGACTCTGAATCAAGGCTTCTGTAAAGACATTTGGGTTCTGTTGTTCTGTCTTGTGATGGCCAGCTGCCAGTACTCCCTCCTAAAGGTAGGGTACAAGAAGTTTATATCTACTTGATAAATTCTCTTCTAACTTCTACAAAGGCCAAATCCTGAAAGCTAACTTTATTTTTCTGTTTTGTTTGTAGAGCGTTCAGCCCGATCCTGCTTCACCAATACATGTAAGTATCGGTCGGTAGAACGCATCTTTCTCCATTATTATCACCTGTCTGCTGTACCACAGTTGGCTTTGCAGTGAAACATAAGTGTTTTGCTGTTCTAGGTAGTTTATGAAAATGAGAAAGATTCTTTGTGACTTTAAAACTTCCTACTATGTTTAAGTAATTTTAAGCTGTTTGAATTTATCAGCACTTCTTTTTCTTTAAGCTAAAATATTCAGTAGAACAAATGCATCTGAACTAGTTTGCAGAAATTCAATCCTTTGGCATCAGACAGGCTTTTTCTTTGCATGCATTCAGAAGCAGTGACTGAAAACAGCAGAAGTTCCAGGTTAGCAGCTCAATCATTGTTCAATTGAGTCTTCGAATTTTGTATTTTATTTTTGAGATTGGTTATTTAATTAGTTAGTTTAAAACTGGTATTGCAGATGTATTTCTCAATACTGGCTCATGTGTATGCCACTTCATGGCAGAAGTGTTTCCCTTTATTATAATGTAGTCACAGTTCTGTACTTGGGTCCTGAAGAAATAGCTGACAATGGCTGTCAGGATCTCTTCAGTGTATCTAAAACACCGAACTCTGTCAGCAGCAACCACCTCGCAAGGAATCAGTTCCTCACACAAGTCTCTCCTCATTATAGGACTGGTTTAGAAGCATCATCCTACAACTGCAGTCTGGCCCTCCACCTGTCACAGTGTTTCAGCATTTTTGATTTGTGGATCTTGGAAGACACCTCAGTGGTCACGAGGCTCCTTGCTCAGCTGCTTAGTTGCTCAGGTTTCTTGTTTAGCTCTTTGAATGTTTTTGAGGACCCTCTCTCTTCCCTCAGGGTTCACAAACAGCATGTCTGCTGGATCACTTCCCTTTGGCATGGAGCAATTATTTTTGTCAGTTTAGAGGTTACAAATGCAGACTGAACTGGAAATTGAGGTTATTTTTGAGCCTGTGCTACACATTTCACTGAGATGCATTTCAGAAGATTCTTGGTTTCTTTTCACCCCATAATAACTGTCATGGAACTGACGGTATTCTTGATTACAGTGCTTTCACAGGAAATACCTGTCTGCATAAAAAGCAGGGGAGGCTAATACACACCAACTTACCCATTGTAGGATAGTATCTCCAATACATTAAAGATACAGTCCTACCTCAATGAGACGTTTGGGGGGTGAAGGACTGAAATAATAGTACTTGTCAAAGAGAACGTGTGTAGGCATAACACTGTGAAATGTGATCAAACAGTTTGTTCTTGTTCAGACATTAGAAACATGTGTGATTGTTTAAAGTGGGTGGCAAACAGTTTAATCAAAACTTTGTTACAAATCTATCAAGATTTTTATAGTTTAAAGACAAAGTGTCATAGTTACCAGTGAAATTGGAACAGAACAAATTTTTTTTGCAGAATCCAGGTTTGTATTCCGTTCTTTCACGGTACTGTAGCAAGAATTATTCACCACAGTGTATTCTGTAAGTTAGGCAGCAGTGTAGCAAAGTGCCAATAGGTGTATTCTCACCTCCCACATGCTTTCCTAAAACTGTAACAGTGAAGTTTTCCTGCAAATGTTTTGATCCATGATACAAACTCCATGGAAATAAAATATACAGTTTTTTCACAGAGGGGTTGTAAAGGGAGGAGGCTTTATAGATCGGGTAGAAATAGAAGATCAGCTATTTCTAAATTACATCTTTTTAATAAGCTTTTTAAAGGCTTACTTGGATACTTAGCATCACAAAAATAAGACAAAAAGGCAAGAAAAGATACTCCGTGTACTGTTTCATAATTCATGTGACTACATTAAAATTTAAGAGAACAGCATCTCTTGATGTTAACATAAGGATGTAGAAGAGCAGAAGAATTAAAGAATGATCAGTATCATGTCCATTAGTGAAAATGCAGGTGAGGTTTTACAGTGTGAAACAAACCACTGTGAGCCACAGTTTTGTATGCCAAACTAATTTCTGTTCTTGGATCCATGAGTAGCCGCTATGATATATGAGTTGCTTTATGATTTCTCACAAGGAGGTTTCAAACTTCCTCCCTATCTCTCACGTGCAGACTTTGTTACTGTTTGAAGTGACTTCTCGTCTCTTGCCTGTACTGTTTTGAAAGACTCCTTTAAAATACCATCCAGTGAATTCAGTAAATGCAGTGCCTAGGGAGGTTTTGTTCTGAACTGTTTCCAAGTGCCAGTGTATTCACTTCCTCATGTTAAGGAAGAGCTGGTTGACTAAGTCCTATAAACTTTGGTAGTCTCGTACAATTCTACTGGAGATAAGATTATTTCTTGTCCCCCATTCCATGCTGTGACAGCACTCTGTACTGTCACTCTGGTAAGGGATGAATTTCATTACACAGGTAAGAACCTATCTAAGACAGCTAATTTTATGTTCATTTATACTGATCGAGTTGTGATAATAGTTCTGTTTTGATTTGTTTTGGTGTTCAAGTCATGGTCAAGTTCTGCAGTTAATGCTGATTTCTGGCATTTATTGTAACCGCAGGTTTACTACTGTTGCCTGTTACAAGCTGAGAGCCTAACTCTCCTTGCAGCATGTCCTGTAGCCTTTCTAGTTTTGGTCTTTTGGGAGCTGGTGGCCTTTGGTTGCTTTTGAAATGGGGGTACGTGGTGCTGTTATGGTGAAATTTTGGAGCAGCCTCCTTACAGGAATGATGGGCAGAAGAAAAGTCCATCCCAAGTGTAAGTTGTACCAGCAGAACATAAGGGACATGCCAGTGAATGCAAAGCGTTTACTTCATAGATCTAAATGATCCTGGTATGCATTTCAAGGTTTCAGACAAGTGGGTTGGCAGACTTTTGGTACTGGTTAGAAGCAGCAGCAAATTGGGCAATAAAGGCTGTGTCTCTAGTATTTGGTTATATAGAAGGATCAGGAGACCTTGTCTGTAAGTCCATCATAAGACACCTGTATAGCTCAGGATCTCGCTCTGATTTCCAAAGGTATTTCAGCTCTGAAAGGCTTTACAGAATTTCTTGCAGCACATCATTGTCTTAGTCCCATGACCTACCAAAGCAGGTCAGCTAGGTAGATATCATAGGCAGTTTCATAAATGCCATAAGGCACTGAAAGAGTATTTTTGTCTGTCTAATTGTGCTGTGTTTGATGCTTTCCGGGGTGCAGTTTACACTCTTGACTGCCAGGGCTAACTGCTGATTCTTGTTAAGACTTCTGCTGACCAGCAACCCCTAGATCCCTTTCTGCAGCCAGTTCTTCATCCAGTGTCACAGGAGCTTTTCTATTTAATTTTAGAAAAGTTAAATATTCACTGTAGACCTAATTATGTAAGTGTTCTACTTGGACATTAAACGTGTGAGGAGATCAAGTCATCAACTCCATCTTACCCAACTGCTTTCAAATAATGACCATAAAAAGCCCCATAGTTCAAGAGATAAAACAAGGATGTAGTATGAGAAAATGGACTTTGGTCTGGACAGTGTGTCAGGATATAAATCACTAAGCAATTGTTTAGCTGTGGTATTTACTGGTTCCTTTTCCTAAGGCACAGCTTGTATTTAAGATAAATCAACTGAAGTTTAAAAAAATCACCAGAAAGCAAAGTGATATTTTTTGGTCAAATATTAATCTTAATAATTCTCCTTGGATTTTTTCATAGGCATATGTTTTTAAAATAAAACAAAACTAATATGGCTGCTATTTCAAATCAGTACAGAGACATTTTACAAATAGGAGCATTCTCACAGCAGCCTTATGGAAGCCAAACTTGAATCTTTGTTCCTTTGCTCTTGGCTTTTCACACTCAAGGAGACTCACCAGCATTGAAGTGCAGTGTTTACCTTTAAGCTTGCTACAGAACTGTTAAGATTATCCTTAAGGGTCTGCTACTCCTCCTTGCCCACAGCCACACAGCAGTGCTTTGTAGGATTAGTGCACATCAGTCCTGTTAGAGATGTGAATGAAAGACTTAAGATAAGGACCCTTCCATGGGTTAATTCCTTTGGATCTTTGTTTCAAAGAGCTGCATGAGAGAGAAAGACCAGAAACTGCTGCTGAGTGTCACCCCCTCCAGGAGGGCCACTGATTTGCTGTCAAGTGGTTCAAATCAACAATAATAAACTCAATCATGTAGGTGCAACAAAATCGATGTCCATGCCTCAAACTGCACCTAGGAGTTGCTCTACTGTTCTTCTGCTTTCCAGGATGCAATTAAAAATTAATTTGGTATTTAATAAAGTCATAAAAACCACCCCCCAACACCAAGATACCTGAAACAAACATTCATTAAAATTAAAGTAATGTAGAGGAAAAATAGGTTTTTTACTGAAAAGAAAGGTTCAGACTGAGAGTTGGGTTTTTTTCTCCACAGAAAATGATAAGTTATGCAATTAGTGCGATTTGAAAGGTCCAGAAGGTTAGATTTTTCAAAAGCATAAATGATTGCTGCAGTTAGTCCTAATGGTGTTTTGTGCCTTTAAAGTCTCCTCTGGAGAAGATAAAATACCTTGTAACATTTTAATTATTATTTAGTATGTATAAGTCATTAAAATATTTCCTCTGACTCTTGACCCTCTCTCCAGTTTAATGCAGCAGGCAAATTAATACAAAATGCAATCTTTTTCTTTTCCAGGGGCACAATAAGATCATAACCTACAGCAGACCTGTATATTTTTGTATATTGTGTGGCCTTATTTTGCTGCTAGATGCTGGTTCTAAAGATCCAAATCCTCCAGTTTATACAATGTATGGCCTGAAGCTCTTTTCTCCTAGATCTCTCCAGTCAGCCAGAGACCATATAATAGGTGAGTCAATATTTTTCCTAGGACTGTAAAAATGGATTAAGCATTAGCCAGGGAAGTCTTGTGTTTTCCCATGTTGGTAATCAAATGTGTGTTACGGAGTTACAACTCTAAGTCAAATTGAAACGTTTGGAATGACTTAAAACAGGGAATGGGGGCAGCTGGCAACTTTCCCTCATGTAAAAGCAGTTCTTAATGAAATGAGGCTCATAGAAAAGTCTCTATAGAAAACTAACAGTTGCTGATGTTATTAGCAAAAGACATCGGCTGTGAAATGCACTCAATCTTTGTAGAGCCTCGTCTGTGTGGAGCAGTTACTGCAGAATAAGCTGAGTTTTGAATTTAGTGCCTGGAAGCTAATCTGTGCCAAGTCCTCAGATGGACATTCTTCCACTCGTGAAGAGTGTGCTTTCCCTTGGTTTAGTTTGGTCTTGCCGTTCACATGAGGAGTTACTGTGGAACAGCCACTCCACAGTAGCTCTTCCAACCTGTTTCCATCTGAAATCATGTTATGAGGTGCCAGAGAACATCCAAACATTGCTCTGAAATGGGTCTGTTGGTCTTTTGGCACTAATTTGTGTGTCTGCAGCTAGAAACAGCTGATTAGGATGACTTCCAGTTACACACTTGTAGTCTGTGATGCTATTGTAGTTGTGTCGTAGGTGCAAGTGTTGAACTGGTCTTAGGTCAGGTAGTGCAATGTTGTTATATATGACACAGAAAAGGTAAAGTTTACTGTAAAAGTTGTGAAACTTCCCAAGACCTTTGTCATAGAGTACCAAAGATGTCTGCCAATTTAGAACCAAGAAAACCCACTGTAGTAGAAGAACAAGCTTTGTGATACCATGTGTGGCTTTGGGGGTCTTTGTTTATCTGTGACTGTTCTACTTGCTTCTTGCTGTAACTCAAGTCAGGCTGTTATTGCCTGAAAGGAGTACTATTTTTAGGAAAGCCATCTGGTTCTTTATATAGGTTCATTGACTCCCAGTCCTTCTCACCAGAAACAAGGGAATAATGAAAACCTGAATCTCACTTATTTTCATTAGCTTCTGTCATTACTTTCCTTTGGTCTCATTAAAGTTTCTTCTTAAATCTTATTTTTGCTGTCTGTCAAAGGTGAACAGTAAAAATGCTGATAAATAATTCAACAAGAATCTTAAATGAAGCTTGGCATAGAGATAAATGAATAACTATAGCAAGCAGTGTAAGAAAATAAAGTGGGGTTATAAATATGCTAATTTTGGCTGGCCTCAAAAGAGGTGGTAGAGCAGGTTCTTGAACTAGCCTAGAGGATGAGGAGTGAGAGAGGAAATACAGGCTCCTGTTTAACCAAAGAGGGAGAAAGAACCATTTGCCTTTGTCTCCTGTTCTTATTTTGCCAAGGTGTGTTTGTTCAAGTGCTGTTTGGTGCCGTGCTTTGGCTATCTATCCTTTGCTTTGCCTCTATGGGAGTCCCAGTTGCTGTCTGCTGTGGATCCTTGCAAGTGTTCATGGTGCAGCTACTTCTGTTAGCCATGGCAGTGTGGCATCCTCCCGCTTCTTGCAGCACTTTGAATATTGATTCCCTTAGGCACTGAAGGTATAGAAGTATTTATTTTGGGCAATAAAATCATAGACTCATACAATCGTTTAGGTTGGAAAAGACCTTTAAGATCATTGAGTCGTAACCATTAACCAACTGCCCCAAGGCTAAACTATGTCCCTAAGCTCCAGATCTACGCAACTTTTAAACACATGCAGGGATGGTGATTCAACTTCTTCCCTGGGCTGCCTGTTCCAAGGTCTGATGACCCCTTCTGGGAAGGAGTTTTTCCTGATGTTCAACCTAAACTTCTTCCCCAGGCAGAGGTTTAGGCCACTTCCTATTATCCTGTCACTTGTTACTTGTGAGAAGTGACCAAGCCCCTGCCACCTCTCTATAATTTCCTTTCAGGTAGTTGTCTTACACTTACCTAGTGGCTCTGTGATTATAGGAAACCTTAAAACTGCAATATCACATGCCAGCAGCTCACATAAGCATCTCTTTATCAGTCCAGCTCTAAAAGGTATGGAAATGTGTGATGCTTAAATCATCTCTGGAATCATAATGCAACTCTAATTAAACAGTTACTTTTATTGCCTATTTTCTGCAAAGGAAACTACTGCACCTAAATTCAATGCTTTTGTAAGTAACAACCATTTCTTTCTTTCTCTGGTCTGCTCCTTTGCGGAAAGCGATAAACAGAACTACCTTAGCTAAAGAAGTTGTTAAGATTGTTTAGAGTATTAATAGAGAGAGGATGAATTGAGGACATTGCTGTAGCCCTCCAACTTTTCCCTCTTTGTTTACATTCATATGTGCTGACGGGATAACAACTCTGGTCTTGTCCTTCCTTCCTCTGCTCTTAATCCTCTTTTTCTGAGGTTGCTACAACAAAGGCAGTTGTGTTGACTGGAAGTCACTAGTCTAATATGAGTTCTGGCAGTTCTGCAAGTCCTTTAACTGAGGAAAAGATCCATGAGATTCAGCAGAGAGTTTCTTGGGAGGGCTGGTCCTGTGGCAAGTCCATGTGGCCTGCTGGGCAGTTTGCTGTCATCCCGTTCTCTGTCTTCAAGAGTGGTCCTAGCTGGGCTTGGTACAGCTTGGTAAAATATCTAAACAAAGAGAGAGTAGTGAAGGAAGAGGAGAATTAAGAATGGCATTTGCATGCAAAGGATTGAGGAGACAGTGTTTCCTCATATTCTTGAGGATGTATAGTTTGTGCCAGCATCAGGAAGTTGTGATAAAGGGAGCATTGTGAATGCGGCTATACTGAAGTGAGCCCTGTCTGTGTTTAACACTTGAGTGTGTCATTTGCTCCTCCTGTGTTTGACTGCCTCAGCAAGATTTATGATATTAGCAGCAGTGTGTAATACAATGAAGATAAAAGAGGTCAGATCAAACACAGGGTATTTTATTTTAGCACAATATCCATTAGTAAGAGGAGCTGGGAGTAAAGCGTGAAGTTAGCCTTTGACAAAGAAGACAAATTTAGCATCTTAATATTAGACTGGGATGGGAAAGGGGAATAAATTGGACTGGTTGTTTGTTTAATTTGCTTTTTATGACAATGAATAGGAGGAAACGACAATCTTTCCTTGCATGCCAACTAACAAATACAAACCTGTTTACCATGAATATACGCATCACCATCCATCACTATGCAGAATCATCAAGTACAATGAAATAGTAAGAATATGATTAAACAAGTGCATGTATCATTGAAAACAGACAGTGTTGGAGCCTTGGGTCAGGTGTGTGTTGAGATGCTTTGCTAGTCAATTGTGCTTGGCATTTTTTTTAGGGTAGAGCTAAGGGTAAATGGATGGAAGACTATCTAAAGATGTTTTTTTACTGCTTTTAATATTCTTTCACTACTGCAAAGTCAAGGTTGAGCTTGCTGGAAGCCGGGGAGATGTGCTGCTGTAAATGTGCTGTTGATTGCTGGCAGAGGCAGGATACTGTGACAGCCAAGATATTTAGGATATCAGCCACTAAAAGATTTTTGTTTGTTTATATTGAATTGTTATACCTGTGCTTGAACCATCTCGGATTCCAAGAGGAAGTTTCGAAGTATACAAATGGAAATTTCTGTACTTTAAATAGAACAAATATAACTTTGAAAGTATTTGGGAAGCAGAAAGTATTTGCTATTTTTTTCTGCTGCTGCTGCGTTTATCCAAAATAAAGCTTAAGATTAACCTCTGAGCTTTAGTTTCCTACTTGTGTAATTGTGTGATTTATTTTGAATACTAAGCATTGCTGCTGAGGTCAGGATACACTCACTTGAGTAATCTTCAGAATTTATTGTGACAATTTCTTATTCGGCTATGATGCATGTTTCTCTGTTCTTAACATATGTTGTGATGTGTGGTCATATTCTAACACACCTTTTCTTCTTTAGTGTTTTTATATTGCTTTCCTGCAATTTCTCTTCTTGGACTTTTCCCTCAAATCAACACCTTCTGTATTTATCTTTTGGAGCAAATCGACATGCTGCTATTTGGTGGTTCTGGTAAGTAGCCAGTTGCAGTCTGAGCTTTCCCTTTCTGGGCTTATAACCTTAGATTAGAGTATGTTACTGCATCTTTAAAATCTGAAACAGCTTTAAACAGTGTGATGAGCACTAATAAGATCCCCTTGGTTTGATTTGTTTTTCTTTTGGAAAGTTGTGTATGGGTTGTGCTATAGGCTGCAGAATGTAGGTCACATCAAAGAGCTCTTTCCTGGCATGTCTGATGTGAACATTTACTATATTTATAAAGAATAAATGTTTTAAAAAAATTATGTTAAAACTCCTTCTGTTAAAAAATGATTAATTTTAATTTTTTTTTTCAATTTTGGATTTTTGTTGGTTTTTATGTTCTTCATTATTGTTTAATTAACTGAGAAGATGACCTACACTCTCATCTTGTTTGGATCAGAAACAAACTTCCTCCTTGTTCCCATGTTATTTTGCATCATGGAATGATGTCAGAGTCTGATTTCCATTTGGATGTAGCTTAAAAAATAAGGGATGCTGTAAGGGTGCACCTACTGCATTCCAAACACTAATAAGCAGACACGCTGTGGGACCAGACTAGAGATGGTCTGCAGTGAGGCATCTGAAGCGTGACTATCACTGATGTGACATCCTCAGCACTTTTCATTCCACAGACCCACGATTACTGCATCTTTCTGCTTTGTAGTATAGATGTAGCCTTTGGCAGGTGGTTAAAAGCTAGTACAGGTGATTTTTGTCTCAAAAATACCAGAGCAGACATAGAGGAAATAAAATGCTGGATAAAGATCTCATCTCAGCCTATCAATAATCATGATGCCAGTGTATGTTGGACCCTAATTAAAGCATGGTTTTGCAGCCTCTATGTCTCCATTGTTGAGATTGCTGAACTCCTAATTCTGACAACTTTTCCTATCATACTTCTCGAAGCTCTCAAAGGAGGTTATAGCAAGAGATCAGCTGTCATCCTTCTCTCTCCCTTTAAACTTGTTCCTGTATCTTAATATGGTGTAAGTCATGGTTGACACAGCAAGTTAGGATGCTTTTGGATGATACCAGAGCCTGTGCTTCAGGAGCAAAGGAAAGGAAGAAATCTCCACATGGACTTTGACTAGAAAACTACCAGTTTTGTTTGCTCCTTGGTAGAAAAATGAAAAAATGTAGTGATACTCTGGTTAAACAATGCTCAACACTAAAAGCAAATGGTTTGAGACCTCAGGTGACAGGAAATTTGTGTCCCTGCCCATGGTGGGGGGTTGGAACTGGATGATCAGGTGGTCCCTTCCAACCCAGAGTGATTCTGATTATGTAACTTCTCCAGTGAAGTGATCCTGCTGTGGCATGGGGATTGGACTAGATGATCTTTCGGGGTCCCTTCCGATCCCTAATGATTCTATGATTCTATGAAATCACATGGAATACAGTGACATTGGGCTTTCAGTCTTAGCTGTTAACATTTTGTGAGCTCATTTGGGGCATCAAAGTTGTTCCCTCAACAACGAACTTTCTGATATCTCATTTTATGTCTGTTCTGATGCAAAGTTTCATTTTTTTGCTTCTGATTGCATGTTCTCATTTAGGAAGACATTAACCAAGATTTGCTTTTGTATTTCAGCTGCTGCTGGGTTTGTGTCTGCACTATATAGCATTTCCCGAAGCTTTGTGGTTCTCATTGTCCTATACGCCTTCTGCTTCTGCGCAGTGAAGGTAAGCCAGAAAAGTAACCGTTGAAATTCAAAATCTCAAGCTCAAAGTTTATATACCTGTTGTTTATCAAGATAAGCTTTACAAGCCATGCTTCAGGTTCTGCCTGTTAGCTACAAATTGAAACTCTAGCCAAAATACTGGAGTAAATGTGTCTGATACCGGTTTGCTTCTTCCATGTATCAGGCTGAAATGAGCCACTGAATTCTGCCTAGAAAGCTGGACAGCAGCCTTGGCTTAAAAAACTGTATAAGCCTGACTGAATTTAGTCAAAATTCCTAGCAAGGTCGATATCTCCAAAGGAAAGGAATTTTGTTGTTTCGTCTTAACAGTATGTATAAGAACCCAGATATCCACTTGGGCAGACCAGTGATCTATCTAACCTAGTCATCTACAGGGAAATGCAACTTAGGAACTTAATGCTAACCAAATGACTCTGCTGCTCTTTACCCCAGTATTCCACCAGTATCCACAACTGCTAGAGTAGGGATAACGGACAGTGCGTCCCATCTTATTTCATTTGGTATGTGTGGACTGTGTGTGAGTTGAGCAAGTCCATTCCTGAATGTGCTGGTCCTGTCTGTCTCTATAACTTTGTGACAACAAATTGGTGTTCACTCTCTGCAAAGCAGCGTTGTCCTTCACTGGTTTTAAACTGATCTCCTAATGTCATCAAGTCTTTCCCTATGCTTAGTACTGCAGGATTTGTGAAAGAACTGCTCTGCATTCACTGCATCCACTACCTTCACACATTATTAAGCATCAGTCACATCCCCCACAGCCACTTTGAATGGAAATGTCCTGGCCTTTCTAGTGTCTCCTTGCAAAGCAGCTGCTCTCTCAGGAGTAGCTACAGTAATAGCCCTACTCTGTGCCTTCTCTTACGCTGTTGTGACTTTCAGGTGTGGAGAGTCTGTTGCATGTGTTATGTGGAATGTGAGTGTGCCACTGGTCTATGTGCTGGTAAAATGACAGGCTGCATTTTCCTGGCTCCCTTCCCAGTGATGCCCAGCCTCAGGGATTTTGTCAGACACTGCACTTTGAACTGTATCTAAATCACTTAATTTTGATCCTAATCAAGCGAAGGTTTGGATTTTTGGTACACTAGAAATTGGAGCATTTAACTCAAAACTGAGCCTCTTTGCTTCAGATGTTTAGAGAGTGGTGATAACATATGCTTATTATAAACATAAGCATATGTTTTCTTTAAGAGACAAACAACATGCTTGAATATTTTTTTCCTATGTCTTTATTTTTTATTTTTTAATTATTTCTTCTTTTTATTTTTATTTTGCTTTTTTCACTTTTAGTCACTTTGGCAAAACCAGTAGAAAGTTTTTCAGTATTTATGGAGGTCAGAAAATCTTCACAATCAGAAATATTGAGGGCAGGGAAACATGATCGACTCTCTCTGGCACAGGATTTCTGGGTTGCAGAGCTTATTTCTTGGCTGAAAAGTAGCATTCTCAAACAGAAACTGCATTTATTGGCAGAACATCTTATAGCTCAGCAGGTGTAAGTAGCAGAGTTCTATTTCCTGAAATAAATTGCAGAGGAGAATGGTTCTTTTAAGTGGTTGTGTGCTTTTTACTGGTGAACAATTGCTCACATCAAACACCCAGGATGAGGACCCCTTCCAGCGGTTTCAGGCTTGAGCCTTTCCTTCCTGAAGTGGTTCTTGTGTTCTAATTATTATTTTGCAGAGTGAGATAGTCTGGCCTCATTTCTCTCTGTTCATTAATTATTTCAAAAGGAAATATATTATTCTTGAAGTTCACTAGAAAAATAATTACTGCATTGTTTTGTTTTTGTTGAAATAGACAATGCTAATTTTGTAGTAGATCTGTATTTTTAAATGAGCTTTTGTTGGTTGTTTTTAGAACAGAATCTATCTATATATGTACGTACGAGTTTGATTTAGTTCATCACATTTTGAAACTTTTAGAACAGCAAATTCACAGCAATTAATTCTTTGTTCTCAAATACCAATTTTATAGAAAAAAAAAAAATTTAACAATTGTTTGGGGATCTGTCTACAAAACAGTAAGTACTCGTTTTAACTTCCAGTGTGTGGATGTGATCTCTGAGAATTGAGACAAATAGGCTTGTGCTGAAATCCCATCCCTTGTCCAGGCTAATTTTGCCATTGAATTATGTTGTACAAAACCAACTGAGATTCTCTGTGAGAAAGCAGCTGCAGCGTAGATGTATCAGTAGTTTGGTTTAGTAATTGTCATTGATTTTTGCTCAGAAGCGTTGTCTGAGGAAAATTACTATACAGTATTCTCAATTGAGAGTTCATCGTGTGCTGTGCAAATGAAATCAGGCATGGCCCATGAGTTCATTTGGCCCTGCCACACTTTGTGAATGACCTTGCAGCATCTATGTCATCAGAAATGTTTCTCTCGTGGCAAAAATGCATGTCACCTAAAAGAGCATGGACAGACCTCTAGTCTCAAACAGGCAGGCTGCTTACGTGTCTCATCACAGGGCTTGGTCAGAACTGAGATGTGTGACTCAGACACTTGGAGGAGGAAAAGGGACATGGTTTTTGGACGTGACTGAGAAGTGAAGGGGTCTCACCTGCTGCAGCCAGGTGATCAGCTCTCCTCCTCAGTGCTCCTCAGCAGCTTTATCCTTGCTTGATAGTTGTGTGGATGAACTGTGAGTCTGCAGGTTTTTAAGGACTTCATCTGGTGGTGCTGCTGCTGCCGGATTGATCAGATTTCTTCTTGTTTAAAGCTGTCAAATTAAGAAGGAAAAGGCAGGTACTAAATTAGTACTAAAGAAGTATAGTATATCAAGAAGAATACTCTGTACTAAAGAAGTACAGAGTATTGCATCTAAAATTATAACAGAAAACCCCTAACCCCAAAATTATTGGAATTCCAATTCTGCGTCCGTACGTTTGAAACCTTGAGAACTAATAAACAGAACATTGGTCATCACTGTTGTCAGTCAAAGAAGTGTATCATGAGTGGAACAGGTTGCACGGGGAAGGGGGTTGAACCACCGTCTGTGGACATGTTTCAAAGAAGTGTAGATCTGGAGCTTAGGAACAGGGTTTAGCATTGAGCTTGGGACAGCTGGGTTACTGGTTGGACTCAATGAGCTTGAAGGTCTTTTCCAACCTAAACAATTCTTTGATTTTGTGGAGAAGGTTTTCAAATTGTATCTAATATAGCTGGTGACCAGCAAGTTTTTCCTTGCCTGGTGATGGCATGAGATCGCCCGGATAAGTTTTTATTTTACAGTTGCGTTATCCCAGAGATGCGAAGGTGGCTTTGCTACAGGTTTCGGGTAGTAAAGCATCTGTACTCAGCTCTAAAACATCTCTTCATACATATTATCCCATTGCACATTCCTGTCATAAGTGATATTACACCAACTGCTTCCATACAACTGCCTTATGTACAACACTACTGTGAACTTGATTTCAGACAAGAGGGGAGATAATTATTTTAGCTTCTGAAGTGCAAAGAAGTGAGTTTCTCCTGCTTTGAGACCTTATGTGTCTCCTAGGTCTCTGCTTAGTGATACCATCACTCCTTACTCTGGTTTGCTTCACCTCCTCTGGCAACTTTTATTTACTTTTGGTTAATAAAATGCTCTAAATCCTAAACATCACCTCTTTTGGTCATTTCTTGGATTGTTACATCTAATAGCAGCAATTTTTTAGTTCAGTATTTTTCTTAAGCTATGGGGTAACTGATTTTAAGATTGTCTGCATTCACTTTGTCCTGGCTTTATTTCTGTTCTGACAGAACTCAGCTTCAGTTCTGTCAGCTTGAACAGAAATTGGCAGCTCTGATAGCTACCCAAGCTTTGATATATGAAAGGGTTCTCTCTTTCTCCTGGAGAAGGTGTTTTTATTTTCGGATATTACATCCATCAGATTGGAGACACTGATTGGGAATGTCTGTGCCATCTTTTTCACTTGACTAGAACTGCCTGATGTGCTGATTTTTGTCTCCCGCTCCATCTGTTTCGTGGTCTGTGCCCAAATATTTAACAGATATTTGGAAAAAAAAAAAAAAAGAAAAGAAAAAGCTCAGGTATGCTTTCCTACTTCTTCCACAAGTCTTCAGTCTGGAATTTGGCCATATTGATATGATATGAGACTTAAGCATTCCAGCACATCAGTTTGTTGCTGTGCAGCATAAGACATATCTATGATGATTTCTGGAATCAGTCTGATCCTTCTGCCTTCTGTTCCAATTGGCTGGTTAAGATTGAAACTTAGACACAACCTGTTCATTATTTGTCATCCAGCTTTTCTGTTTGGGTTGCATTTTATTTTGTAAAATTCCTTACGAAATTTAGAGTTTATCTTAATCAGCCTGGAAAATGTTCAGATTTTGGACTTGGGGAGAAAAATTCAACTCATGTGAATGTGTCCATTTGTGACAGGGCTGCCTCCTCCAGCTCTGCATAAGTGCATATTTTTTAAATGATTTCCATGATCTTGTACCAGAGGACAAGTATTTTCTGGGAATGTATTCATCACTTTAATGGACAGTTACTAAAAACCCGGTGTGTGTTTCAAACCATTCCCATCTCACGCTGATGTAGTTGGGTTTGTTGTTTAATGGGTTTTATACTCATAAATCAGAATAACAATGCTTCTTTATTCCTGTTCTCAATGACACAGGCTTCATCTGTGTACTAATAACTGTGAAATATTTGTCTTAGGGTTTTATAATGGGAATGAATTGCAATCATACATCTCCCCCAGTCATCTGCTAAGTCTGCCCGAATACAATTCTAGAATGGCACTGAATGGGCCCCTGTGCATAGACGGAACTCCCAGAAGTGTAAGTGGCCAAAAATAGAAGTACAGGATTATTACACAGCTTTGTTTCTACCACATAAAACACGTGCGGCCGTGTTGGAGGTTTTGAAGACAAGGCTCATCAATTTTATGTACTTTTCAATTTAGAGACCCCTGAGGTTCAAGGAAGAGGTGTTAGGAGTGTTAATTTTGCAGAGAATTGTCGGATCTCTTGCATTTCAGTGAGTGATGTTTGGGGCCATAGTCAGACTTGCACTTTAGGTATGATTTCAGTAGTTATGATCATAGTTTCCTGTGTATAATAAGAATTTATTATTCAGCTATAGCAGATAAACAAATTATGCCTGCAAAATCTGATATGGCCCAGGGTTACTCCTGCGGAAGTTATGTCCATGTACAGGAATGTAGAAACCTGCACTCCTTGTTTCAGATGCTCTCTGCCTCAAATTGTTACTCATCTTATTCTCTAGCTGCAGAATTCTAGTCACAAACTGGGACACTGTTGTACCAGGTATTTGTGCACACCCACCCATCCCACTGGATCAGGCCCATCCATATAGAGTTTCAATTTTAGAAATGAAAATATGATCAGAAATAGCAGAAGTGAGTGCAATGAAACAGAGGCAATGTTGCTCAGAATGGGCAGTGATATCTGTGTTCTAGTAGCTTCATGACTGGCAAGTCTTTTGAGTTCTTCTGGGAAGATAATGGGGTTTTTTTCATATATAATGGGAAGATAAGGCTGATGGGCAACTCAGATTTGTCTCTAAGCAGCGTAATACAATGCTCCTGAATAGTTAATATTTCCTTGGTTTTAGTGTTCACTGAAAACGAGTATTCACGCTAAAATAGTGAAGCTTATAGTTAACCTTGTAGAGAACAAGTTGTAGATACTATTTTCTGATACCTTTGGGGGCACGTAGGGGTCCGTCTTACTATCTCGTTCAGAAAGTACTAGGTTGAACATAAGGGAAAGCTTCTCTATGGAAAGGGTCATCAGGCCTTGGAACAGGATGCCCAGGTTGAATCACCATCCCTGGACATGTTTAAAAGTCATGCAGATCTGGAGCTTAGGGACATGATTTAGCAGTGGCCTTGAGATGGTTGGTTTAATGGTTGGACTGGATGATTTTGAAGGTCTTTTCCAACCTAAACCTTTCTTAAAGGTCTGGTCCATCCTGATATAAGTCTATTTTATGTGTTCAGAAACAGGATGATAATATTTCTTTCAGTTTACCATCAGATTTGTAGAATGTCTGTAATTACCTGCTGTCTTTTATATTGTTTCATGTGAGCAGCAGCATAAATCTGTGATGAAGCTGAGGTGAGCAGGTAAGGAGAAAGACCAAAGAAAGATTGAAAGGTTGAAGTAAGTTGGACTAGTTTACTTTTAAAGGTCCCTTCCAACCAAATGATGAAATCTTGAGAGAGCGGGAAATCAGAAGGCATTAGTGCTTTGTGAATAACTGGAGTTTGTCTCCATTTTTGAAAAAGGCAGCCCCTATGGAAGCACTTGCATCTCCAGTGATGCTAATACTGCAGCAATCTGTAGTCTTTGTTGAGTTGAGAGGAATATTCTATGAAAAAACCAAAAGAGTAATACAAACTTCTGCTTAATCACAAATGGTCCTCTGTTCAGAGCACTTTTTGCCTCTGTTTTAGGACATGTGATTTATGTATATCTTTGAAAGAGAAGTATGCTGCCTGTATGGTGGGTTTTTTAAGGGAAGAAAGAAGCAAAAAAGATAAATAATTTAGGACAGAAAACGCCTATTGCCACTTCTTAAAACTACATTTGCTGCCCCACCTTTACCGTTGATAAAAGGCTCCTACGTTCAAAGCCACCTTTATGATCCTTTTTAGAGGATTGTTTTGGGATTAGGTGATTCAGTATTTGGAATGGAATGCCACCCCCACAACTGGTCTGTTGTAACTCATGACTTTCATCCTTAACCTTGTAAATCCATTTCACTTGTTTTCAAAATGACTATGTGAGTGTCTGTATCAAATGAGCTAAAGCAGGAAGTCAAACTCCTTGTCTAGTATGACAGATAATACCAGCTTCCAAGACTAAAACCTGTCATTCCTGTTTCCCACTTAGAAGAATCATCGTCCAATTGTCAGCTATATTGGGTTTTTAAAAATCTTTTTAATTTAAAGCTCTACTAGGCATTGTTAGTGGGGGAAGAAAATGACAAAATGGAGCAGGGTACAACACACCCATGGCAGAGAAATGACACCTTTGTTCATTCTCATCTTTGGTACAACACTGTGTAGCATTTATTCTGGACAACCCTGCTCTCTAGGCACACAGCAAATAGTGGTGCCTGTCCTGTCTTCCTGGCTCCATGACAGCTGAGGTTTGAAGGGGCAGAAACACCTTGGGAACTGGAGTACAGGCCAGCCAAACACAGAAGCTGAGTTTAATATTCAGCCATTTTCAGAATGTTTTGGCTTTGGTAGATTTTCTTCAGTGTTTTGAAACATATGAATTTCTGACCTGAGACAAACTATGGGAGAACCCAAATCATATTTGTTCCAAAACTGGGAACAATGAAATGAAGGGTGGAATCGGATGGCAAATTCAAATAGCATTGGATTCTCTCAGTAGTACCAGTTCACCCTCTAGTTTGTAATGACTGTCTTGAGTAGGTTTGATAAAACTAGATGCTTCTCTCTTTCATCTTTGTGTGGTGAGTCGATTGATGACTACAATTTTTGGAATTAAAGTTTTGCTGCTGTGATACTACTCTTAGGATAAAAAGGATTTTAGGGTTCATTGCCAAAGCAGCCTTGAGCTACAGTGAATTGGACATTTGTCACTTAGAAGAAAATGAGTTTGTCTCACTCAGGTATTCATTGTAGCTGGAAGAAATGAAACATTCCTTAAAGTGAGTCAGCTTTGCTAAGGGACCATCCGTTTCACTGGGCAAAACAAGACTATTCTCTGACAGTATTGGTTCTATAGAAATGATGAAAATTTTCAGTCAAAAGATGCAGTGCTTGGATGTAATGCACAAAGCAGCAGGAAGATTTCTGAGGGAGGTGCCAGACTGTACCCTGCTGCCTGATTTAGGTGACGTTGTAATTTGTGATATGGAGTTTGGCCATGGGTCAAGTAACTACATATCACTTTGGAGTTTAGATCAATACAGTCTGTTTCTATGCAGTTCATTTAACTTGCATCTCATTTAACTGAGAATTTGCCTCTAGTGTTTCATTATAGAGGAAAGAAAACCTGCCTTTTGTGTGGTTCCCTGGCTAACTGCTGGTTATAGAGGAATTACATAATATGATCACAAAACATGTGCCTAATCATAGTCTTTTTCACACAGACCTGGACATGAAAAAGGATTTCCATACCATGGAAGATGGTGCATGTATTTAGATACTGTGCATTTAATACTGCACGTGTGGCTTAGCCTGCTTAATTTTATAATGTCTAATTCAATTGTTTTTAAGGTCTGCATTCCTGACTTACGAATACTTTGCCTTTTGTCCTTCTGTTCAGGAACCCTGGGATGCACAACACATTCCAGCACTCTTCTCTGCTTTCTGTGGTCTGCTAGTTGCACTTTCTTATCATCTCAGCAGGCAAAGCAGTGACCCATCTGTACTGATGTAAGTTGCCTGCAAATGTTATTTATTGATTACTCTGTACAGCACAACCAGAGTGATGCCTGGTGTTGAGAACCACAGGGCTTGTCTACCAAAAGGAGAGGTGTGGAGGTGAAAAGTCCTGGCTGTGTCTGCCTGGCTGATGTCAGTTCTGTAAACAAATGAAGTGCTGTAGTCAGACTCCCAATAAGGCTGTTGCTCTTTTAAGGAGCACTATGCAGATTTTCTGAAGCAGATTTCATCCTCTGGGGAATAGTGTGCTTGCCATGTTGGAGGACAGTGATTTAATTGAGGGACTTCTCAGACTACTGCAGTTGCAGAATGTGCATTGGATAGCACTGTGGCAAGGAGAAAGGACATCTGATGTTCTGGGAAGAGGAATCAATTCCCGCTCTTGCTGAGGGTCACTGTCAGTAGGCTGTGCCTCTCGGAGATTACCTCCTTTCTTTTCTGCTCTGACACAATCTGCTGGAGGTAGCTGAGGAAGGGTAGTGTGTGCATTAAGATTTGACAGTGCAAACAAAGAAGATCCAAAATGTGATCTACAGATTGAGGTGGTGGGGGAGAGATCCATAGATCCATAACTCTGGGGCAGCAGACATGAATTTTCCTGTGTGGGAACTGTGCTCTATGGCTGTCATGGAGGCTGTGGTGGTCCACAGCCAGCTGAGCCTCTGCATGTATGGCTGTGGGATTAAGCAAGCGGTTCAGTGCAGCCTGTATCACCACACAATCTAGGATTCTGCTTCACAGACAGCTCAGTCTTATCGTGGAATGGTGCGGAGGGCCTGTATGGAAACCCGTTCTTTCCTTTGATTCATAAAGTGTGTGGTGTGTGTTTTGAGGTGAGGCTCATTAGCATATGAAGATTGAAGTGGGCATATGGTAAATCAGGGTGATTGGATGCACAACTCTGTAATGCAAAAGGGGAAAGTGGAGGGGTTTTAGGCTGTTCAGGATTATATCTGAGGAGAGATAGTTGGGGAAAGGAGTAGAATTCTGATGAGGATGAAAAGGATGTCAGACACTAGCAGAAAATTGGCATCCCAGTAAATCTTACTCAAGAGTTGAGGAATTCCTTTATGATCTAGAAGATTCAGGAAATCTGATACTCCTACATTACTAGGGTCTGATGTGGCAAAGGAACAGGAATGACTTATTTGTTGCCATTAACTTGATCCAAAACCTACAATGATATCCATCAGACCTGGATCAAGCTCTTTGTAGTTGGTGTGTAGTTCATCAACCATTACAGTACGGAGCTTGAGTATGGAAGGAGGTGAAGCTGTTTTCTCTGCTATGGAGATTTGTTTAACCTTGGAGGGAAATATACACAGGCAAATTGCAAATCAGCATGGAAGAGTGAGCAATTTTAATTTTGAAGTAATTTAAATATATGCTCCCCCACTCCCCGGGAAGGACGCACCAGTTAATTAACTTCTTGAATGAAACAGAAACTTGTCTTTCCTTACAACTTTTGTTTTAAGGAAGTAGTCTGAAAAGATAAGATGGATTTAATGGTTTGAATCTATCTACAGATATTTCATAATGTTGCTAATCAAGTCTTCTGCAGCTGAAGTGGCTGCTAAATATCTGAAGATTAAGAATGTGTGTACAATAACATCAAACGTTCGTTGTACAATCATGATAAAAAATGTATAATCCTTTAAAAAAGAAATCTAAGATTCTCTTTTTAAACAGTTCTGAACTTAATTAAGTGGAAGTTAAGGAGATTGGAAACAGTATTTAAAGGATGGCCTGTGGCATAAACTTCAAGATGGAGGAGGAGGAGGTGGCACATAAATCTTGAACTGATTAATACAGAATTTATGCAGAAATAGCTTCTTTGGCCTTTCTAATGTGGGTCTGAATAGCTCCCATAATGATTTCAGCTAAGCCGAAACAATAATAAAGAATGCAAGAGTACCCTCTTTGAATATTCTTCTAAATGACTAAGTTGCATCGATTAGACTACTAAGATTCTTTACCATTTTGATGAGGAAGTTCTACCCTGGTCTCTGGGAGACCTGGTTTATGTAAATCTCCAGCCATATGGAGATGAGAAGACAGCTGTACGCACGAGGAAGGATATCTGAGTCTGTTCTTTCTCTACCCACCAGGAATTCTCATATATTTTAAATATGTTCAGAAGTATCCTGTTTTTTCAACAGGTCCCTTATTCAGTGCAAATATGTCCCTCACTATCTACGTCAACAATTTGAAGTTTCAGCAGCAGATCCACTCCCTGAAAAGATGAAAGAATCAGTGGTAAGACCTTTGCTTTCATTACTTTCGGTCCAAAGCTCACTCCTATCCATTTTTCCCACTAATGAACCTTTTACATATTCTCAATTACTAAGTTACTAAAGGCACAGGAAAAGTAAGGATACATTTCCTGTACCTTTAAATCCACAGATGGAAACTCAGAGAAGTTTCCAGTGAGGCCAGAAGGGAGAAGGAAATATTGCAGTTTTCCTTTCTGAAGGTTTTCTTTGAAGGACTCTGCAACATGGGTTTGTTAATATAGTTCATGGGAAATGTACACTTAAAGATTGGGGAATGGGTCATCTCATCTAGTACTCAGAGAGCTAATGCAGATTCTGTGCACAGAGCCACAGCCTGGCAACCTGGTGTGTTTAAGGTGGGCTGGATTCTTCGTAAGCATTCACAAAGGTCAGCAGTCCTGCCAGACACCTGGTCTATGCTGGAGTAGGACAGGATTTGGTCCACAGAGTTAAGTGTTTAGAATAGCTCTTATTAATTCTTTTTCTCGGGCTAGGAGTTGATCTGGTTTTCAGGAAAGCCTTTTCTGTGCCAGTAAGTACTCAGGACTGTGTGGCCTCCACCGCAGCTGAGCCAGACTTGAGATCTAGAGATGGGAGAAGCCTGCGAAACTTGGCTAGTACCAGAAAGGGAGGTATATGCTGTTGCCAAGCATTGCCATCTCATCGTCTCTTTGCTTGGCAGGCTGTTTGTCTTCTGCTGTCTGGCACATAGCTCTAAGTTTTTGTCAGCTTATTTCCCACTTCATCTTAAACATCCAAAGTGACCCATCTTCTTTTTCATGTCTTTTTATGTAAAAAACACCAAACCAGTTGCTGTTAGCCAGCAGAGTTCTTGTGAGAAGATTATGAAACTTCCAGAAGTACTCTTATAGTATCATGAACTATCCTACTTTCAGCCTGTCAGACAGTCTTTCCTCCTGACCACATCCCTAATAGCTGTTTCTGAGCTTTTGCAATCTAGTCAGTTATTCCCAAACTGAATGGTTGCAGAAGCAAGGAGTGTTCAGAGTTCCTAGAAGACAGACTGTATTTATGATCCTGAGACTTGGTCCATAGTGCCTGGTGGTAACAGGGTAAAAAATACAGTATGTATGTTAAAGTTTTTCTGTATGCTGTGATATTTCTGTTGTGTAAGTTATTGCCATGGTTCATAGTCAGTCCATTCTTGTGCATGGGCAGATATAATGGAAAGCTTCTTGTGCTCCCATATTTGTATCTTGCTTTCATCTTCTGTCAGTAGTGCCCTTCTTGCAGTTCTATGGAGTCTGATCTCATCAGTTCTGCAGAATGACCTTTGCCAAGGGTCTGAAGCAGTTACTGGGGTTGTCTGCTGGCTGGTTTCATTTCACAGTTCAGAGTGAAACCTTAAACAAAGCTTCAGTGTATTGAAAGCAAAACCCCGAAACAATGAACAAATTTGTATCCAAGATCTCGACTGTACTTTCAAAACAGAACAATGCTGCCATTTCTTGGCTTGTTTTAGTGTCAGTAATGTGGACAGGCATTTGAAGTTTTACATCAACGTAGCTGTTGTGTGGTTCAGCAGCACTTGGGCACTTGAGCCACCAGGACAGAAGATGCAGGGGAGAACTTCTTGCACTCTCCTCCTGCTCCAACATGGCATCCCACCCACAAGACAGTATTTCATAAACTTCTTCAGTGTGTGTCCTTCCCATGGAGCTTTAGCTCTTTACAAATGCTCCAGTGTGGGTCTCTTCCAAGGGATTCAGTCATCCCAACAAATGACTGCTCTAGCACAGGCTTTCCTTGGAGTCATGGCCTTCTTTGGATGCCATCACCTACTCCAGTGCATGGTCCTCTACAAGCTGCAGGTAGGCATATTGCCTACTGTAAACCTCCACAAGCTGCAGAGGAACCAAACTTCTGTTAGACCCAAACCCAACACATTCCTTTCATATTCTGTCAGTGGGGCTTTTTGCATTTAATTAAGTGGGATTCTTGGCACCTTTTGCTTTCCAGCATGTATCTGGTTTGGGGCATTGGCACTTTTATTCACTGTATGCTCGATACTCCATGCTGATGCTGCTTTTAGACAAACCTTGCTAGTTCTTTGCCTTTATTTCTTTTTTTCCTCTGTCTGGGCTTCCCTCAATCTGTGTAAAACCTGTAAGCAAATATGTTTTGCTTACAATGTTAATTAGCAGTGCTAATTCTTTCACATGGAGAGACTGCTTGAAGAAAGAGAGGGCAATTTCTGATTAATGCAGACTCTTTGTCTAATCCCTGTGTTGTCTGGTGCCTCTGTCTCAAACACTAACCAGTTTGCCAGGAGGCTCCCGCTGCTGTCTCACAGTGCAGTGCTAATAGAGGAAGTAGGAAGGAATCCAGACAGGAGAAAATGCCTCAAGTTTGCAGAGCACAATCACACCATAGTCTCTGCTGACTTGCTTCAGCAACAACAATCATGTTTACGATGTTGGACTCAACTGATTCTTTATGGCCACAGCTTCTGCAAAGGGATCTTCAAACTGTTCACAAATGGGGTGAAATAGTATGTCAGTATGTGAAGGGTATTTCATAGCGATTGTTTGTTTTTTCCTGTTGGAATGTTCCTCTGCAAGGACAGCATTTCTAACCACGTATCAGTGGCAAAACAGCAGCAAGCCTTGCCCTGCTCTGTATACAGACACACGTTCTGCAGAAAGTGCCACTTAAGTAAAACCTGTTTAATCAGAAATCCTGAGGCATACCCAACCAAAGCACCTTCTCAAGAAGCTGAAAGCCAACAAGGTTAATACTGCAAATTGATGTGTTGTGTTCTGCAGTGACTTTGCATTGATGTTAGGAATAATAAATACAGCGTCTCTAATGTTTACTTACATGACCTTTAGTATTTTCCTTTGCTTGAATAGCTGTGTAAGAATTGCCAGCTTTGGAAGCCTGAATTATAAAGCAGCTGTGATGGATAATTGACCATTCAACTTTGAGAACGGAGCTTCCTACCATTATAATTAATTTCTATAGGCATCCACATGGCTGATTACTAGATTAACCACTGGCCTGAGGGTGCTAATGTGTTACATTCAGACTCAGCTTCCTTCCTGGCTTTTAATGCAAACATTTAGATAGCTAGTAAAAGGATTTGTTCAAAGCTCTAAATTGAAAATAATAATTTATTAACAAAAAAAAATTGTCCCTATATTATGTTCTGCTTGTAAGATCTCTGAGGCATCACATGTTAGTTTGGGGCTTCTTTTCTCCCTTTGACTGTAAAATGGAGGAAAAAAGAACACCAGCTTTCAGCCCAAACTGTAACAGCGATTATCTCTTACTGCAGAGATTTTAACTATGATCAGAGCTTAATTTTTCCACATTGCACCAATTGCAGTGAAGGACTCAATCATAACATCATTGGGCTATACAGCATTCAGTTCATGAGTGCCTAGCGTTGGGAATGGAACAAAAAATCCTGCTTTAGTCAGTTTGGTGTAAATACAGTTATCATCATCATAATATCATAGTATTACCAGGGTTGGAAGGGACCTAATAGATCATCAAGTCCAACCCCTACCACACAGCTCAAGGCTA